>JAPZDY010000008.1:5199294-5217098 GCA_029783645.1 Ctenochaetus hawaiiensis | reverse complement strand
ACCCCCCCCCCCCCCCCCCCCCCCTCGGTAAATCACAGATGTACAGGGAGGTGAACAACACCCACGTTTCCCACTAAAACATGACACAAATTACAGACCACAACATCTGGTGAGCGGCGTTCACCGAAACACGGCGGGGACTGGCTGAGCTTCTAACTTCCTCCATGTTCACAAAAGTTCTTGGATGCAGAGGAGTGGGAAAAAAAAAAGAGAGAAGATAGCAAAGAGCGTTGCAGTTTCACATTCACTATTTTGACCTGATCTAATGATAGATATGAAAACAACAAACCAACATGGCCAAACATTCTGCAAAAACAGTATTTTACTTTAACTAGAGGCTTCAACATGTGCAAAGACCTCACATGCTGCATCAGTGTAAAAGCATTAATACGCTAGAAAAAAAAACAGAGGTGAGGAATGTAAATACTTTCTGGACAAACAGCACAACCACTTTACAGTTCTGAGTGGTAAAACAAACTCTGTTCTCTTGTAAAGTGATGAAATAAGTACTTCTTGAAGACCAGGGGCGGTGAATTTTTATCTGAAAGTTTCCAAAAGCCACTGAGAGTTTTACTACTGTACCGTCATGATGTGACGGGGTAATTAAAGCACAGACAGATGGGCCTCGAGCAAGTTATCAACCCACTTGTCAACACAAGCGCCAATATTGAGAATCAATGTCACATGTCAAGTTCCAGTGAGGCCTTTAGGCGACGCAAATAAAAAGGGGAGGCAGGTATCGATCGGGTTATAAGTGTGTGTGTGTTTGTGAGTGTATGATAGGTCCGTGTAGATCAACCAGACAATATTCATGATCAAGTGTCTCATTTCTACCACCTCATTGCAATGGATTACTTCATATTTTGCTCAAATAAACTGATTATTATAGTATAAATGATGCAGAAAATGCCATATATTTACATCTCCTGCTACCCAGTGTTGTGTTGTTGTAAATGCTACCTTAGTGAAACGTTTCATTGTCGTAAACACTGTGTGATTTGACTCTAATGGACATTTTGAGGCTGTTATTTGTGGTAGTTCAGCACCGTACAATTGTCACTCAGTGTTCACTATAGACCAGACATGATTAAGTTAAAGTTCAATAAGCAAGTGTTGTGAACAGATACACAGCCCGTTAGTAAAACCAGATTATATGGGGGAAAAAAAACATGCAGAAAAACCGTCCTCTTGAGGGTGACCTCATGCAAAACAATGACTCATTAAAACAACAGTGTCTGAATCAGCTAATTGGACAACAGAGAGGGAGGCACAGTGCCAGGCGACAAGTCACAACCCACAGAGAAACAACAGGAGGGGGACAGTAATGACAGGGGCTGCACATGAATGTGCCAAAATCTGTCATTCCTACAACCCGGCCAATTTGCAGGGTGATGCACACTCAAGTCAGGAGGCAGGACACTGAGATGAGCCAAGAAAACGACGGATTGAAGAGCAAAATATGGATCTAAAAGCCAGATTGTTTCTAGATTATAAGAAGGGAAACTGACAATGAAAGTCAGAAGTTGGATATTTTTCAGTGATTGCAATTGAAAAAGAAGAAAAAAAAGATTTATCTCCTTTGAGGTGAATGGCTCTGAAAATGATGACAGTTCCTCCATAATGCTCTCATTTTAAGTGAGCACAGACCTGCATGGCTGTCTAGGAATCGACACCATCAAAACAAATCACTGTAATACAACTAAAATACTGTTATGGAGGCGCCTTGTGTTCCCTAATAGTCAGTGTGGTGATCATATCCTTCATTCCAAATGTCATATGGTCTATAACTTCGCATTTTATGTAATACATCCAAAGCATCTCTCTAAAATCTATCTTTACTGGTGATACAAGTACTTATAGCTTTGAGAAATACGATTTTAAGGGACAAATACAGGCAAGTCGAATAACTTCGTTTGGATAAATCCCTTTAAAGTGCTGCTACATGTTACAGAAATACAAAACAGAAGCTGAATGTCTATTAGAAAATGCACGTTGGTCTCTGACCGCTTCGTGCATATATCACTATCTTAAATTGCATAAAGGAAATTGCTTTGGACGAAGTCTGCAAAGTGGCAGCAATGGGCCTGTCAGACACGGAGTCAGTGGGCAAACAGTCTGACTTCTCGGCAAACTACGAATTAAACGTTTCTCGCTGGTTATTTCTATATACTAAAGCGGCTGTTTTTACCCTACATCAAAACACACACACAGGCACGGAAATTGGCAATTTTTCTGACGGTTTTTCCTCAAACAAACTGCAAAAAATAAGCAGCAGCGTCTGGTCCGTACGTGGACTCAAGTCGCGTTTCTCTCCCGCAGCTACCAACCCGTTTTAAGTTTGCTTTCCAAAGAAACTTACCGTTTCCCCGGAGAGGAAGACGGTCAGACCGAGGGTCAAAATTATCCAAACGTTCCTCATTATTCCTCTTTATTAATTTAAAGCGCGTCGTTACGGGCGAAATGTCAAATCTTTCTCCTTCTTCTCCTTCTTCTTCTTCTTCTTCTTCTTTCTCCCTCTCGCTTTTTCTCGCACCCTTCGCTCCAACTCCTGCCGCTTCTCTCTCTCAGGAGTGGGATCCCACCGGATACGTGTTGCGTTTTGGTTATTCCTCCCCCCCTTCTCTCCAGGCACTTCTTCTCTCCTCTTTTTTTGCCCCCCCTCTGCGTAAATCTGACCAAAAAAAATATAAACAAATAAGCACGGGTTAATTGCAAAGTCCTCCCCGCGCGCTCCTTGTGTCTGTGAAATCCGCACGAGACACCGATCTCGCTCTTCTCTCTCTCTCTCTCTCTCTCTCTCTCTCTCTCTCTCTCTCTCTCTCTCTCTCGCAGCGCTCGCTTGAAGTAACTATGGGGAGGCACGAGCACGACTCCGCTGAGCGCGTGAGCTCCTTTCGGCCATGTCACCGCCAGATGGGGGGAGAACTTGCGACAAAGTAGCAGAAAAAAGCGAAGCCAATAATAACAAGGCAATCAAAACAAACCAATTACGTTGTCTATTGACGCACAGCAAGTCCTTATATATAGGAACGACTACTGATTATCGTGTTTTTCTACGAGGGAGGTCGAGTAACAAACTGCATGGGAAAAAAGCCTCACAGCTAATTGAGCCATTTATCTCCACGTCGAGATAACGATCATTAATTGCAGCCTAATAAGGATGCCACTATTTCACTCAGTCATTGCACAAAATAGCAATCAAGCCTCATATTTGTTATGCAGGAAAGATATTTTGAACACATCTATTCATGGTCGCTCAGTGCTGCTGTATTCAAACAATCAATGCGGTTCTTTTTTTACATGTGAATAGAGACCAGTCCATTCACTTGTAAATATATAATGGAAGAGACGGAATTATTAAACACGAAAAGGAAATATATGTTTTATCATCATAGAGACCCAAAGTCCCGCTGAGTTCATGCATTTATGGACAAAGTCTCCCCCTGCTGGTTTTAATGAATAACTTCCCTCATGATTAACTGAATATTATGAACACATTAAAGAATTATCTAAAATTCTTTTTTCTTTACATTTTCATTTGAAAATCAATTTCAGTGTGTTTAAAACCTGCAAGCAGTAAAGCCTATAGGCTTGTACCTTCAATCAAATGATGGAAAGTTTCCACCTTCTGCCCATCTTTACCTCTGTTGAAGTGTTTGCACGGAATAATTGGTTAGATGTTTGAATCATTTAAGCTCATTTTAAGTGTTTAAGTAAAAGCATTAGCAGACTGCTGGCTGTCTCACTGTCTACTGGTTGTACTGGCCTCAAGAAACTGATCAGAAAGAAGTTAAATGTCCTTACTCCAATGGCGGACTCAGGCAAAAAAAAAAAAAAGATAAAAAGAGCAACAGCTGCATGCTTCACCTTTTCTACACAGGAAGGGCAACCTGAAGGACACGTCACGTTTTCTCTGCCCAAACCCTGAGGTGTTTCACTGGTTTGCCAGGTGAATGTGATGCGCTGTAGCACTGTGTTGCTGTAGGTTTTTCAAAGTAAAAAGTAAACTCTAAAAGTAATGCAAATTTTCACTTAATATTGCAAAATGGGCCAAATGTAAATTGGTCTTATCTCTCAACCCATCACAAACATGGACACTAAAAAAGAGATAAAATGCAAAAAACATAACTTTATATATTTATTCTGCAGTGTTATCAGAGGTGAAATGCAACTAAGCACATTCCTCAAGGACGGCCATTAAATAAAACTTTGAGGTACTTGTACTAGTCCATTTTATGCAAATTCATACTTAATTTATATCTCACAAGCAGAAATTGTACTTTTTACTCAGCTGCAGATTAAACTACCCAACAGTATATAAAGTAGTTAAAATAAGTTCAATATTCAACAGCTATAACAGTAAAATATAACATTCATATTAATGAAGCAGTAATATTAATTCAAAAACATCATATATTATTGTAAAGGGCTGTCGTGAACCATTTAACTTCACAATAAAAAAGTCTGTAATACTGCTTTATACTTCACAGTTTGTAAAATAAAACCTGCAAGCTCAGACCTGAATGTGCAGACTTTTAAGCTTTAAAGAAACATTTTTCGTAATAATCACTTTACTTAAGGAGACTACTTGGGCATTTTCAGTACACTTTAATCAGCTTTAAAACGTGCAACTATTACATGATTTAGGGGGCAATTATTCAATTAATTTTAAAGCTCTGTGATTTTTCCACACATCGTTTAAACCCTCAAATGGCCTGCTGACGACAAACTTTCCAGCACAACCTTGCACTGCACAGTCAAATTTCCAGATGACTAAAATCCACTCAGAGCAGTGCACAACAGCATTTTTCCCAGAACCTTTTGAAAACCGCTAATCCGACCCGTTAACAGTCCACCCTTTGTGCACAGTAAACCCTAAAACTGTCCTGATCACAAGTGCTGCCAAACTAAATTCCTTAGACACCACTGCGCCGCCACAATGCCCGCCGGTCCTGGAAGGTGTCTTTCTTCAAAGACTCTCAGATGTGTAAAACACAGACTAAGGTTTAAAGTAATTATGCATTATTGATGCTTAAAAATCTTAAATGTATAGCTCGGCTGATGTGAATATGCCCTACTTGCCTTGAAGCTGGATGTAAGTACAAAAACACTAAACTGCTGAGTTTAACCACATGATATCACACCTTTGACACAATTAAACCAATTAACCTTTAACACATTTAGGTGGAAAGTTATGTTATTTGCAGCTAAATTATAAAGCTTAAGTAATTATTGCCACCACTGGATCTCTCATTTTGAAAAAGAAAAAAAAAAACTGAGGAATTTTAAAAGGCAAATCAAATCAGTGCCGACTCACAAAAATATTTCTGTAATGAATCATAATGTGCATCTTTCATGTGGAGACTTAACTGATATTCAGCATCAAGCAAAACTGACGTCAAAACAATTCCAGTGTATTAAATTTCACTTTAAATAGCTTCAGTTTGACTTGTTCTTTATTAAATTGTGATGATGACAGAAAACAGGATGTCCAGTCAAAGATTATGACTCTGATTTCCTCCCTGCTTGCTGTTTTAATGTTTCAAAGCCCAGCATTTAATTTAAACAGACAAAGTTAAGCGGTAACTTAAGGTACAATAACTGGTCTGTAGAGGGTTTACTGGAGTTAAATCCAATTAATGCGGAGAACAGTTTCATATTTTCCGGTTACATTTTACACCACTGATGAGCTGAGAAAGTCCAAAACATTTGATATGACACACAAAAAAGTGACTGTATTCTTTAACATTTCTTGCAATGAGTTAGATAAGAAAACAGATATCATTCTCACATGTGTTTGTTAGATATGTAGCTGTTAGCTTAGCACAAAGAGTGAAAACAGGGGGAAAGAGCCTATCTGTGTCAAAAGGTAAAAAAAGAAATGGCATTTTACTAAAGCTCATCACACACATTACATTCTATTTGTGAACTCAAACCAAGTGTAAATACTTTTTACAGGAATTATGTGCAGGACTTTTTCTTTGCCTAACCAGGAATTTTGTGGAGTCTCCACGAGTTGTTTGGCAAACCGTTTGGTAGGTCAGTCTGGTACAAAGGCCCTCATTAAACTGTGAATTGCAGTATTTACACTTTGGGTAAGTGTGGATAAAATAAATGGGACATAATGTGAGCTTTTCAGAAGATGTTAGGTGCATTTTGTAGCCTTTTGAACAGAGCAAGGCTAGCTGTTTCCAGTCCTTAAGCTAAGCTATGCTAACTGACTCCAGCTATCTACCACACAGGCATAAGACTAGTTAAATCTCACTCCAAGCAAGAAAGTTAGTATCTTCCAAGTGATAGTCAAGATAATGGCCAATCTTTTTCTGTAATTCATATTGATTACAGATGTAGTTTTTGCTCTACTGATGCTGTACCACCTCTCTGATTATCCAGTCAGGCAGGGAAAAGGATGTGTTAACTGATAAGGCAGGTTTCACTCTGTCAAGTATCTGACTGCTTGTCTGGTATTAGCCACGCTGCACTGGAGGAGGAAGACAAGGAGAACAAGAGAGAAGACAGAGTGGCAAAGTGAAAGTAACTATCAGGGGACAGAGGCGAGAAGCAGAGAAAGTGACAGGTCCCCATTTGGTCTGAACAATTCTTAAGTCCACATCAAAGTCCTCATCCACATCTCAGCAGACACAAGCAACATGTGATACCGGCCAGATTTGGACAAAACAGAAGAGTGCTTGAATTAATCGCTTTGGCGACAAAACCCAAGTGTAAAATTAAACCAAGAACACTTCAAATTTTTAAACTAATTTAAAATATATCTTGTGACCCATCCCCCAGGCTAATGCACAAGCTTCCCAGGCTGCCACCTCCTCCTCCTCCTTCTCCACAGAGGGCTTAACTCTACTCCTGTGTCCCAGATTATGCAGCCAATTAGGGCGAAGGCAAAGCCCCTTCTGCTACCAATCCTGGCGAGAGAACGGTGTGTGAGAATGTGCCTGTGTGTGTGTGTGTGTGCATGTGGCACTAGTTCATGTCATTGTCACCCTGTTGTGAGGCAGCACAAGGACACAGAATGAGTCAGTGATCTAAAGGGAAGCCTTTAATGATCTGAGTAGGAAAAAAAAAAGGGTTTGAACACTGATCAGGATGACAAATAAACGCTGTGTGAAGACTGCATAATTTGATTTCCCAAATACATATT
The DNA here is from genome assembly GCA_029783645.1 of Ctenochaetus hawaiiensis. Classification (NCBI taxonomy): domain Eukaryota; kingdom Metazoa; phylum Chordata; class Actinopteri; order Acanthuriformes; family Acanthuridae; genus Ctenochaetus; species Ctenochaetus hawaiiensis. The sequence continues at coordinate 5,209,942 of JAPZDY010000008.1, read as the reverse complement.
ATCCAACGTGAATTATGCATGCAATGTGCTGGACTTCCTTCATTTTCATATGTGAACTGAATATTTTTCAGACTCTATAGAAAGTGAAGACCTTCAAAGTTTTATGGAACTCATTATATTTCATTCAACAGCACCACCAGCTGGCAAATAAGACACTGATTTGAATTCAGAGGCAAATCCCAACAAGTATGCTGTGTGTGTGATGACAGTCCAGGGAGGTGCTTTTGAAAATGAGCCACACATGAGCAGAGCAGAATGAAAACTCAGGCGCTACATTCAGTCCTCTGTTTCTGACCCCCGTGGGCTGTGCAGAGGAATGCATTTGCACATGCAATTTTTGTATTATGCCGATGAAAATGTACACTTCCACATATCATCCATGTTAGTCATTCAGCGTCTGAGGTCACTGCCTGCATGGAAGCTGCAGAGATTCTCGTGTTTATGTAGGCGGTGCTGCCAAAACCTGTCGACTTGGGTCCCATGCAGGATGAGCTGCTACCTCGAACGTGAATGTCAGGTTGATCCTCGCTGTTGTTTTGAATGTTGCTCCCTGGTTCATAGTTGTCATCCTCATTTTTGTCTGTCTGTTCTCCATATGGAATCAGGGTTCTGGGGCTGAACTGTCTTGATGGTTTTCCAAGTATCCCAAAGCTGAATTAATAAATAAATGAAAAGACAAGAGAACATGGGGTAAAATTGATTAATTTCTTGTGATTTTTCTAAGCTATTCTGGCATGGAGTCACACGTGCAAAAATATCTCTCTACATATGTAAATAGCATTAGTCTATGATTCATTCTAATCTCAGCTGATTAATTTTCTGGTGAGACAGCGATGAAGCTCCCCATTGCATACAAAATCTGACATTAATCAGTCAAAACCAGACAGAGTACTCTCTAATATGATACGAACAGTGGGAACCAATGATGATAGAGTCACGTAGAGTGGTATGACTGCAAATTATCACAAAAGTGCTCAGTTTTTCCACACTTGTCATTTTTTAAGATGTTAAACAGAAACCAGAAAGCTGAATCACTTCTTATGAAAGTCAAAATCACAGATCTGCACAGCTGAATGTCCTTTTTAAGTATTTTTTAGCAACATTTGAATCTATGCTTAAAGTTTTAATATATATTAAATGTCCTTGCAATGCAACAGCATCCACTGCAACACTCAACAGAGGCACCTCACCGTGCTTTTATTTTTAGGATTTTTAACTTTGTTTTCTCAGCAGCATTTAGATAGTGATAATGATGATATGGCACATTCATCTGTACATAATAAAAACCTATTTTTGTCAGGGGAACTGTTGGATCAAACTGAATAAAACCTTAAACATGGCATGAAGAGGGCAGCATGTCACTCCGTCTACTTGATGCCTGAGTGGACAACTACATATGAATAACTTAGCGCATAAGCATTTGAAAAGCTAATAGTGTTTCAGCAGTGGTTTGTTTCAGTTAGTTTGTTATGGAGTATTTCTGCTCCCCTGGTGGTTACAAGTCACTTTACATACATATATTAGCATTTTGGTTGTTTTGGGGATGGCAGAGATGAAAAAGATGCATCATATTCAGATCAAAACAAACAAAATCCTCCTGAGTGTTACATGTAGTATGTTTTATGATGTTTTGCACCACCTGACGCTGGCCAGCCGCTGGTTGAGCTGCTCTGTCAGGGCTTTGGTGTCACAGCGCTCTGCCTGCAGCGGGCTTTTCTTCTTGGCCCAGCCGCTGTCGAACAGATGAGGCGAACGTTCTTTGGGCAAGGGCAGCAGAGACGCCATTAGTGGAGATTGCTGATTAGTTATGCTGCTGAGGGCTGAACGCCTCTGAGACGCTCTGGGGGAAAAAAGCCAAAGGTGCAAAGAGAAATAGGAACATAACGAATTTATTGGATATAAAAACCTCAGGGAAATCTTTAAATGGGTACAAATTTCTTTCCAATGCGGCTTTATTACTCAACAAAGAATAGAAAATAGTAAAGAAAAACAACAAAACTCACTAAACATAATTCACTCCATTAATTAAACCAAATATTATAATACTCCAGATGACGTATTGCATTCATGCAGAGACAACAGCTGTACAAGCATTTTTAAAAAGCAGACATTCCTCACATATTCCATTCTGTCATACATACCTATAGTACTCATGGTGGAAACTTCAATATCCAGAACTAAATACTGTAATCAGGAAAACTGCTAAAGTGGCCAAATTCTCAAGAACCATGTGCTCTTCCAGAAAAAAATACAAAATAAATAAATAAATTTGATCTTGATCAATCTTTTCAGTGTCTGAGAGACAGCTGGAAGCTTTGCTGGAGCTCGTCCAAATCATGTCATGTACATCCACCCCGAGGAGGAGAGCAAGCTTCAAGCTCAGCTTTTGATTGTTTGGTCTCAACCTGACAGCAGGAAAGAGCGCTGGGCCTCTGACAGCTTACACAACTGCCAATCTCGTGTCAGACGCGGCAACGCAACATAAAAGCGGCTGTCAGACGGTTGCTGCTATCGGACAAAGTTATGATCTGTCTACATCAATCATAATCCAGTCGGAGGTCCTACGTGACATCAATCAAACACAGACAACCTATTGCCTGAGCTATTAAGTTATTTACTCTATTATATATTGCATTGAACTGAAGTGTGGTTAAACATATTGATGGTTGGAAAATAGATTTTATAACCCTGAATCCAAAAAAGTTGGTAGACTATGTAAAACATAAATAAAAACAAATTGTGATAATTTGCTAATCCTCTCTGGTGTATATTCAACTGAAAACAGTACAAAAACAATTGTCACAGCTGTAATCAGCAGCAGGCAGCTGTTCTCAGCAAAAGAGCCCCATAAACCCACAGTATGCTACCTGTGCTGCATCAAACATCAAAGTTAGCAACTTACTAATCACAGTGTAGCATTTAACAGCGTAACAGCTGCTTATCCTGCACATGCTGCAAAAAAAATAAAGAAGAGAGGATGACAGAATCACAGAAAGTGATGTTTCTGTTGGCAAAATGCTTAGTTGGTTTATCAGCTCAAGGCAACACTGCACCGAGGCCAGAAACTGATGCTTGAGTTTGTCATTTAATTTGTTTTTAATGATAATAAATTAGCAGCTCAGCAAATATACACAAAAGCTGATGAAAAAGTGCCTCAAAGGGTTTACCAATACTGAAACTTCACTAACTCAGGCTGACAGGGGTGATATCATATGCCACCTGAACCCAACTTTTACTTCACTTTGACCTACCTGTGCCTCAATGTGCCATTGCATCCCGTCTCCTCGGGGTCGGCTTGTCCTGTCTTCACTGAACCATTTACAGCAAGGAAGGTCATTCTCAAGTCCCCATCAGTCCTGTTACTCACTGCTGTGTTAAAGGTGTCAGAGTATAAAAGACGCCCCACCTCCTCTTGGATGTCCCTCAGGTCCTTCCTGCCAAACGTCACCCAGGCAACAAAACAGAAGAAGCTGTACAGGCACTAAAAACAGAGCGTGAGGGAAAACAAAGGAGAGAGGGACAGTGAAATGGGTCACCTGGGGTTCTTTATACTCATTTTTTTACCTTAATTCTTTTTAATAGTCAGACATTCATATACTTTGTTCATGAATTCACCCCTTAAATCTGACTAAAAATCTGGAATGCCACTTATTTTTCTGTGTTTTTAAAGGTCACAAAAGCTATTTCTGTCCAAAAAAGGTCAAATACAGAGCAGGCAATAAGCTGCTGTTGTTGGCGTGATATTTCTCTCCCCATCCACCCACCTGGCTAAATAGTGAAGAGAGCCTGTCAAAGCAAAGCACCTGTATTGAGTCAACATCTTGCACCACTAAGTAATTCATTAAGGCCACCAGGCATAACCAGCACTCAATGTCGTTCTGTTCTGCTCCTCACCGTCTGTACTCACAGATGGTGAACTGGCCTTCACTCTGACTCAGGCAATATAGTTTCAAGTGTTTCAACGTTCTGGATGAAGACAATTCAGGTCAGTTAAAAGTCAAATTCAAAGTTTTAAAGAATATGGGGACTGATGAGAGCTTGGGACCACTAACTAGTTCCCAGTATTCATGGTAAGTTTCAAAACACTGTAATCAGAGCAGTCCCTTTAAACTTAAGGTGATTCGTACATCATTAGAAAATTGTGGGATTCTAAAGACACCTACCGCATGTAGCAGCCATTCTGTACTGTTTGACATCCGGCCCCTGGGACAACAGATAAGAGCTTGGTTTGTTGTGGCAAACTGTGATTTGTTGAATTGTGATGTACAGAAGCTCAGATGTTTATCCTTTCTTGTAAATGAGAAAGTCCATATCTTGCAATAAAGGCAGTCTTTTTCTTTTAGCAGAAATTCATTTTACTGGTGGGTAATATAATAGGCCTTATCTGCTCATCTAAATCCTATCCTTATTTGAGATTTCCTAGATAAACGTAATCCTTGCTGAATATTTTTCAGCTGCTGCCTCAGAGCCAAAAATGACATTCAACTGCTATCCAGTAGTTCCCCTGGGGGTATTTTGAAAAGGTATGATGAGTGATGCATCCTGGTAACAAGACAGCTGAGTGAAAATTATGCAGAGGGAATTTTACTTTCTCTTTCTAACACCTGTGCTGAATCTGAACAAATACACACTTGTGAAATGATGTGTGTTGTCGCTGTTCCATCTCCAGGTCCATCATTAGGCTGAAGTAGCAGACAGCCAGCTTCTTTTGAGCTATCGCCTCTTTGGCCAAAGACTCTGCCATCATCCGGTCCTCTGAGATGCTGTCTACACTGAGAGGTTGGTTAGAAAGGGAGTGAATTACAGGAGAGAGAAGAAAAAGTGGGTTGAAGGAAGTACCAATGTAAGAGAAGAGGGATACTGACATTTGGTGAATTTAAAAAGGCGAAAAAGCACAGGCAGTAACTGATAAGACATTACAATAAATAGACATCACTCTTTCATTCTTAGTATACTTACACCATTAAAGGCCTTGATTTATTCTCCAGAGACTTGTGTTCAAAGAAACAAGACAGGTAAAGAAGAAGGGCAATCAGGACTTCATCCAGCTCTTTACTCCTGATCACAGACATGCAAACAAGCAGATATTATCAGAGCATGGTCTTTACTCTTAAAACAAGGTACAACAATACACTCCTGTGAGTATGCATGAAATAATGTCATGATATTCCTTACTTCAGTACAGCCAAGAAGCAGAATGGAATGGGAAGTGAATAATTCTCCTGCAGCAAACTGACAGCCACCTCTACAACACAGAGAGTGATGCCAGAACAGAGTGAAAGGTCATTCAGCACTTACTAGGTAAAGAAATGTCATTTTCTTTCTAAATGTTGTAACAATTAGCTAAAAGCAAAGTTTAGCTTTATTTAATATTTAAGTGATGGATTGACTTTTAAAAAAGGTGTCTTTAAAATGTTGTGCATAATGAATAGTGGGAAAAGCTAAGTAAATATGAATATGAAAGCATGAGACGGAGAGAAGCAGCTGTATGGCAGTATTTTGAGATCATCAACAGATTGACACTTGCGTTTAATATCATCAATAGTGATGCAATCCCCTTTCCTCTTCATCACTGAGGCCCTGTAAGCATTCAGATGAGGGTTCAGGCTCTTTCTTATGCTTTGGCGCCCTCTATTGTTCAACTTGAAGGCCCCAACTAACCTGAGGGAACAGCAATGATGGACATGGAAAAAAAAATCCCCTGCAATTAGAAAACGAGATGACAACATTTCTTCTTGTGTTTACTTATCATACACACAACTAAATAACTAGAACTGATATTCATATTAACTCTTCTGAAAGCTGTTTGTTGAATCAGTTTTAACTTTACCACTCTGATCGAAGCTGAAGATCACTGAAATTGACATTGGTATGGCTCTTTTTCCTCAAACCACGATCTTCTGCTAAACCAGAACTACAAAGAGGAAAAAAAGCAATTAAGTTATAATGTAATGATTTAATGATGTCAATTGAACGCTAGCAGGTGCATTATGCTAGCAGGTAATATGGCCCAGCTAATCTCACCTAACAAACTCCACAGTTTGAGCTTCATCATCCCACACCCAGCGTCCTGGAGGCGGTACACACACCTGAAAGATTTCTTTTAAAGTCAGCCAGACCATCAAATATGTCGTGTTAAGATGAATTTTAACAAATTAGACATTTATTAGTGTTGACGATGTAAACACAGTGGCACAAACACGAGTAGGAACTATTACCAGTAAGATATAGCCGTATTGTTTTTATTATAACACAAAACATGTTCAAAACTTTTAAAAATCTTTCGTATTTATGTAACAAAAACCTACGTTTTTTGTCTCTTCTGGATATTTCGGCATTTCTGTTTGCAAAACTTTCAATTAGTTAGCTTGTTTTCCTTCCTGCTCTCCTTTTGCTAATGTTGGGCACCGTATCCAGGCAACAGCCAATCAGAAAGGAACTGGGTCTCATGGCGTTGCTGTCACATGACCCCTTAATTTGCATACCACCAGAGATAGTGAATCTACGCTCTCTAAACTATCTTTTATACCACTTTGTTTCCCAAGTTCTCCTTATCAACCAAGTCCACAGGAAGTGAGCCTGACTTTAAAGCAAAAAAAAAAGACATGTAGGCCAAACCATAGTATTGGAAGTCGGATACCTGGTGTCATTTGGCCCAAAAAGATATTTTCTCCATTAAGTAACATGGGAAAGGGACGTCTACAATTTAATGGGTAATTTTTCTCTAGGTACATAAAACCTAGCAGTACGAACACTTAAAAAACCCTTTTTTAAATCATGATGCATTCTTCTTGAATTTTTTCCCTAACATCAGTGATCGGAGGTTTTTTGCCCCGTGAACGCGCATCAGAGCCACAGGACCGCGCCTCCCTGCACGTTCATGTGCTACACAGCTGTGATATACTTTATCTCTTTTATCTTGTAAAATAATGCATATGTCAAATCCATGGTCAAATTTATTTATATAGCACTTTTAAAAACAACCATAAGTTAACCAAAGTGCTTAACAAGCTCAAGATCAACAAAAACAACAACAAAACACTTCCAAGAAAATGCTGCCATACAGTTTAAATATATAAGTGTAGTCAAAGCAATCAATGCACATTAATTTGATAACAGTTACCTAAAACTGCTGAAAAATTTAGTCATATGTCCTGCTTGAAACCACTCAAACTAGCACACAGCATAAACTTGCTCAGGAATGAGGCACAAATATAATGCCTCATATGTGCCCTTTAATGATGAGCCACCGTTGCCAGCTGCAGCCAATCTGAATAATCAACCAAATGATGTTGGAATTAATATTGATCAGGTTTCATTAGGACCACAGGTGTTTTACTTTATTTAACAATAAGCCATGTTTGTGTGATGAGGAAATTCTAGTTAGGCTTTAAATTCTTGACACTTGTGATCTGAGCAGAGAGAGTGGTTTGGTGTCGGACAGACCTCTGTATTTTCACAGCTTTCATGGGTCAGAGGAGTAAGACTACGGCCATGAATGCACCATAGTGTGAATCTGTGCAGGCATGTGTGTCCAGTTGTCTTTTGAGGTTAAGAAAACAATAAATTCTTCTCTAAATTATCAGTTTAGTTCAAACTTAATGTCTAAAGAAAGCTTGGGTAAAAAAAAAACATAACCAGAAATCAGAGGGGATTATTGGCTAAAAGCATGCAGCCAATCGATTTTTGCCTCAAATGTCCCTTCTGCTGCTGCTGCTGCTGCCCTCATGCAACCTCATCAGTGCTGGTTCATTCTCCCACCATAGTCTGTGTCTACTGATATGAAATGACACACCCAATATTTGCAGAATGATAAAACCTGATAATAAATGATGGCTTTTCATTTCTTTCTCCCGCAGGTCTACAGATGGTCCGAGGGGTCGAACAGAGAATTTGAATTGTAGAGCTGAACTGATGAAGCTGAGATGAACAGGGTCGAGCACTGAGACGGCAAATTACCTGAGTGCTAATAATGACATGCTATAAAACAAAGTACTGCAGGTTGATTTACCTGCATGATCTCAAGATTTTTTGTGGTTGTTTTTGCATGGTTGAATGCACCTGCTGTAAGCAGCATAGGATTAAAAAAAGTTAGCAAATAAATGTAATTTAATATAATATCAATACATTTTTATAAAAAAAACATTTTTATCAAACATAAAATAATGTTGAATAACTTTTAAGTACCTAATCTTTGTAAATAAAATAATAACATTTGTTGTGATAACAAAAAGAATCTTATAGCTTATTTCTTGGTTTCTTTTTTTTGTTATTAATTTTATGTTCATAATTACTTTTTATGGAATAAAATACGTATATTTATATATAAAGAGAGCCAATTTTCAACTATTTATATTGCTAATATTACACAACAGCTTCCTTACAGGTTTCAGGGTTCAGTGAAACCACAAGCAACTTGTTACAAAAAGTCATTTTATTTTGTCAGTCGTTCAGAGCTTTATGTGTTTTAAATTCTCAGAGAATTTATAAAAGCATTCATTAGTTTAATACCTTTATAAAAATGCTCCTTCATTTCGATACATAAAAGAAACAATAGCAAAGAATAAAAAATGCATTGATCTGGTATAAAATCAACTTTTCTTAGCTCTTTCAACCGACAAATTTCTTTTTAAATGCTCTTTGGAGTAATGAGGTGTATATTTGAAGTCAGGTAGTCCAGACTCCATTCTGGTCTTAACAATGCCAGATTATCGAGTGACTGCAGCAGCTCTATATCACAGCAGTTCCCTGAGGAAAAGAAAAGACACATTTAAAAAATACTCATTAACCCAAGCCTCCAGATCAATCAGGTATAAAAAATGTCATAGTTTCATTATGAAGTACAGAAACACTCCCCGCCTGGATTGTTTTTAACAAAACTCACCAAACAGGCTTTGTAATTGCTCATCAGGCACAAAAAAGGGAGGACCTGAAAGAAAAATAGTCAAAAACATCTTTAACTGTCACCATTTTAATGCAAACACACTATAGACAGCTGTGTATGACTCATTATTCAGTGTACAATATTTTACACAGTGTGGACAGTTAAAGTTACCTGGATATAATTCAGGATTGTACAAAAATGTTTCCACAAGGTATCTGCAGTCTTTGGCCATGAGAGAAGTTATGAGTGCAGCATATCTGTGATATTTGGAGAGAAAATGCATTATGAGGTGACCAAACTGTGTAAAAATCAAACAAATTTACCAGATGTTGTTTCTTTAAGTCATTTACACCTACATTTAAATAGCTTCTTTCTTTTTTTTTAAACTTTAGGGTGGTTAAGTGGGACATTAAGTCCAAATATAACAAATCTCAATGCAGAGGTTGCATATTACCTTTCTCTGTCTCCTGGGTTGATGGCCACCAAAGAGCCTCTGTCCCAGATGGCCCCGAACTGACCCCCGATGGAGCTGTGAAACACAAAAAACAGAGTTCCTGGTCAACAATTATCTGCACCAATAATTTAACATCTTTAAAAGGGGGAATAAAACAAAAAAATGTATAGTTATTTACCTGGAGAAGCTGAACAGGTTACATTGATACAGGGAGATATTTTTCTCGTTGCTCTGGGAAATAAAGTAAATGTATGAATCAAACTATTATTAATATTAGTATTTAACATATTTTAGTCTACCTATAAATCTAAATCTAAATTAATAACCTACCTTGTAAACCTTTGCACCAGGTATTTCAGGAACAGGTTCCTCGCTGTATGTCAAGTTGTTCTCTTCAAAAAACTCTTTGACAGCCATTTCAGAAATCTCCACTCCAACCACTGAATGGCCCTTGTCTGCCAGCCTGGGATTCACACAGGAAGTAGAGGGAATTCAGAAGCATGTGTGACCACAACCGAGAAAATGTTTACTCACACATTGTCTGGTCACATAAGTAGTGATAATTAAAAATGTAAATATCAACTGTGATTTTTCCCAATTTGATACGGTGCATTTTTTCATACCATTTCATATCCACAGCTTTCCCACAGAGAGGGAAGAAGAAGCGTACTCCTGTGCGTCCAGCAAGAACTTTATCAATGTTCATAGCCAGCATCCTATCAAAGAAATAAAAAATAATTACCAGCAAAATACCAGACATTACAGTATGTGCATTTTTTAAGTTTGAGTTACCTCATCATTCACTTTAGATTTCTTAACTCTACGAAAACTCTTTAAAACATGCAATCCGTGAATGAAAGAGCAGATGGCAATGTTTGAACTAAATTAGATTTACTGATATCCCTTGTTTGCCTTGTGAACATATGATTTTAATGGGACCACTACAGTAGCAATGACCATTTACAGTCAGTGTATTCTTGTTCAATCCCACATGCATTTTACAGACTATTTTTCTCTTGTCCAGCTGAGGAAGTTGATAATAAAGCTGGCCTTTACTTGTGTACTTCAGCCTGATGGAAGCCAATGTCATGCTCCTGCCAGTGTCGCTCCCAGTCTGCGGGTGTCATGACGCGATTCGCCTGCGCTGCCAGCTTGCTGCTCATGTTTGCCTGACTTAAGCTCCTGATGGAAAACAAAGAGGAGAGAAATTGAGGGAATACCATGGACGAGTACATGTGATGCACACAGTCATGCACATAAACACATGTAAAACAGCTGCACTGCGAGTGAATGTATAAAAACTATTACAG
>JAPZDY010000008.1:5173593-5189573 GCA_029783645.1 Ctenochaetus hawaiiensis | reverse complement strand
ATAGCAAAAAAAAAAAAAAAAAGAAGACCTGCTCTCACATCACACTAAGTGCACCAAGTCCTAATAAATCCCAAAGAAACAAACAAACAAAGCTGCCCAGGTTCATTTCAGCAATCAGTTACAACTCTCTCATAATATTCTGATGAAAAAAGATGACGACTCCAGTGATCCCAAATAAAGTGCTGTCATTATCACGGATATGTAGAGAAAAAGGCTCTCTGGGTAGGGGGAGGGTTGATCCTGATGACAAGCTGTACACGGATTTCATCTGACTTATGAAATGAGTTTTATTGTAATGGCACTTCCCTCGTCTTAATGGGATTTTTTTTTTTCTCCATTCATGATGGTTCTGTAATACCCTCCCTGGTGATTAAGAGAAGCTCAAATATTGTCTTGTTAAAGCATTTGCAAATACAGACAATATTCATTTTTTATATTCCAGGGGGTGGTGGATATTTCCCATAATCAAAGTATTCATTAGAGAGGTCACAAATAGAAGTGTGACACCTCTGAAAGCTATTAACCCCGATGGGTCACCGTGCGTAATGATCATGTATTTTCAGGCAGTTTTTACTACATTTGTGCAAAAACATTTAATTATAACCCATATTTGAGTAAAGAAATGGCTTTAATGTTACATACTACACTCAGATGGAGGAAATCAATTTAAGTTCTGCATTATTATTCTCCAAGAAATTACTGCTAAATCTCAAATGTCAGGGACGCTCTCCTAATTGCACCCTTGTGGAATGTGCCCCGTCTCCCTTATCCCAGGGTCAGATCGTATATCATCGCAGCATTGTCAAGGTCAGATTGTTTATAGGCCAGTCTGATCTGAGTCCTGCGATAGGAGGGCCTCCAGGCCAAAGCTGCAGAGATAAGATGAGCTGCAGGTAGGATGCACTGCGAGCGCCACCAGTTAATAAGGCAGATTGATTTCAGTACATGCCGTTTCTGCTGTGTGTGTGTGTGTGTGTGTGTGTGTGTGTGTGTCGTCAGGTGCGCAGCCAGGTGTCGTGAACGCAGAGCACAGCACAGCACTTGCTGCATCAGTGTCCTCCTCGGTAGGCTTCTCCACTCTGTGTGCTCAAAGTTGTGGGCCAGTGTTCGCTGTGATCTCCGTCTCCGTAGGTTACAGCCTGAGCTGCGTGTTTTCTGGGACTGCAAACAGCTTTTGCCAATTCGGAGTGCGAGCTTGAGCCTCCTAATAACTGTTCCTACCCATCTCGTTCATTCTGTTAATTAGCCCTTGTGGCGTTGGAGTACAGCATATTGTTGAGACATAATTAATCAGCCCGGCTTGTAATTATGCTTGGTTTGGTATGTGAGCGCGGCTGGGAGGCTGGTTGCATTTGCGGGTCGTTCAGCTCGAGGTAAACATCTTATTAACCGTGACAGAGTCCCTCAGCCCACGTGGAGCGAGTATGGTTTTATTAAGCTGGAGATGAACGTGCTGATATCAATCCTATAAAAATGGCCTTGTAAAAGAAGCAGAGCTCGATTAAGTTTATGGTCATTATGGTTCAGAGGTTGTCGAGCTGGTGGAAAAACACTCCACTTGCTGCATATAGGCAGCAAGAGAGATGTTTTTTTAAAAACCCATTTGTTCAGCATAGAAAATGCACATATGCATGTGCTTATGTGCCTGCTTACATATGCATATGATGCGTGGGAGAGTAAAAAGCCCCTCATTTTCAAAGGACAACCAGTAGGTGAGGACAGAAAATAGAACGTGGACCACATCCTGGTTGTAAGCCTTTAATGCAGGTCTGTCAGGGGAGACAGACCCAATCCTTTTTTTTACCTCAGCAGGTTTTTTGTTCTTTGGTTCACCACAGACTGACTGTTGCAGACAAAACCTCACATGCTCACTGACTCCTGCTCATGTTCCACACAGTTAGACAGAGATAATAATGCAAACCGTGCCGTTATGCAGCCGTTTACAGTCATGCAAATGAAAAACACAGAAACGGTTAATGAGAGCACAAATTCCTGGGTGAACCGGCCCCTCTGGTCATTAAAACAAAGAAGCAAACACTAAGATATTAGTTCCCAAACTGCCCTCTAGGGAGGTCACAAGATAGATTTCATGGGTCATGAGATTAAAATAAAGAAGGGAAAGCATTAAATATGTTCTGTATACTGTTTGAAAAAAAGAGTACATTTATTTTCTGTGAGCATTTTACTTTTTGCTCGGTATGTGGAGAATATGACTTTATTCCTCCAGGCCCTTAAAGTTATCATCCTTAAGATTTTCATGAAATTACAGCCCATGTTTAATGCAGACTTGAACAAGCAGATTCACAGGAAACAATGAAGAGTGAAATCATGTACGATTTTATCTCGTTTAATGATATTATTTTCTGTTCAATCTCTTTATGCTCAGAGCTTTATGAAGGTGCTGCCATTGCAAACTCAACATCTCCTGCTGCTGCCGCCTCACATTAAAAGCGTTCAACTGGCAAAACTGGGGTGCTTTTATTGCAAATTAAAATGCGTCTTTTTCAGCATTTTTGTGACAGCAGATTAGTTTTAATTTTTTGGAAGGAGTGAGGGAACAGCACACAGCAGCTACAGTGACCTGAGAGCTGTTACATGAGCTGAACTGAAGTGATTGTCAAAATGCAGCAACTTTGCATCTTCTTCTGCTATGTTCTACTCATGATCCACTCATGTGCACCATGAAGTCAGACTGTGATTGTTCATGATACGGTGGAAAAAGGCAGACTGTTACCAGACTTCCTGTTTAAAAGAATGTGCATTTGTTTGCTTGTGTGTGTGTAAACATACACACCAGTTCAAGTAGCAGCTACAAGAGTGTTTACTCCGTCTCTAACTCTGGGACCTTTAGTATTAATCTAATGTTGGTGTCACCTCTGGTGTCTCCAAATCAACCAGCACTGAATCCAAAGAACTAGGAAATCAAAGATCTTCACCAAGGCCAGTAGTCCACTCCTTTATGATTTGTAAAACTGCAAGCGCAACCACTCTTGATATATTTATAGTCGTGACAGTGCTACAATTGAACCAGTTCTCCCTTGAAACCAATGTCCCCGAGTGCTCCAGAACGACTGCTTTCTGTATTAAGATTGAGCAGCTGCATGTGCAGGCTACCACAGAGGAGAACTGATACCCGTGAACGTGCAAAAGAGTCAGCTTACTTGTACAATCTGCTATGTTTTGTCCCAACTAAACTTTACTACCACCCTCTGGATTTTAAGATTTTTCTCATTTATGCACACAGACTAAATCTCCCAATGTTAATAACAGGGAAAAATAAGTTGTGCATGCATCTTGTGATTAGGATCTGCTCCAATATTGACTTCTTACTGCTCTGGCTCATGCTACACCCCTCCGCCAAGTGTCAGGAACGTTGAGCCAGTAGCTTTTTCTGTAATCGGACTGACAAACAAACTAACAAACCCACCCAAGTTTGGTGGAGGTTGTGACTGGGAAGGAAAAACGACTTGGTTTGTAACTGGCCTCCGTTTGGTCACACGTAGACACAGCTTCATTTTAATGGGTCACCAACAAAAAAGACTCAGAACCGCTGAAGTGACACAAACAACGCAGCGCGACTGTCTTCTGGTCCCGTAATGACAGAGTCTGGGGTTTAATTTTAGCTCGGCCAAGTCTTTCGCCTCGCCACAAGATTTGTGTTTTCTCCAGAACGCTTTGCTGTGCTGAACTAATGTAACGTCAGCTTTGAGCTACCAAAAACATACATGCCAGATGTATGTGTATGTATAGTTTACACACACACACAGCCACAGAAAGGCTCTGCTGCCTCCCAACACTGACATTTGCACAGCGCAATCACCCTGGATTTATGTGAGAGTGTTGGCGGCCTCCATCTTTCAGGTGGACAGTCTTTACAAGCTAACCAGATCATTTGGAAACGAATGGAAATCTCATTTCACCGGGCATTTGGCTCATCCAGCGCCAATTTACAACCTGCTCTATGTCACTATCCAAATCATTTCAGACATAATAATGCTGCTGTTGCTTCTCTCGCACTGGCAATGACTCTACTATCCAGAGAATGATGATGGTAATGGTAGTGGATTTCATTTTTGAGCGTTTACATCGTCAGTCGTGCTCAGCACTGGTGCTACGGCCAGAAAAACAGCAAATTGAACAAATACAGGGAAAGCCAATCTATCCCTGAAAGGCAGAAATCTCTCCATCAAAAAATATCCCTGAGAAGGGGGAAAAAAAATGCACAAATTGACAAATGCTGAATTTCTCGCAGAAGGCCATCATCGGTGACATCTATTTCGGAGCACGTCGGCTTTCATTTTCTATCAAAGCCTGAAGAAGCGCAGTTGAATAAGCTGCTGTGTAAACACAATTCACAGGAGACAGATGGGATGACAAATTTCTTTTCTGTTTCCCTGAATGGCCTAATAATGTATTTCTGTGGGAAACAGCGGCAGGTAGAAAGAGTTGCGGATCCCCTTCAGAGACCTCAGAGAGGAAGAGATCAAGGAGGCCAAGAATTACAGGGATTGAGTCCAGCTGTCATCCATGAATATATTGATCAATAAGTCTATTTTCCCGAAGTCCTTCTATCATTTCATGCCACTTAAACGTCCTTTATGGTCACTTTTTACTTTTATGTCCCTTTAAAAACCTTCCCAATGCCTCTAGACTGGACTTTTTTCAACAAAAAGTTCAGTTTCAGAACTCAATTACATTCATTCAGGAGAGAAGTTAAACTCTTTAAAGTCCTTAACATTTCAGTTCTTGTTGATAAGCCACAGTTATAGTCTTATGAGCCGGTGTGATTTAATATTTTAGGAGATCTCAGCCAAACAAACTCACACTGCTTTAATAAAGTAAGTCAATAATATTGCAGCTGTGATTAGATTTTAATTTTTTGGAACAACAACAGGGCTCATTAAAGTTAGTTATGTTGTTGCATTAAAAGCCTCTCTGGGCTTCAACTGGATGCTTTTATTGTGAAATATTCAGTTGGCATGAGCAGTATCTCAGTACAGCTCTGATGCAGCAGTAGGAGTGTGAGCAGTGAGGTTGGTATCAATGGGATAAAATTAAAAATAGGAACTGTGGATCATATGAACACATTGCTTTCCTGTGAATGCCTCGTGTGTGTGTGTGTGAAGACAATTTTAATCCATTGTTGGAAATGGGGAAGTCTGCCACCCACAATGACAGCTGCTATGTTGAGAGCTAATACAGAATTTGAATCAATTAATAGCTGTTGCTAAATTAAAAAAAAAAAAGATCATAAATAGCATCAGAAATGGAGTTTGTTTCTTGAGGTTTATAACTTTTTATGTTTTATAGGAAAGTACCTTAAAACTGAGGCTTTTTTCAACAGGTAAATTAAGGTAAGCAAACAACTTTAAAGGCTTTTTTGCAGTCAGGATTTGGAATATTGTCAGAAAAATGTGGTTTGTCTTGCTCTGATGGTGCACGACCCACCTGCCACTTTATATCAGATGATTTTAATGCAGTGTGCATTAATACGTTTTACTCTCTTTGCAGTGTTGACGCTGTTTCAGTGCTTGTTCGGTACACTTTCAACGAACCTTCTAGCTTTTCCTTTGCACTCAATGCACGCGTGGATGATCAAAGAAGTGTTGACCTTGCAGAGAGTATTCCTCATGTCTGTGATTAAGTGTTTTGTGCCCTTTGCTTCTGCCCGCCTCCCACAGTTCCTTTTGAGGATGAAGCAGGAATAATTGAAAAAGGAAAAACAGCAGAAAAGTGGTATTGTTTCCACGAGAAAACCTCTTTTCTGCTTAGGTAGAGTAGTGAAAGGAAGCAAGAGGAGAAAATAAATAAAAGGCAGGGGACGTAGGAGTTAAGAGAAGATGTTATAGATGAGGAACAAATGACGAGGAGTGAAATTGTAAGGCTCTGAATCCTGCGTCACCTTTCCTTGAACCCTCGTCCCTCCACCTTCAGGCCCCTCTATTCAATGAGCCTTGTGGCTTTTTTCCAGTGCTAGTTACCCGACCATAATGATCCATCATTGATCCACGACAGAGGGACTTCTCTCACCACTTAAACCCACTTACTCTGTGTGTATGTGCACATCCGTACGTGTGTGTCATCTCGCTGATTTGCAGCTCTGAGGATGTTGTCAGGCCCGCTCAGGTCCCAGCATGCCCCACAGTTTCACCGTATCACATTCATCATTATTGCTCCGAGGTAACGGCCACACAATGCTGCTGTATGATTTGTCCTTGTACACAAAAGTAGGATGGTTGAGATCAACATAACAGAGTCCAACAGAGGACTTCACACACCTGGAACTGTCAGGAGGGAATAGTTTTTATTTTTAGATATTCAAATATTTGAAGTTTCATGCCCTAATACCATATTATCTGAAATAATTGTGTTTAAGCCCCATATCATCCTCCCTCCTCCTTTAAACCTGTAATACCCTGTTGCCTTAGAAATTTGTAATTTTGAAATCAATTAAAATTTGAGCTCTGAGCTGCTATAATTTGACATTTTAAATAAATAAATTGTGTTAAGTAAAGGTTTTTTAATAATCGAATCTTATTTTGTAAAGGAAGTTCAGGCACGGAAATGGAAACTCCTCCTATTGTTGATCCAGCCGTGATGTAGAGACCTCACTGCACTTAAATCAATGTAAATATCCTCCATAGACTGTTATTTTCACAGTGCAGTGGCGTCCAATGGCATTAGATTAGATAAGGAGATGGAATAAATTTATCATGCCCATCATCATTACCATCATCATAATGATACCCTCTGTCGCTTTTCTATTACACCTTCTTGCCATCACTATCAATTATCCTCACAACCACAAATCACTGGGACAGAGCTCATACCGATCTCTCACCAGAGTCCTGATGAAGATTGAGGTGTAATTGTGTGTGTGTGTGTGTGCGTGTGTGTGTTTGTTGGTGGCTGGGGATATAAAGCATGAAAAAAAATGAAGAAGGGAAAATCAATGCCTTAACCAAAGGAGCGAGTGAATTATTGATGACGAGTATGTAATGGGATCCCAAGTGTCTATTTCTCCTCAACTTGGACGGCTTGCTGCTCAGGCTCTTGCAGTCGTAGCCGGAGAAGTAAAAACAAGGAAGGTGCCAAAAAACCACCCACAAACATCCGCAGGCAGATTAGCTGGCCTGAATTATCTGTTGCAGTTTGGCTGACACTGTTCACACTCGTACTGTACGAATTCAGTTCCAGAAAGCCTCTTGTGTCCAGATGGTTCTGCTACAGTGGAGCTATACTGTCAAAAGACAATTAGTTTGAATAAAATTTGAACAAACATGTATATAATGGTAAAACTAGGCATCTTAACTTCAAACACCATATTGATAGTTTGGCTTTGTTCATTTGCAGTGCATCCACTGTCTCATGAGAGCATCAAAACAAATGTTGCTATAGGCAGTTGCACATTAAACTAGCAAAACAAACCTGGCTTAAATCATGACCAGATGTGCAGATACAGGTATGTAAAAAAAAAACCCTTAAGATTAAATAAATATCAATACAGTTTGACTAGTGTTTGGATTACAGTTTTATGAAATATTTAACAATCATTTTCTGACCCGTCCTGAGTGACATAAGGGCTCTATACCAAAATATGTATGAATTTGGCCCTTATACTTCTACATCTGGGCTCATTCCAGCTGTTGTCCTGCAGTGTTAGCTGACAGCTGGGAGGATTTTCTGTGTCTTTGCCAGGATTTGTCCAGATATGTAAGTAGCATCTGACATTCATGATGAATGTTGGCAGTACTTAGCATATTCCGAGCCTGGAGTAATACAAATACGTAGCTAAAACATTTACAAGAATAATTATGCCTATGATACCTTGATAAATAAAGGTTCAGTCTTCTTTAATCCAGGTAGATTAATAACTCAACACAGGGGCGAGACATTTCTGATTCAGACATCTATACATGTTTGAACAAACAAGTAGCATTAAGCTAAGTGTTGTCTTACTCAAGCTAGCTATCCATCAGTAGTTAATGTCAACACCATCAGTGAGCTATTTACACCATTGACTGTGTGTATTCATGTATCTTATGGGCCTTAAATCTTGGTTTAAAAGCTTTGGCTGTGAGCCATGTATCTAGTTTCACAATAGTTTCCCAGGTTATCATTCGTGAAAGTGTGAGTGCTACCGCCAAAATGGGGTAGGAACTTAAGGCATGCTTCCTTTCTTTGCTTCTCAGAAGTAAGCTGAGCACAACTTGCTAGTTTCTTATGTTTGCAAAGTAAACAACAGCTTGTCAGAGCGACACTGCGCTCTTAGGAAAAAGATTGTTGAAGATTAGAGTAATTTTCTATCAATTTTTAGATCATTTAGCACCACTTTTACGTAGAGAAACGTTCACAACTCCGTACTTAAACTTTTAGGATTGAATTCTCCTTTGTGCATTTAAAACAGATATTGATCTTGTTGCTAACCAGTTACAGTGAATGCCCTTAAAATGCACTGTGTTCAAGCTTTAAAAACCAACTGTTCGGTTTACACATTAATCCTCACTTCCTCTATCGCTTTTGAGGGTGTAGAAATCAGAGGATGCATTGTTTACCCACGTCACCAGTGTGCTGTTTGTTTTATTGCAAGCCGAGAAGGCAGGCATCACTTCTGCTTGGCTGGAGAAGAGGCAGAAATGGGGGAATGTGAATGAGAGGTAGAGAGAGAGAGCAGCCAGGTGAGACCTGAAAGCTGCCTTTGTGTGGCAGCTGGCAGTACGAACACTGCCCTTCACTGTGAAGTCTACCCTACACACACACACAAACACACACACTTAAGTATACTGTACATGTTAGGGAGTTATGTGGGGATTTGGCAAAAAATATGAGGCTGAAAAACCGTTACAATTTTACATATTTAACAAAAAAGCCTTCACTCGGTCTCTCCAAGGTGAACGGACGTTTTCTGGCTCTGTTTTCCTTCTGCATTTCCAAAACCTTATTTTAGATGTTAAACGCTCTCTTATTTTCTCCTCCACTTCACCTCGACTGTATCTGGCTCAGTTCAACTGGAGCTTGAAGAGCGTGATAATATCTGGTCCCGTCTGCTGCTCCAAGGTTGACATACTGTTGGAAAAGACTATTCCAGAAATCAGAACACATTGCAACATATATGAACCTGTAAATATCCATCTTTTTGACAGACATGTGAAAGTAAGATGGAGGAGAGGTGGACTTTGTGAAGAAACGGTTTTGATGTGTGTTAAATCAAGGCTGGATGCCTTTTTGAGAGTGCATTGAGTTGTAACTCTCTCAATTTTCTTTTCACGAGCTTGTGCTGAAGAGGGATTTTGACAGTTTAAAATCCTCTGCTGCCTGTGGAAATATGCGATTTGATTATATGTGTGTTTTTGAGTATCAAATGTGGTTGGGGTTGCAGATTACACATGTCCGTCCAAAATAAAAAACAAGCAAATGACAGCTCATACTCATTGGACTATGAAAAGTTTTGGCTACGGCATCTCTTGAGACGGCAGTTTTCACAACTAATCACAGAGTTTGTCTTGGTGTTTGGTTGCAGACCTACAACTCTGTTTGAGTACTGATCTGTATTCTTGTTTGTTTACTTCTCCCCAGGAGGGGCCCTGCAGACAGGAGTCGCGCCAGGCACCATGAGGCAGAAAGCTTGGCCTGAGAGAGCGGAGAAATCACCCTTCATCACTCTCAACCAGGCTGGGCAGCGGAAGAAATGCACACAGAAGCAGCAGCAGCAGCATCAGCAGAGCGTGCCACAGCAGGGACGAGCTAACACACACATCTGAGCGAACACTGGAGAGCAAATGGGGAAGGCTGACAGAGGCTCAGTATAACCACGATTGCGTCACAGTAAATGGCAAAGTGGACCGGGCCACACTCAGAGGCAGTGATGTCCTTGTTAACTCATTGTCCTCCGTTGGAAGCTCCTTGTTAGAAATCACAAATCGGTCCGCCGCCCCTGTGAGGCCACAGAGCTGAGGGGCAGAGGAGAGGAAAAAACAAGAGGACGAGAGCGAGAGACAGAGTGGAAAAAAGAGACTGTGACAGGCCCCCATGCAGGCGCGTAAGAAGTATGTTCTGCTGGGCTTGTGTGCGTGCTGCTGGCTGGTCCTCTTTTACTGGGGTGGAGGAGTCCAGCTACGTCTGCTCCGGCTGCTGACGCGGCAGCGGGGGGAAGTGGTGCGCCCCTGGCCCAACTGGACCGACAGGGCCTTCCTTCCCCGCTATGCTCACCTGGATGAGCTTCAGACTGACCCCGGGACAGCCGAGTCGCCACGCCAGCGCCGTCAGGCGTGGTCGGCCATTTATAAGGACAGTCGCTGCCGCATGGAGACTTGTTTTGACTTCTCGCGGTGTCGCCGTAGAGGAAGGGAAGGGTTCAGGGTGTATATATATCCGTCAGAGAAAAATGATCACGTTTCAGAAAGCTACAGGAAAATCCTGACGTCTATAGGTGAGTCCCGGTACTACACATCAGACCCCCGTGAAGCATGTTTGTTTGTGCTCGGGATAGACACCTTAGATCGGGACCAGTTATCAGGACAGTTTGTGCCCAACGTGGATGAACGCATCCATGGTTATCCGCTGTGGAATGACGGGCGGAACCACCTGATCTTCAACCTGTACTCAGGCACCTGGCCCAACTACACGGAGGACCTGGGCTTCAACATCGGCCAGGCCATCTTAGCCAAAGCCAGCCTCAACACAGAACATTTCAGGCCAGGCTTTGACGTCTCCATCCCGCTGTTCTCAAAGGATCACCCGCAGAAGGGCGGAGAACGGGGCTGGCTGGTGAGGAACACCATACCGCCTCGACGAAAGTACCTGCTGATGTTCAAAGGGAAGCGTTACCTGACAGGCATCGGCTCAGACACCAGGAACGCACTTCATCACATCCACAATGGGAAGGACATTGTGTCGCTGACGACGTGCCGCCACGGAAAGGACTGGGAGAAGCACAAAGACGCCCGCTGTGACCATGACAACCTGGAATATGAGAGGTGAGACAGGGGTCACTCGGCCATTGGGGAGGGCAGTAATAAAATGACAAGCGAGGAACGAGTCAGTGTGGTGCGATACAGGGATTTATAGGAAACAGTGTCAAGTATAATTTTTTTATTGGGATATACTCAGCGGTATTGTAGCGCTCGTCTTGTTATTTGAACCTTACATGCTGTTTTATTGGTCTTTTACATGTCGCTGATTTTCTACAAGCAGTGTCAGCGGTATCTTTTTTGGTCCCACTGGTTATCCCCGTCTTTTTATTTCTCTCTGTCGTTTATATTTTATTTATTTCTTTTATGGCGGCACTATTTAGGTTTATGATGTTTGGCAGTTCCTTGTGAGATCAAAGATTTTAGACACAGACTCGAGTCTCTGGAAATTTTGATTCAGGTCGCTATTTGTGGAAATTCTCTTATGCTTGTATTAGTGCTGTTAAAAGTACAGTTAAACAGTGGCTGTCCTGTAATGTGCAACTTGTAATAACTGACATTTGAGCTCCTCTTTTATTCTGAGGCTAAATAAGTCTGACAATATGATAGAGGAACGAATATGAGCATTAAAAAATTGTGTGCACATGCACTTATTTTCATTTTAGTATTTGAGTGTGAAGACAAAGATATGAACAGAAGCATAGCTGAATGATTCCAACCAAAAACTACACTTTGTAATGAGCCAAAGCAAAGGTCACCACAAAGAATTGCTCTGTAAAATTTCTGATTTCCTCAGTGAATAAACCGCTGCTGGTTAGGAGATTTACATCTTTATTATTATTATTGTTTTTACAGTCTATTCATTTTTATGAAGGTTTTCTTGCTGCTGTTGTTGTTGCATGAGAGATAAGCTCGCCATTTCCACTTCAATTTAACTGTTTTATGATTTACTGATGAGATGAGGGGTAAAATGGATTGGGAAATTGGATTCCAGCAACATTTTGAATACTGTGGGCTGTGATTTATTATTCAAACCAAATGATTTCACCATATGACTTTTTTCAGAGTTTAAAAAGTTTGTATGAAAACATATTTAAAAAAAAATTTTTTTTTTTTTAATCGTTCTCAATGTACTGTACAGGTCTTTTTCACAGAGTGGTTTTCAAATATGTGGCCACCACTGGTGAGTAAATAAAAGCTTTCAAAAACACCCATCAGCCCACAATACATGTTGCAGCTTGGTAAACATGTCTCCTTCCCTGAGTGCTTCAGAGCTCACAGGGTGATTTAAAACATACTGAAATAGATGCATGTACTCAGAAACACACAATAGAAACTTTGTGACAAAATCATCATTTAAAAGCTTTGGGAATTCATGATAAGTAAAAAAAAAAAGGCCACTGTTTTTATTTAATTGCAGTTCCGCGTGCTGTAAACTTGTTCCTCAAATATGTTAGATTTACCAGCTAGCTGTTGTTGTTGTCTGTGAGCTAATAAACTTTAATATATGCAGAGCCTGACTGATGCTGTTGGGGGTCCTGTATGCTTGCAGTGGGAATGAGGAAGAACCACTGAAGTTTAGCTTTATTAAAAGTCATTATTTTGCTCTTATATAACGCAACAGTCATTACATAGTTAATATAGAAAAACTATACTTTGCCCTGTAACATAGCCCCTGTGTTGGCCTCCTTCGTGCTTAACTTACACTTTGTAATCAAGGTCTCTGAAGCTGAAGTGCTGACAGCGCTCCTCATTATACAGTCTGTGTCTGTCCATTGCACAGAAACCAAGAGCAGGGTAGTGTGATGGTGCAGAACATCTGCAGACAGCAGAAGATGGATTTCAGTGAAAGAATAAGGAAAGAATGAGAATAAGGAGTCAGAGCATCTTCAAACTGTCTATTAAATTTTGCTTTAGATGGTACACTCGTCCACAGTGCATGGGGAATAGAACAAGACTGAAGAGTGAAAAGTCTGTAGAACTAGTTTGTTGTAGTCCCATTTTAAGACATTTAATGGACAAAGATTACTTAAATGTACAAAAGTTTTGTGGAAATTAATGCCCTGTCTTATACTTTGATAAAGAGACACAAAATATACTTAATTCAGAGGGAGGAAAAGGACTGAAGCAGCTAAAACTAAAGCCAAAATAATGTTTTTATGCACAGTCTGTTTTTTATTTACCCCAAAATTTGGCACAGCAAAGTTCATCTATGTGTCCTTGTGAATCAGGTGTTGCTAAAAGTTTGGTAACATGTTGATCTTTCAAAGGTCTAGTCAGTTTGAAATACTTTAAGCGCTAACACACTAATCAGCAGAGAACGTGTTAGCTAGTTAGTCACAAAAACTCTTAGAGCTAGCTAGCTTCTTACTAGAAAGCTAGCTAGCTCTGACCCTGTTAGGACATCATAAATAAATGCCAATAGGTGAGGAGACGTATCTGTACCATCATTACTTTCTTCAAACTTTCACTTACTATATTTCAGAGTAGTTAAGACTCAGAGGTCTACATTTACAAATTAACTTTATCCCTGCAAGCTAGCTAAAACATTTAAACTTAAGTTAATCAGTTAAGTGAACATTTAGAAATATTTTCACTATCAATACATTTACTGATAAACAATGCAATTTTCTTGATGAAACCATTATTAAGTTCACTAGGATTTACAGTAATGAATAATATCAGTCTAAAAATTGAAAATTTCAAATATATATATATATTTTTTAGCTTTTTATTTGACATACAGTCGAAAAGCATAGATTTGAGTTTATTACAGGCTATTAAACAACAAGAAAAAGTCATATATTCTCACATTTGGGAAGCTGTAACCATGAAATGGTATTTTTTCCTTTAAAAAGGACTTTTAGAAATAGTTGACAGTTACTTTTTGTCCTTTGACTAAGACATACTACATTTATTTAAGTTCTCATTTTTATCTATAGGACCTGCTAGGACAAGCTGAAAAAACTTGTTATTACATGAAATGAAAACTATAAATTTTTAGTCTTAAAATCCTGAATTTCTGCTTGAAATGAATAAAACATATTGAGTTAATGAAAAATGTCACATGATTTTGATTAAGCCCTGTGCAGTGTTTTACAGTGTGCAATTTTTTAACTGCATCTGCATCGATGAAATGTTTCTCCTGCCGGACTGACCGAACTTTCCTGGCACAAGAAGAGCCAACTGCTAAACCCCCCAATTTAAACCCAAACCCTTGGAGGTGGAAGTTGTTTTCAAGCACTATCAAATGAATGCTCAGTGCAAATATTTTCAAACTACACAATATGACTTTTCATCATTTACCCCAGGAGCAGTTAGGAGGTGGTTCTGGTCCAAGAGCACTCCTTTTGCTGCCGTGGCCTTAAAACTGGCTACCATAGGCTTGTTTACATTGGGCCGGGCAGCAAAGGGATGGAGCCGCTCAACACTGTATGAATGAGCTCATTTATTCCACACAGCCCGCTACTCAGACACCCGGGTGGGCAGGGAGTTTGTGGAAGAGGATAGTCGAGGAGGAGGGGAGGTCCCGTGTGGTATTTTGTGGTAGATTTGGGTATGGCAATGGCTCTGAGGGTGTAAGGGTGTAAATGGGGGAAGCAAAGTGAGAGACAGCTGCCGTTTGTAAGAAAAACACAAAAAGCTGGATGATTTTTTTCCCCCTTCTCTCTCTCTCTCTCTCCCCCCTTTTGTAAAGTCTCTTTCTATGGGAACACAAGGCTTTTGGTTTTGGTGAGAGAGGTGTGAAGGAGGGATGTAGGGGGGGAAAAAACAAAAGGGAGGGAAGATGAGGGATCCATCTCTCTTTTTGCATCCTTTGAATCTGCATTTCGGGGGAGAGAGGAGAGGTGGATTTCAGAGGGGAGAGCATTAGAGCTGTGGCTTCCACAGGAGAGAAAGAGAAAGAAATGGGGACAAAAAACAAACTGCATGAGGAAGGTTTGTGCCAGATAAAGTCACACCCTTGCCTCTCCATCTGTCTGCTGCTCTGACACAGTCTCCCTCTCTCTTCTGTCGTACCTTCAGTCTTTCTATCCCTTTTTCTTTCCCTTCTGTCTGCGCCAAAAAATCCTGCACCTGAAAAACCTGTGTACTAAAAATAATGGCGTGTCACAAAGTGAGCATGTGTCTTTGCATGAGAGCGTCATCGTTATGTTTGCTGAGACAGTGTGTGTGTGTGTTTGTTTGTAAGACTGTGTCCCGGTCAACGAGGCTCTTAGAAGGTATCACCAGGTTAATGAGCGCATGCATCTGGTACACCGGCAGATTAGCCCTGAGGGACCCGGACAAGACAGGAACCAACAGACAAAGGGCACGAGGGGGAGGAGGGGGAGGATGAGGAAGTGGGAGGAAGGGCGACTGTGACCTACAGATCAATACGACCGACATTATTTTTCTGCCAAGATAGAAACATGAACACCCCACCTCTTTTTAAACAAACAAAAAAAGGAAAATGAATGGACCTATAAAGTGATAGTTTCTTGGAATACTTTGTACTGAGAGCAGCTTATTATTACAGAACTCTCTGCAGTGTTTTGGTGTCTGATAAGCCTTGAAACTCAAGGATTTATTTCTTAAACTGGCCTCACTGGAATGTACACCATTGTCTGTTCGGTGACTGGAACAACATTTCCATATAACCGCAGTCGCTTGTGCTATTTCAATGTTGTTCTGCTTGCAGTCTGAGTGGTTTATTAACTGTCGTTTCATATGAGCATAATCAGCATTAATAACTGTAGCAGATGTAGGTCCTGATACTTTACAGCTGACCCACAGATGCTGAGTTTACCCGCTTCAAATCATGTTAAATGAGAGACATGTTCTGTTTTACCTTTGGTGAGTCCAGACATGCAGTTGCAGATAGTTTGGGATTTATTTGCTCAGTTCTTAAAGTGTCTTATACGTTTGACTTCTGCCTCTGTTCCAAGACAATGGAAGGGAAATTCATTAGATTTCCCTTCCAACAGCAGCAGCCACGCCTGTTTTACTGGAAGCAGCATCCTTGTTACTCTGTGACCCACAGACCTTCCTGTCAACAGGTATCGTAATGCAGTCCCTCCAGGATTTCGC
>JAPZDY010000008.1:5162629-5173239 GCA_029783645.1 Ctenochaetus hawaiiensis | reverse complement strand
GGTAATGTGTATTTCCTGAATTGAAAAAGCTCAAATGCAAAATGTTCACAGTGGATTTTATTCTGCATCGCCCATAACAAAGACACCTATTCACCAAAACAAAGTCTGCAGCCTGTGTTTAACCCAGAAGGACATGCATTTATCCATTTAGACTGACTGCTAGAAAACGATTTAACCGCAACATTGTGCAGGTGTTTTGTTTTTTAAGCTGGTCTGCTGAGTAGCTGCATAGCGCACAATTATTGTGGCTTTCTGAAACAGTGATAATATCACTGTGCCACCAAACAGATTAAGTTTTAATACATTTGTCTCTGTCATTTCTATTAATATAATTGTACTATTTTAAAGTGCAGAATGATTAGTAAATGGTCCCCAAAAATCCCATTAAAATGTGCCATAGGGAAAAAGAAATCTTACTAGGAACAGAAGGTGCCTGAAAATACTTTTCTGGTCTATTGAATTGGTGTGCAATTTTGTATGTGAGTGTGTGCATGTGAGTGTGTGTGTGTGTTCGTGCATGGATTATGGATGATAGGAGTGAAAACAGAACAAGGAAGCAAAGAGACAAGTTGGAGGTGGGACACAGTGGTACCCAAGGCAATGAGAGCAGCAAGACAGAAAGGAAGAAAAGGAGAATGTCATGTGATAAAGATTACAAAAAAAAAAATGGGAAAAAGGCCGAGGAATACCGCAGGCAACTCAAGGAAAAGAGCGAAAATGAGACGGGGCAGGAGGGAGGGTGACAAAGTGGGAGAGAAAGACAGAGCAGAGAAAGAGGGAATTGGGAGAGAGGGGATACTTGAAGCAGGGGAGAAGCTGTGCTGCAGCCTAATGGCCTAGTTTCCCTCACTTTGGAGAATTCTCTAAGAAAAGGGAAGCGAAACGTGCATTGTACAGTGAATGTAAATGAGCAGGAGTGTGAAAAACAAGAGGGGTTAGGAAGAAAAGGAAGGGATATTTAGGAGATACAAAAGGTACGGCAGAGAACACCAAGTTCTCAGCTTCCTTTTGGACCAACTGAGAACCATGTGTTTGTAAAGAGGAACCAGGGCGTCGACAGAGATGGACAGGAAGCGATGGGATCATGTCGAATGTTAAAACTCTGCACCTCTCCACTTGTCTTAAAGGCCTTTAAATTGGTGCATAAAGGTCGTTGTTGGAAACCGATTATTCATGACCCTCCTTGAAGAAACTCAAGGTTGCTAAAAAAGAAGGAGTGAGCAATCAGACTTTAAAACCTGGGTAGCAGTTCGGAGTGAATGCAGCATACTAATCAGACAAAACACAACTGGAGGACTGCAAAAAAAAAAGAGAGAGAATGATTTTCAAAGTGTGCTGGCCACGGTGAAAGTTAGGAGGAAATGCTTCAGAAATGCTCTCATGCATATGTAATTTGAACAGGAAATTTGCAGACTTCGATGCTGTAAATGCCGCTTCAATGCGGTGCGTCACAAACTGATCCGATATGTAAAAGGAAAACAGCGTTATTGTTATCTTCTGGGAAACATAAGAGGTCTCTCGTCGTTTGCGTCGTTCCTTCTGCGCACGCACGATTTAAATTAATACGTGGGCGTGCACATGCACAGCTTTTGTATGTGTGTGTCTGGATGTGTGGACGTTCTGCGAGAGTGTGTGTGCGATTTGAGAATTTGGTAAACCGAATGAGAGACGCTGCAGCCCACTGTAATTAGGGCCTCTGAAATTGTGCCTCTGAAGATGCTGTGGTCTGAGTGTGTGTGTACGGGTGTGTGGTTTGTGTGGTCCGTCACTGCTGTCTCTGTTTAGAATACTTGGAATTGAGAGGCAGGCCTTGTGATTCTCTGGCACTTGTTCACTCCATCCTCCGTTCGCTTTCCTCCTCTGCAGCTCGTATCTTTCTAATCCCACACATCAATCTTTCTCCCTTGCTGTTGCTTTTGTGAAGGCTGGTCAAATGTATTTATAAAGTCACAGAGTGCTTCGGCGGTGCAGCAAAGGTTGCGCAGAGGTTTGGAAATGTACATGCTTTCTTTGTCTTTAAAGCTGCTATAATCAATCTTTTTTTTTTTTTACAGCAAATGGATCAAATGAAGGTGTGTAATTTGTAAGGAGCCGCTTGTATTTATAAACCCTCAGGTAATTATCACTCGACTCTGCAGACTCCAGCAGCTCTATAACATTTCAGCATCTTGAGCTCATTATTTTGAATTTAACAGCCCACAACTTTAATGTTTGTGTTCACGCTGACAGCTCTCATCAGCAAGAGGCTCCTTTTATAAAATATGCTCGAAATATCTCTTTCTGCTACCTGCTCAGCACAGAACGGATAGAGCTATCAACCAGCAGATGAACATAGGTGGTGGAGACCAAAAACAGAGCTAACTGGAGAGGAAATAAAGGATTTACATTGTTTTGTGGCCAGAAACATGAGTCTAAATTAATGCTAATGTTGCTCCACATCTTTTTTTTTAGTCTCACTGACAACTGTTTGCTAGTGATTTTATTATTTAAATGTTATGCTCTTTCTGCTGCCCCCTAGTGGCCAAAAAAACAAGCATGACGACTAAAAAAGCTCCTTCGTCTGCTAAGCACTGGTGTTCACTAAAGGCCAAAAAACCTACACTGACAGTCGATTTTAGGGCTGTATGGACTAGTTATAAAACTCTGAAGCTTCCTTTATGACACTGTCATTCAAATTCTAAAATAACTCTCAATTTCTAGGCTATTGCAGGGCTTTGACGGATGTTGTGGGGGTTGGATGGGTGGAGTGAAGGGACAGATGCCACAGATGCTAGAGATGTTTGCACCTACAAGAGAGTTGGTGGCAGACTGGAGCTTCTGGAGGAACAAATGCCTTCAGTTTCACAATTCTGTCCTGGTTTGTAGGAGGACTCAGAGTTTATTTCAGTCTTCAAATCTGATCTTTAAATGATTCTGCCATCAAACTTGTCCAAGTCACACATGGAGGGTTGGAAGGAGCCATAAAACACCCCTAAAATATGAAGATGGACAATAAAAGCTTTGTTCGAAAAAACCTCAGTACAGAAGCTTCAAATTACAAAAATGACACTTGGCAAAGCCCTAGTTCATTAAATCGACTAATTACTAGTTGGAATATAATTTTAAAACACTTAACTGCAATCAATTCTGTATCAGTCAGAGGTTAAACATGGTCACAGTGGTTGGAAATCTAGCTGAATGCTTTTTTTTTTTATTGCGGATGAGGATGATTTCAGACTAAATTTGTGCATATTTATTGCATCCAGACCACAGTTTGCATGTTGCCAAGTCATTTTATGTTTATCCCTGCAAGACATCACAACACACGCTGCTGAATATCTGACTTTTATGAATTCTGGTGGACAGATAATACTTGAGCCAAGGTTATGTTTTCGGGTCTGACCTTATCTGAGATTCCAGCGTTCGGATGATTATTATGTTTTAGCCGCAGCTACGAGAGAGGTGGGCTCTCGGTCTCAAACCCAAAAGCCTTGTTTGCAAGGTCACAAAATCAATTTAACTTCACTTTAACCGATGGGAATGATGTCTTTGGCTAACACTGACTTGGCAGCGAGCTCAGTGTTGGCGGAGGTTCGCTCTCACTCAGAGTCCTCAACTGCAGCTCCGCGGGCCGCTCATCTGAAAGGCAGAAAATAAAACTCACAGCTTTCCTTTCCCAATCATGCAATATGCAATGTTGTTTTCGTGATCAAATGCAAGTCACAACCTGATTGTCATTTCTCATTAAATGTTTGAGGTTAAATCTTCATCCCTTTTATTGTTCTCTCACTGTTACAAATCTTTGAGTCATATTGGTGGCCTCCCTTTTTTCTAAAAGCTGCTATTTCAGTTCGACTTCAATTTTCAAAACAGGTTATAATTTATCCGTCTGAGGACAATTCAGAATGACAAAAGATAGTTGTTTACAAGTCACGCTGGAAAACGGGTGGCAACCACACCACAGCGTGAAGCAATCAAGGTCTGAACGTCTTTTTGTGTCACACAGGATGTGCAAAACAGTGCTTTTTACACAGAAACGAAACCAGAAAAAGGCCCGTTGGACATTTCTGCCACACCCAGACTTTAGACTTTACGTACATTTGACAAGTCTTGATTTTAATCCCTGCATTATTTACACCTACAAGTCTATTCCCTGAGATAAACACGATGATGCACGTGTGAAGGGGTACATGCACATGTGAGGACTCTGCAGCTCACAGTTACTCTTTTCTTTCCGTCTAACTCACACCTCAGCACGTATCCTCTGCACAACCCCATAACTTTTTCTCCCAGCATCTTGTCCTCCTCCTCTCTATTTTTTTCCATACAAAGTCCTCCTACAGTTGACTGCAAGCCTCCTTCCATATTTTTTTCCTGAGCTCCAGCATGCATAATTTATCAACAAACGCTGCTTCTCCATGGAGGCAAACTTTTCTGACAGCACAGATGTCTGCAGCGTTAGCACACAATGGTCTCGCACGCCATTGTGTTGGTGGCATGCACATGAATGCACCTCTGCATGCTCACAAACACTGACAAACAGTTGCCTCTCTGCTTTAATCTATGCAATGCTGCTCTGAGCCCCAGCGTTCAGCCTTCATGCGTGTTGTGATGAGCGGGACGGCATGCGAAAAAGGTCATAAGAGGAAGCACACGTCTTACAGTGTTTGAGCCTCATAGTGTCAAACAAGGTTTCATGTAATCCACTCTGCAAGAAGTGACAAATCACAGCATAGTCCTAAAAGGGAGGTGAAACACGTTGGTGTCTTTAAGGACGCCAAACAGCTGATCAGCTGAACTTTAAAGCTCTCTCACCTCTGTGTGTGATGGACTGGTTACCCATTGACCTTAAACTTGGAAAATTTCCAATCATGCAACTTAAACAGAGAGTGTAGGCTGTTCGTTAGTAATAATAGTTGGACAATTGGGGAATTATTGATTTCTTGGTCTTGAGTAGCCACCAGGCATAAACCCCCAATGAGATTTAAACAGTTGCACATTTTTTGTTTTTACACTCCCGTATTTGTACGAAACGAAAAACACATATTCTAGTTTGTACTTAGCGAGCTCTAGTAGGTGGATTTTTATCCCTGTTTTTGGAGTTAGGCTGTTTTCCCCCCTGTTGAAAGTCTTTGTAATAAGCAGAGCTAACCTTCAGTTTGCTGCAGCCTCATATTTAACCGACACATACTGAACAAGAGTGATATTGATTTCTTATCTAACTTTTAGCACAGGTCCAAAAAAGGTGGACCTATTGCTTTCAAAACTACAGGATTTTTTACAATGTACCAAATAAAATACTTCTTTCTTTTTATTTGCTTGTAACTGATTGTAAAACATCAGCGAAGTATTAATAATCATCAACAAACCCATTCATAAAGGGAGCATTTTTACAAAAATGGTACCTTTAAAAGTAAAAAATCAAAGGTTATCCTCTGTGCAATCACTCTGCATTGTAAGTATGTATTAGAGTTGTTTTTGCAGGGTATTTAATTCCGGTCAGTAGAGGCAACAGACCCTCGCTGAGGTCTGATCATAAAATCCAGTCACATTGTGCAGCTAATACGGTCCAGCTGCTTCAAAGGAGATCACCTTACCTGTAATATCCGCTGTCTGTTGGTTGACCTCGCTGTGTTCACTTATTACAGACATATGTCAAAACAGCCATCATTTAATAATACATCTGTTTCCGACTGATCGTTTCTGGGAATCTGGAAGCGGTAGTAGCTCACAGGTCACACAGGGAAAAAAAAACAAAAAAACACAGCTTGTGAAAAATCTACGGCAGACGTAACCTCGATTATTCCAAGGATTTTAAGATTTATATTTAAGCCAGGTAGGATATATAAGTGGTGCTGTGCAGGTACAGTAGGGGCTCTACTTCCTGGGTATAATAAAAAGATCAGGCTCAAAGTTATGACAGTAGTTATGGCAGCATGTGTGAATATTACATTTTTCATCATAAAAAGTCCAGAGTTGAGAGCTAACTGAAAACTTAAATATAAATGTAAAAAATGCAGGGAAAGGCATCGATGATGGCTTAGAGATTGAAACATTTTTAAATGATTTCTGCACTCTAGCACTATTTATCTTAATGGGAGATCAAATTAAACACAGAAAACCAACTTTTGTTTTCTTAGTTTATGCAGAAATTAAAGATTAGATCCTTTCAGCTCCAATCTGTTTTGTCTCCCGAGAGTTCTTGGTCCTGACTGATAGTTACAGTATTTGTTGACTCATACAGGAACTTTATTAGTTCAGATCTGGTTTGTGAGGTTACGAGGACACAAATTCCAGAGTAATATCTGCAACCTGACCCTGCCCGATGGACTCGACATATCTGGGTTAGATTTGTGCACAGTTTCACCTGGATACTGCAGGTTTGGAGAACAAAAAAGAAACTGGTAAAGGGGAACTTTTAATAGACTGATATTCTGTTTTTCCACATTCACATTATGATTTTTTTTTAACTTTGAAGAAAAATATTTGGTTCAGGCTTCAGTCCAGTTTCAGGCTGACAGGGTCAGCCGAGGCTTTGGTTGTAATGAATCAGGCTGAGCGGGACTCAAGGCCCCACCTTCCGGTGTTGAAATCAAGAAGGGCTGCGTCCAACAATTTCTGTAGCTTTCCAAAACTGTCAACCTGACACCGACTTCACACGGAGTTGTCCAAATGTGCAGAGGACTTCAACTCCTCTCTTAAGCCGTCTTCTTTTATTTGTCGACTGCAAGCAAATAACCACAAGTCAGAGATAATTTGCTGACGCTGCGGCTGTTTGTGAGCGACAGCCGAAGCATCACCTCCGCATTTTTCTAAATCACCTCGGCTTTGTTCTCTCCTTTAATCTCCAGCATATATCGAGGGGGCGGCTCCAGTCTGTCAGGTGCCTATCAAGTTTCTTAAGGAAGGCCGTTTGGCCCCCGGGGGGCTCCCTCACTAGTGTGGGTGTCTTCTTAATGGGTGCCCATTCAGCACCCTAATGGGCCCTTTATCAACCCCGGCTAACACTAGAACGATCATAGCAGGAAAAGCCTCTGGCGACCTTGCTCGCTTTTGTCCAGGCCAACTGGAGCATAAAAGCTTTGACAATGACAATGCAGTTGGGAGAGAGAAAGAAAGAGAGACATTGAGGGAGACATTTTTCATTTCTTATGCAGCTAAGGAGCCGAGTCT
Source organism: Ctenochaetus hawaiiensis (assembly GCA_029783645.1). Lineage (NCBI taxonomy): Eukaryota > Metazoa > Chordata > Actinopteri > Acanthuriformes > Acanthuridae > Ctenochaetus > Ctenochaetus hawaiiensis. The sequence goes on along the minus strand of JAPZDY010000008.1, from coordinate 5,166,087 downwards.
CCGTTGAGTGGCCTGAATTTCACTTGTTTACCACTTTTGATGGCATCTAGTTGACCTTTGACCTCAGCACCACATGCTAAAAGTCCATGGTTTAGTGATTAAGAGGACGAGGAAGAGGAGACATTACTGATATCTTCGTAGTCTGCTGACGTTCGAGGAACTCTGTGTTATCAAGACAGAAATAATTTAAGGGGAAAATTAGAAAGCACATCTCTTTCAGGGCTGAATCACTTTTCAGAATATGTTAAAAAAAAAAAAAAAACTCTGGAGAAAGATTCGCAGAAACTGTCACAGTTTAGAAGTTCAAACCCCTTAATGTGAAGAGGCCTCCAGCCAAATCATGACTGACAGACACACGACACTCGGGCCAGATTTTGCCTCAATTAGGCCGTCCCAAACACATGAAGCTATTTTTTTTTTAGCTTTTTTTTCTCACAGGACCCCCAAAATTGCTGGAGATACACGATGTAAAATTAGGTCAGAAAATATTGTGTAGTGTAAGTTTGCAATAAGATGAAAAGGCTTTTTAATAACCGCTTTTTTTTTTTTTTCTCGCTTTGATGTGAAGTGAAGCGCTCCGATTGGCTCGGGCTTGAGATGAATGACTGATACGCGGTGATAATCCCAACCACTGGAGGGTTCAAAGGACTCACTAATGTATGCTGCACTATCAGCATGAAAATGATCTATGTACCCTGTTTTTTAATAACGCAGTGGGGTATTGGGGTTAAACTGGGATTTGGAAGAGAGCGCGCCTCAGCAGCCTGTAGTATTTTTAATGCAAATTTCATAACCCTCTGTGTATTTTGCTTAATTATTTCACTCGTACATCATCCTATATTGGAGTATTTGTACCACTGCTTGTTTAATAAATGTGTTCGCTCTCTCGTGTGTGAGCCCTTTATCTAAATTTCATTTTACTGGCGTTTCTCTCCAGTTCATAATGTTCCTTATTCGAGTCCTTTGGGACTAAAAGTTCATGCATGAGCTTTTTTTCCCTGCTCTTATTCATATTTGACTAATGCTTCATTGTGTTGTAGGTGTTTGAAATGGCGTTAGTAGTGGATAACAGATTGTTCGGAGACTTTGTTGTAACCCGATCTGTGTCTCACGCCGTTATCTTCAGAGCACTTATAGTACATCTTGTGCTAGTAGTAAGGAGTACACTGTGTACCTCTTCAGTGAATAAGCAAGCAGCTTGAAAGGGGTGCTTGTCGTAGCAGCCTCCGCATTAGTGGAGGACACATTTTTCTTAACCTCTTGACTCGTACAGTGTCAGAGAGGTTTTGAAATCTGACCTACTGTTCTCCTGCTGTTGTGCTGTTTGGCCAACACCTCTTTGTCAAGGGTGGAAACCAATGCCTGGACTTGCCAAAGCTGACATCACCACTGAAATAATCTCTTATTGTATTTCTTTTCTCCTGCAGTTTTTCTACAGCGCACAGTACAGAAAACATAACAATCGAGTTTCTCAAAGGCATCACCTGTTGTCTTCCTTTTTTTTTTTTTTTTAGCAATGTAATACCCTCATCACAAGTTTGAAAAAAAAAAAACAGCGTGAGTGTGTGTTTGTGTGCGTCACTGTTGCCAAGCCCAACAGCAGACAATACAGTATGGTTGCCCCAGATAAGGGCTTTTATTGTGCTACCTAGCAAATAAAGAACGTTGTGGAAGATCATGAATTACTCATGAGTTCTGGTGCTGAACTCTTATTCAATGATAGCCGTGCAGGGACCGCTCTGTTCCTCTCGCCTGTCTCCCCCCCTCATCACCTTTGATGAATGAGAAACAAGTGGAGAGAGGATGGGAGAGAGTTTAAGAACTAAGTTGCTCTCAGGATGTCTTTTGCGCCCTAATCTTTTAGAAACTGCATCATAGACACAAACCCTGCAAGCTTCAGTCTCACTCCTGAGTCTGTGATGTATGGCCCGCTGCGCTCTCTTGTCAGATGGCCCGCTACGCCGAACATTCACCTATAGCACCCTGCAAAACAGTCTTCCTCCAATATGCACACACTCTTTGTCAGCTCTGCGTGGCGTGTGAAAAATGGGCTTGATGTTACCTCCGCCTGCTCAACCTAAAAAGTCTCCCCTCTAGATTAAAACCTCGGCACAGTGAGCTCCTTCACACTACAGCAGGCCCTGACTCATTCCAATCTGCCACTCATTTCAGTCCTCATTTCCTTTACATTATACACACCATTAAGCATATTAAGTTCAATGCCTGCCATTGTGCTGCCCCATGCTCGTAATAATGTCGCCATCTGGGTGCATCTCTGTTCCTGAGCGAACAGGTGCATCAGGGCAGGTTAGTTAAAAAAAAAACCCTGCAGGATGTGTCTAAAATGTGATTTGATTTAAAAGATTAAGTTTAATAAATGAACACAGCCATGCTAGCAGTTCTGTGAGGCACAGCGGTGCTGTGAGCTAAATGCTAACATCAGCATGCAAACATGCTTATGTACCATTTTATATTTTGTGCCTGTGGCTGATGCCTTAGGAGAATCAGCAAAAAACAGAAGAAAGGAATTGACAAAAAGCAAAAAGCTTCCGTTTTTCTTCTTGACAAGTATGTTTTATGGGAAATGTCGATAACTTTAGCTTCCTCAAGAAAATTACTATAAGCTAGCTACAGAATCTGTCAGCTCTAGGATGGCATGTTACTCGTCACATGTATGAATATTAATGTTATGACTTTATCTCATTTATCTCATCATCAAATTTCACTTATTATCCTTACTATTCCCAGTTACAATACATAACTTCATGGCTGTAAATCCTGCAAATAGCATTTCAAGAAAACTGTATCAGCGCTAACTGGCACAACTGATCTCTTCTGCATTAACACTGCACAAAATAAAAGTTCCTCCTACTTACTTACTTTAAAATGAATGCTAACATGCTAATGTTGAGCAGAAATAATTGTTTAGTCTGTTAGCATACTAGCATTTTGTAATCAGCACTAAATTTTTTTGTTTAGCTGATTTTGGACCAATCAAAATTGCAAAAGCATAGCTGTGCTAATAAAAAGTTCAAACATCACCTAAGTTTTTTCATTAAAAAGCCATTCGATTATTCTCGAGACATTTTACTCAAAACCTGCTGTAAACGCTTGAGAAAAAGTCCTGATTTATCATTTGGGAAGCCTTAATAACATGTTTGACCAACTGGTGGAACAAGAGAAAAAGTCCGGTGAACACCGAACTCATTTGCATTCCTGCTTTGGGGACCAAGAATCTCTATATAAAATTTCACTGCAATCTATATATCATCTAAGATATTTCAGCCCGGACAAAATGGTAGACCGACTGACTGACAGACCGAAATTACCATTCCTGGAGTCACCCTGCTAAAATTAAACTCAATTAAAATGATATATTATGCATTCTTCTGTGCTGCTCCTTACACTCTGCCAGTTGTCTCGGAGTCATTCATCTTCAGGCTCATGTTTTTACTGCC
>JAPZDY010000008.1:5142606-5153891 GCA_029783645.1 Ctenochaetus hawaiiensis | reverse complement strand
TAAAGTGATAAAAAAAAAAAAAAGGAAAAAAAATGCAAGACAAGGCGCCCGTGCCAGGAGGGAGTGTGGGTGATGGACAGCTGGAGAGGAATGTAATGAATTCTCCTCAGATGGAGCGATGGAGGGGGTGGAGGTGAACGGATGCCAGCGTTTGTTACAGAGGCAGGATAGTTAGTCTGCACGTCAGCCGCAATCTGAAGCCTTCAGTTTCCTGTTTCAACACTTCATGTTGCTTTTGGCAAATGTGCACAAAATAAATAAAAATTAATTTGTTTTTTTGTCCTTTAAGGTGCCTGTTTTCTTTCAGTTTTTTTTCCACTAATTAAAAAATAAGTGATTTCTTTGCCAGCTTAATGGAGGTGCAGCTCTCTTTTTTAGACAAAAAACAACATTTGTTGAAATCCTGCTTAGTTATTCTCCTGTTTTTGCCTTTAAAATAACATCACAGTGGTTGCATTAACATTCTCTGATCTCTACTTTAACTTTAACTTTATTGTCTTGCAAACAGGCGAAACATAAAAACACAGATCTGACAATTAATATACTGTGCATGATACAAATTGAAATACATGAAACAATATGGTAGAATAAGGAAAAACTGTTAAAATCTGCTACTAAAGCTGTCATAAAACAACACATAAAGTGAATGTACAACATAAAACCTGAAGTTCATCCAGCCACCATCATCATCTAACCTCTCATCTTTGGTTGAAATAATTTTACCACCACATCCCGCTTACTGTATATCAAAGAAAGAATAACGAGCATTTAACAGTTTGATGGTGTTAAAAGATAAAACAGTAGCTCTCAGTGACAGAGCAGGCCTTTGTTGCTCTAAATCTCTGTCCAGAGGCAAAGACCTGTCGATATAGATGATGGAAAAGACACTCAGAGCTGTTTTTCTTCAGTCCACCAAGAAGTTTGGAAAAGAATGAACATTAACGGGCCATAAAAAACAAAAAAAAATGAGCCTTAAGCTACTAAAACAGTCTGTAAAGCTGAAGGGAGCTGCAGCAGATTTGTAGATTTGCTGCTGCGGTTTATGTTACATAGTTATTTAATCCGTTGTTAACATAAAAATATTGATTATGGCATCAAGTTTTAGGTGCGGAAACCAAACTATATCAGGAATAAGGTGCAATACTGCTGCTGTCTGCTGCAGTTACTTTAATATGCTCACTAATTATTTGTTTTCGTGGTTCGTCATCCCGAAGACTGACAGTCATCTGTTTCAAATCAGCACTTACGCTGATTTAAGGAGGTCAGACTGAGAGCAAGACATCCCCTTAACTCTTATTTACTGTACATAAGCGCTGCCTTTCTTTGTTTCCAGTACAAACTTTACTTAACTTCCCTTTTAGAAGAAAAGTTCTTTTTTTCCCCTCCATTTCATCACCAACTTCAGTCCTTTAGCTTCGGGCAAACTTACAAGCAATGCAGTGAAGCACATTTGCATATTCGTTGGATAGGCTCTTTTATGTATGCTTGTACATTACTTCTGTACCTCTGTAAGCCCACTAGGCGAGTTCAGTGAGACCGTTAGCTCCAATATGTTTCTCTAATTAGATGGAATGTGTCGTTTTGAATGTGCTCAGTGGGGAGCAGCGAGGACTTTTGTAGTGTGGCCACACATGCTGCACAAGACTTGTTGTTTAATTACTGGATACCACTTCCCTCGAGGTCCCCGCCACCGCCGCCACTCCTCTAATTCCTCACTCCTCCTCACTGCTCCTTTCAACCCCCTTCGTCATCAGCACCATCCTTGATATTCTCTCCTCACAGCCAAACACCCCTCACTTCCTCTGTTTGTCCTTCGCCGCTCCTCGTTCTCCTCTGCAGCACCTTTATTCCCCACCTCCTTCCCTTCCCTGCTCGTCTCCTCCTTCCTTCGCGAACAGACCGCTATCTGAGATGGCCGCTGGCTCATCTGTGGCCCAATTAGGCATAAACAAACATTTAGACTTCTCCCTCCTGAGCTCCTCCCCTGTTGCTCTATTCTTTTCTTTCCATTTTTTTTTTTATTATTCCTTTCTCGCACAAGGACAACACAAGTGTTTTCTTTCTCCATTTGCAATCTGCGTTCTCGGTGACCCCGACCATCTGGGCGCAAGACAAAAACAGTGGTACTGAAGTAAAGTTAGACGGTTAAAAAATACAAAAAAATGAAGAGGCGGAACAAAGAAAAAACATGCAGTTTTATATACCAGGAGGGTTTTTGGCTGAGGAGGAACAAAGTAGGAGACAAAAGTGATTAGAGGAGAGAGATTTATTAGCAGAAAGTGTCTCAAGAGCAGATGGCAACTGATGCCACGTAAGGGTTTTTCTTTTTTTACTCGTCCTGGGTGTCTTTTTATACTGTAGTTACATGAAGCTCCTCTTTTGTCTTCAGTGAGATTCCTGTGGAAGTCTGTGTGTGCGTTTGTGCATAGCTGTCAACGTGTGCACCATTCAGACTTTTTTTTATGTTACTTTTATTGTAGATTTGTCAGATGCTTGTAAAATTGAAGTTTTATTCTGTATTTTTTTTCCTTTTTGTCAGCAAATCCAACAAAAAGACCCAAAAACCGACAAAACTTTCAACCTGCTCAGCTCATCTGTAGGATTCAGCCTAAGTTCAGTCAGTCCTACAAACGCAATGATCTTAGAGAGAAAATATGTACAGATACATAGTGTTATAGTTTCAAAAAAAGGCTAGCTAATTTGCCTTAATAACTGGGAAATTTTTCACATAGAAACAATAGCAAATACTCCAGTTGTTTGGGACTATTTACAGCAGCGGATTAACACATATTTGGCTCTATAGTGAGGATTTACAGTAGCAAGGCGGCGTTTGTGGATCAAAAATAATGCACTTAAACCCCTTAAAAGCCCACAGTGGCTGTAAAACAATGGAGGTCTATGGAGCAGAATAATCACAGTATGTGTGAATTATCATTGCATATTGACAGGAAGGAAAACAGAAAGTTTATCTCTATTTATTTGTTGATTTTTTCCTAAAAGACAGACACTTTATTGTGAATTCTCTGGAGTTGTCTTGCTACTTAGTGCTGCTGGGTTTTGAACATTGAGGTTGAACTGGGTTACTTTTCCATTTTTGATCAGATTCAGGGATTTTTAATCCACTTTTATCTGGTACTTTGTCGTAAATCGCTTTGGAACTTATTTCTGAGAAGTGCTATACAAACATATATATAAAAAAACTTTGATTATGATCTTTATCATTACGCAATTTAAATAAGTAGACATTTTTTAAACTTTTCCAGAGTGATGTATAAATATAAATGCATTGCTTTAAACTAAAAAAACATTCATCTCTTTCTGCAAACAATATCCTTGTTTCTTGGGATTACCTCAAGAACTCTGTGTGAACTTTTTTAATTTAAAGTTGACAGCGAATGACTGTCAGTTATCCTGAGCAGTTATCCTCTGTCATGCTCTTTAATTATGAGTATGTAGACACACACTCACACACACACACACACACACGCATAAAGGGTCTGTGGTGTCTGTGGACAAGAAGAAGCTGATTTGAAGTCAAAGCGTGGTCAAGGTAAGGCTGCACTCATCTGGGAGAGAGCAGGGTGTTCACATTTGAGTATCACAAGATAACACTTCTGACGGACTCTGTGTGTGTGTCCGTGTGTGTGTGTGTGTCCGTGTGTGTGTGTGGGTGCTCGTGCTGAGATCTGACCAGGAAGTTGTTGGACAAACCTGCTGCGGTCACGCTTCACCTTGATCCAAAGGAAGTGCTAACAGGTGGGAGAGAGTGAAGCGGAGAAGGAAGCCGGAGGGGGCAGAATATCTCCACTGCAATGTTTATGTATCATCTGAGAGCAGTTTATGAAGCCTGTTGTTGTAATTTAGGCGGTTTCACAGCAGTGAACTGAGACCGAGACTCCGCTGGTTTGTGTTTGTTTATCACTCTGAGTGTACGCTGATTTATATTTGCTGCCTTTGCATTCGTTTATATGTGTGTTTAGATGTACGTAAGCTTGTGTGTGGGCGTATTTGAGTGTATATTGAGGCACAAACACACAAACATACTCCCAAGCCCACTCTCCCCCCTAGAGGTGCTGTGTAGATGATTGTGTCACAGCAGGAAGAGGCTCTCTCTCAGCTCCGTGTCTAATTAACTTCACGCCTCATTTTGTGTGTGTTTGTGTAGAGCGCGCGTGTGTGGGCCTCGGCTGCGCATTGTGGCTTTTGCCGGTGCTAAAAATGAGAGCGAATTATTTAAAGAGAATGTAAAATATTTAAAAGGAGACTGAAATATTGGCCTGGTATTGCCGCAGAAGGTGGGAGGCGGAGGATTGAGCGGAGAAGGAGCGAGACAGCTGTGACGAGTGTGTGATCGTCCGGGTGTCAGAGATGGAGGGAGGAGGGAGAAAGGATTGGGGGGGTTGTTATTTTTGTGGGATGTTGATGTGAATCTCAAAGCGAAGTTGCAGAGAATCACCGATGAATCCTGTTATCACTCTGTGTGTGTGTGTGCTGCATTTTCATGGGAATACCAGATGTGTGTGTCCTGCTTTTAAAGTATAATTCAGGTTTATTAAAACCCTCCAGCAGAGGAAGAAAAACTCAGTTCTTCTGCTTATGTAAAAATAGCAGTGACGTTAACTAAAACTAGTACAAAAGTATTTGAGTAGAAGTACTTGTTGTGCAGAATAATCCCTTTCAGAGAGTTTTGTCATTATATATTATATAAGTAGAATATTTTAATGTTACAGCTGGTTGAGATATTGCACATTCATACAACTTTATATACTGTGAGGTAGTTTAATCAAACGCACCGTGTCTCTTTTAAGAAATGATCACGTGTTTTGTTGGTGAAATCTTAATTTGTGAGGTCTGTAGTTGCTCAAGTTGCCAGATAAATGAGGTGAATTAAAAATGTAAAATGTGCTGTATTAGAAGCATAAAGCAGCATTAAATTAAAATACTGCAGTAAAATAAAAGTACAGTTTCTCAAAGTTTTAATGAAATGCAGTGCTTGAGTTATTGTGCAAGAGCTGGTTGATAAGTCTTTTGGCCAAAGACGGAGGGAGATGACTTACACGGCTCTCATTACATGCATGTGCAGTTCAACCCTCTGAGTGATTATGCAGAAAACTTGAGGTTAATATCTTTTGTGGCGTTTCTGCTTTGGGTATTCAAAAAAAATGCAAGTCAGCACCTTCTGAGAAAATGGAAAACTTGGGCCTCGGTGAAGTCGTCGAGGAATGCAGATGTGAACTCATCAAACATCCACCCTGTTCACCTGGTTTCACTTCCTCAGACTGCGACCTTTTCCCAAAGATGAAGAAAGATCTCAGTAGGTGACAGTCTGAAAGTGATGATGCTCTGAACCATTTTCTGGAGTCTTTTATGACACTAACTTCTACAAATAAGAGATCTTTATTCTCCACAGCTGCTGGACTGAGTGTTTTATTGTAGGAGGGGACTATTATGAAAAATACATGAGCTCTGTTTTCTAAAATCAACTCCTTCTCCCAAAAGCCATGAACTTATCAATCACACCTTGTGCTTCCAACCGCTGCAACCAGAACTATTATTTTAGCATAGCCGGTCATCATTCCTGTTGGTAGCAGTAACCTTGTATTTAAAACGCTGAGCACATCGTTCACATACAAATATAGCTCAAAACATCGGTTCTGTTACTACATCTGTTGTCTGTAATTCATATTTTTCCAAGTACACGCTGTAAATGTCCATGTGGTGTGATGTTTGTCATGTTCTCGTTCCCTCGAGGTCCATGTGGTCGTAAATTTTGGGCTGTATGCAAACAGTTGGGAAAAATATAGATCAAGCTTTTACTGTGTTTATTCTTGTTGGCGTGTGAACAAACGATGAAAGCATCTGTGTCAAACACCCAGTTTAGTGAAGTATAAACTTGACCGGGGGGCTCGGTGTGCTTTGGTTAGAGGAGTTGCCTCAAAACAAGGAGGTTTAAGGTTTGAATTCAGTTTTTCTTTGAGGAACTTGCATCTCCTTGTGTCTTTGTGGGTTCCCTACAGATGCTCCGACTTCCTCCAACAGTCCAAAAGTTACAAGTTTGATTAATTGGCAACTAAATTACCTGTAAGTATGAATGTGAGCATTGACTCCAACCCCCTGCAACCCTGCTATATACAAAAGGTTACAGATAATGGATGGACAAACTGCACTTTACTTGGTTGAAACTATGGCACCACTTTTCTCTGCAAGTGGAAATTTTCCAGATGTCATCCAAAAGTTTTCTGATTTCAGCCTCAAATATGACTCCCTGCTACCACATGATTAAAATCCTGCAATCAGGGCACATGATGAATGTTGTTGCAAGTGAAAAAAGTCTTGGGATCCAATCAAAAGCTCTGGAAATGGCTGTGTATGTGAACTAATTACATTGGTGTCATCTGGGGACGCTGCTGAAGTCAGAAACACAAGTCAGACATATAAAATCTGACAGCTACAGTCGTCAAAAACATGCATTTGAAGTACACAAATGTCTGCAACAATACTTCTATACTGCACAAGTACTAAAGTAGGAGTGGCAGGTCAAAGGTGAAGCAGAAAGTCGGTTTGTAGATGTGATGGATGATGGTGTAACCTGGGGGTTTGTGGTCATGTTTCTTACCTCATCAGACTACTTTTTAGTGATAGCCTCGTTTCAAAACTGAGTAATTAACTTGTTGAGCACAAACACCAAAAGAACCACACACTCAAACCTTTGAAATTAAGATCAAAGCGGCATTAAACCTTAATTTTACTTTAATAACTGGCTTCGTATATCAAGACTATAATGAATTATGTTTGAGGGCTAACTTGAAAGTGATCACTTGAAAGTCAGTTAACATGTTAATTATGGCGAGTGTGTGCACCTGTGAGTGTGTGTGTGTTCATGGCGGTGCAGGTGGGAGGTCTGTCGATAGAGGGACCACGCTGAGAGGGGACGCACACACACACACACACTCAGATTTAATATTTACAACAGCAAACTCAGCGGGGTTCAAACCCTCTGTAGGGCCTCCCGTCGACTCCGGTGTGTTTACTCATTAATCATGTGTCCATTTTTTAATTCTCGATGCATCGCAAACCTTGAGTGTCTGCAGCACATCGCCACCGCTCGCTCATCCTGATGAGACACACACACACACACTCACATGGACACGCGAAAGTAAAAACTGACTGTTGCAAGGACATGACAGCACAGAGAAATGGACTTTTACACACATTTCATCCATCTAAAATAGAGAAACACACTCTAATGCAGAAAATACTCACATTTTCTTTAATTAGTCATTGAATAAAACTGTATATAAGTTGCTCCACTGCAGGTATATTGAAAGTACTTTGTGACAATTAAGATAAATTGCTGTCAATCTCACCTGTTGCTCCGCCCCAGCTGGCTCTCCATCCATCACTCCTGCATCTTTCTCCTCATCGCTTCAGCTGTCTCGTCCTGACTCTCTCCTGCTACATCAGGTTAAGTTAAGCAAGTTGTTTTTTAACGGAATGAATCATCTGTGTGTCATTTTTTGTGTTCATCACGTCTTTTTAACGCTGTGTAAACCTGCATTTGTCATAAACGCCGCCACTGATGTAGATTTGCTGTGAACCCCGCTAACTCCAAACCCCCCTTTCAACAAATCCTCATTTAACCCCTGCTGCTATATTACCAAGTTATCAAACAGACTCGCAGGGAATTACTTGTCTTAGGAAACAAAAAAAAACTTGTTATAACAGAGGAAGCAGACTGGAAAGAAGTCAAAATGCTGTCTAGTCGACAGCTGGCACTTGTGGAAAACGCTGATAATTTATTCTGTTAGTGGCTTCGTTTAACAGCCCTTTTTTCCTGACAAGAATACGGCTGTACGACAGGTTCTGCATGTCCAAGTGTCTCGCCGTTGAAGTGAAAATCCACCTTATAATGGAGGAGTTTTAACATTAAAACAAGCATAACGTTCATTACAATGCTTATGGTCGGGAGCCGGAAAATGAGCCTGTGAAATTATCCCCAAATACTTTAATAGATTCAGCCGAGCGGCTCTCCACTGATGGCATAATCGAGCCTTTATTGTATTCAGAATTTGAGGCTGAACCGTCAGAGATCACAGGCGTAATATGACAGGGGTTAATCCCCTTTTTCAGAATGGATGTTTTGTTTTGTTGGGGGTTTTTTTCTCTCTCTCGGTAGGAATTATGTAGAGCCGGTGTTGTTGTTTGTTGTTTGGCTTGTTTACCAGCAGCCATCCAGCCTGCCAGCCGGCAGTCTCTCATTGGAATGTTCTGGAGAGTCTCTGGAGCGAAGCCAGTCTCTCCACACTGCACCCACTGTCTCCTCACCTCACTGCACCGAGAGCTGCACACAGGCTGAGGATGGCACGGCCAATAAGGAGGCCTGAGAGTGTGTGCATGAATGTGCCGGTGTGTGTGTGTGTGTGTGAAAGAGAGTGCACTGGACTCCTCAAATCGCTTTTTTAAACCGCTTTAAGAACAAGTGGTTGTAAGATTGCGCTCACGTTGCATGATTATATTTCACGTTTTCAGGTTTTAGGCTACTTCTTGTAAAAGTATCAGTACTAAAATACTCCATTAAAAGTAAGTCGTTGCCACTTAATTGCTTCTTAAAGTAATTATCAGCAAATGTAGCTATCAGCAGTATTTGAATAACAATGATCTATCTCTCAAATCTGCACTTCCCCTCGGCTTTAAGGCTTTAAAAGAGCCACGAGAGGCTGAATATTGTGCTAATATTCATCAGATGGCCAGTTTAAGTCTTTAAATTAAGGATAATGTTGCTTTATAAGTGACGGATGTGTAAATATGCAGCAATGTTAATATTCACAACTAGATTTCTCCGTCTCCAAGTGACCAAATAAATCATTTAGTGCAGATTGAAAGCATTGAAAGTAAAATAATTAAATGCAGAAAACTATTTTTTTCAATGTTATATATTGCAATGTATTATTTTATTTGATAGTTTGATATTTATATTCAATCAAGTGGCAAGTAAAACCACTTTTTTTTCTCCTGCATTTGAGGTCAAGCCCCCCCCCCCCCCCAGAGGTCCCAACACAAGTCAAGCTCTTATACAAAATTCTGTGAATGTTTCTGTTCTCACACTTTTCTTTTCTTTTAGTTTTGCAAGATAAAGAGAAAAAACAAAGAAGAAACAGAGAGAGCGCTGGGGGGCCTCTGTTTGGTTTTTTTTGTTTGTGAAATACTCATATTTTTGCTGCTTCTACGATGTTAAATCCTACAAATGAAACCACCTAAATAAAACATCAGATCTCAATTGAATTGATTGTAACAAGTGCCGACATTTAAAACAATAATCTGTGACAAAACCACTTTATTTCAAAGGGTTATATGCTAAAGCTACTGCCTTCAAAAGGAGCTGAAACGAAGTTAAAATATTCTTGAATCCTCAGAAGAGGAGTTCTTGGTTAGATGAGTTGAAAAGTGTGTGTGCAAAAAGTGAATTCCTGAATATTTGGCGAGGACTGGCTGACTCTGCCTGAGCGTGCCGCGGCAGAGTGCTGATGTTTTTATACATTGAGGAGCTTTGAGTGCAAAGGAAAAAAAACGATGGCTGTGATATGAAAAATACATTTAATTCAACCAAAACGGCCTTTTATGTATGACTGCGGGTGGAAATTGCCATTTATCTTGCAGCTGAACAACTATTCTCAGCTTATCCGTGTCAGGGACGAGTGCCTTAAACTTTAAATCAACGATATATCCAAACAAAAATGATGGAAAGATAAATTAATTTAGATCCAAAACAAACTCATTCATCCATTTGTCTAAATGCAGTAAATCCAGGCTCTAAATGTGTCCCTCAAGCCAGCCTTAAAAGCATTAACTGTAAGTCATTTTCTATGAGTATTTATGTTTCTTTTGCATCAAATCTCATTTGACTTCTGCATTTTTTCCAGCTGAACTCAGCTTTTATTGAAATGTAAACCCTTAGTTTGATGATTTATCTGGATGAGAAATGTCGGTGCAACAGGAGCCAGTGTGGTTGCAGCTCTGAGAGGTGGAGATGGGAGCATATGGTTGAGTTCGGACCAGGCTCAGCGTTTGACCGGGGAACTGACCTTTTGCTGTCCTCCAGGAGACGACATGCTCGGACCAAACCTCAACGGCGGAGCGACTGTGTGGCAGCAGGGAGCTGGTTAACATTAGCTAACCTTTGAGATTTCTCATGGAAAAAAGAATAAAGGAGAGTAAAGTCAAGCAGAGCTGTATATACACAGTGGAAAAAACAATTAGCAAAAAACTGAAGTGTAAAGATGTTGAATTGGGTGTTTTTGGGGGAAGTTGTGTGCAAGCTTGTCTTTTATTTTATTTTATTTAATTACAACGCATTGGTTTTAGCTTTAGCTAGCTGTTTTTCCTAAAAACCTAACAAGCTTATAATCTATCTGCTCTTTTTTTCAAATATATCGCACAAACACAAGAGTGGCATAAATTTTTTAACCAAATCCTCAGAGAACAATTAGCATATTTCACAAAATGCCACAAAAATATGTGCGGTTGTCAGTAGATTCTCTTCAAGGGAGTACAATTGAGTTTCCTTTAGCATCCTAAAAAACAGATTCCTGCCTGCAACCTTAATTAACAGTCTGAGCTATGAGTCACATAAACACACATAAATCACATCAACACAAGAACACACACACACACAGAAGACAATACAGTCAAACACACAAACACACTCACAGGGATTTGTTAGAAATTCCACAGAAATGCCGTCTGCAGGCAAATGCTAGACATTCCCTAAATGCTTCCCATAGCAATGAAGTGTGTGTGTGTGTGTGTGTGTAGGTGAGAGTGTGTGTGTGTGTGTGTGTTTGTGTGTGTGTTTGTGTATGTTGAGAAGCTGGTGATGTATGGTGGGTCACTACAAAACAAGTGAGGTCACAGAGTCTGTGACTGTGACTGTGTGTCCAGCTCAATTGAGGTCATATGCTTTGCAGTTTTGCTTCATAACTTGTGTGTGTGAGTGTGTGTGCATGCGTGTGTGTGCGTGTGTGTTTTGTGTAGTTACGCTGTTTTGAGTCTGTGCAGGTTTTGTTGTGATCCAGATAAAGCCGGCGACACCGTAAGAGTCAGGAGTCGATAGTGTTTGTGCCTGGAAGCAGTAAAACTGTCTGAGTGAGCGCGGATGCCATTAGACACATGCACATACCTATCACTGTTGCCCTCCAGCCAGCACACACACACACACGCACACACACACACATAAACACACACAAACATACATAAACTGCAACTGGCTCCATTGACTTGACCTCTTG
>JAPZDY010000008.1:5128311-5138362 GCA_029783645.1 Ctenochaetus hawaiiensis | reverse complement strand
GTTTTTTTTTTTTTTTTGCCATCCTGGAGTTGCAGGTTGTTTTGTTATCTTCATCTTTTTTTTTTTTTTTTTTTGTATCCAAACTTCTTGCTCATGCATTAGTCAGACAGGATGCGTAACAGTAACAGTCCACATCGACAGATCGGTGTTTAGCCAGGCTTGATCATGACTCAGAGTTGGTTTGTTTTGGGGTTTTTTTTCTCGATGGTTTTTTCACTGCAGCTCCCTGAAATATGCAAAAACCCTCTAAACCGTGAGACTATTAATAGAAGATGAAACAGAGACAGATTATGTTCACGGGAGGGAGTCTCAGCAGAGAGTTTTTTCCACAAAGATCTTTAGTAGTCGCACTTAACAATGCACAACAACCCCACCACCACCACCATTACACCACCACTATCACAACAACAATCTGGGTTAATATCATGCAATTACTGTGCATATGTTCACTTTGGTGCTTTGCAAGTTGGAGATCACAGAGAAGGAATATAAAGGAGACCTTCAGTGACGTTTGCATCCTTGCTTAATCCTCCATATATGTAGGCTACATACAAGCAAACATATAAGATTCTTTGTGGAATGAGAAATATCTTTACAGTCATACTATAAAGGATAAAGAAAAAGAGAAATCTGATTAAAAAAAGATTGCTGGGTGCTTCGACCTTGAGGCTAAGTTAAGACATTTTGCAATTATTCATGCTAAAGTGTTTGATTACATGTTCGAAAGCACTCACATGTCTCTAAAATAAATATAAAGCTACAGTCAGATCAGCTCAGATTACGAGAAAAGCTGAAATATGGGGAATTAGCTAACCTAGCTGTGTAAAAATGTGACAAAACCTGCCCTCTGCACCTCTAAAACATAGCAGCTGACATGTTGTGTCTTGTTTTTACATGTATATGAAGGGTTATGTTCACCTTACATGTAACTCCCTTGTTTCAATTATTTAAAGGCTTAAAGTGATGCATAATTGAGGCTTTGCTTTGACTGACAGCAGCCTTTAGCTGGTTAGCCGGTAGCAATGTGTGTCTCCAGCTGCACCTTCTCACCCAAATACTGTCACTTCTTGCTACTGTAAAGCAAAACTCAACCTTCAAAATGATAAAACACAAACCAGTAGATGTTGTCTTGGCTTCATCCACTTAAATTTAATGTCTGCAGTCGCAGATCTTGAGAAAAAAGATAACCAAATGCAGCTAAACACTCCTTTATGTTTAGCAGCTATTAGCTAGCTTCACCAGTGCTTTTTAGCTGGATTTACTTGTGTGCCATATGGTGCAGAGCAGGTAGCATGTGGTGTTATCTGAAGTTATTTGCTGACAACAGCTGCCTGCTGTGCCTGGAAATGTTGATTATGGCGATGAGAGGAAATAAAAACAGTAAAGTTTCAGGACAGAAATTCAAAACGATGATGTGAAAGATGCTAATGCTACAGAGAGCAGAGGCAAACAGGAAAGTCAGACAGTATTTTCTGCAGGTTCATCATAAAGAGTGTACCTTTTTACATTACTAGTTTAATCTACTTTTAATATAAAGATTTTGGTTTATAGAAAGTTTTCTTTTACAGTGTAACTGCAGTAGTCTGCAAGAACCATCTCACATTTTTTAATTTGCTGGGATGAAGTTCCCAAACAAAACACGCAGCCTTCTTGTGGAAAAACCAAAAGGACATCAAACCAGCAAAATACATTCAATCATAAGTTTATTCAAGCCACTTGGAAGAGTCAGTCCCACTTATTTGACCGTGAAGGTTTATGATAAATGAGCAGACTTTATGAATGGCGGCTCTATTTAGAGATGGCTCCATAAAACAAGCAGCCGTCCACTGTTTTATGTTTCATCGTAAAAACCTAAGGTCAGCGCCATTTGAAGTCCCAAAATGAGATTCATTCCTCAGTTCTGCAGGGTGGCGGTTAATCTCTTGTGACATAATGTTCATTAAGGTAGAAAATAAGTAGGGCCAGTGTTTAACCTCGGTCTGGAAACTTCTGCGGTCGAGCTGGTTGGTTTTTTTTAAAGATTACATTTGTACTTTTTTTTTTTTTTCACGGCAGAGAACGTACAGTACATTTCGGTGGCCTTTTGTGTTGACAGAAGAGCTATCTGAGGCTTTGTGAGGACATGAAAGGAGGCTTTTATATATATATGACTAGTGGCCGCACACACACACACACACACACACACTAATGATCCTATAGTACCTGCAAAACTTTCCCTGCTGCTTTTTTCTCCCGTTCGACTTCAAAAGCAGCCGCCGCATGACAGCCGTACCTATTGTGGCCCCACCTGTGTATGGGTGTTTCAGCCCCTGCTATTAGTACAGCTGCTTGTCTATACGCGGCAGTATTTGTTCAGACTTAAAATAGCTTTTAATGACACTTTGCTCTTTTTGCTCCCATTGTCACTGATGTAATGTCTGCTGTTGTCTCTCCATCTTAAAGGCACACAGGTGGTCCAGCAATTGAGTGGTGCATTTGATGGGATTTGTCTGCCTTTTCTCTGTGTGTTTGTGTGTGTGTGTGTGTGTGTGTGTGTGTGTTTTTTTTTGTTGTAGACTACCCTGCAAGCTGCCAGTTGGCTTGTCTAATCACGAGGACCGAAATCTGGCAATTCTCACTCAGGCAGGAAATAAACAAAACATTTGCTGGCACTTTCCTGCGGTTAATCAATTAAAGGCACACAGTGGCACAGGAACACTCTGCTCGTCGCTCACCCATCTATCATATGCATGCACGTTGCAGGCTAACAAATGCGGCTTTTCCGACCATCCGTATGAGTTCCCAACACGTTATGTTTCCAGCATTCAGCAGAGGAATCATAAGAGGGAGAAAAGTGTCATTGATGTGTAAATTCACCATAAATAATTCCTCTCTCGTCTCACCCAAAAGACCGTCTTGATGCATGCTCCTGCTTTCAGCTCTCTCTCTTTCCCTTCCCTCCCTCCTGTATCCATCTCTCTCAACATCATTACTTATGAAGCGCAGTAATGAAAGACTCATTTTCAGTGTTTTTTTTCTGAGGCTCCCTCCGTCATTCGTCCCTCACTCTTCGATGGGCACGTCGGATAGTGTATCCAGTCAGTAATGGAAAATGAAAGCAGGGCTGTGGCCTACGCACTTGTGCGGCATGAAAAAACAGGAGAAGTGGAGGAGTCCTCGCCTTGCTCGGCTCTATATTTATAGGCAGAAAACCTGATTTCAGATCAGTCACGCTAGACTTGCAGCAGACACCTACTGCTTGCCGGGGAGGCGGGCGAGCAGACAGACAGTGAGCTCTCTCTAGTTCTTTTTTTTTTTCTATCCGTTCCTGCAAAGAGTGCATGCTGTGTTTTATTTTCTGTTTCTATATACCTTTGCTTTCCTTCTTAGTGTCTGCGTGTCCTTATTTACCTCTTGCTCTTGATATTTACCTCTTGCTCCATCGATATTCCCCCTCAAACACGCACAGAGTGCTCTTTGTTGACACTGCAAGACTCTTATCAGTCCTGTTGTGTTTTCTGCTGTCTTACAGTCCTATTTTCTTTAAACAAATGAGTAAAAAGTGCCGATGTGATAAGATTATTTAATCTGAAATTGACGTAGAATCAACAGTAAATATTTGAGTGCAGTGATTTATGATTCATGACGCCCAAATGCACAACATAAGATTGCTTCTTGCACAGCATTAACAAAAGGCGCCCTCTCAGGTGACTCATACAACAGCAAAAAGCAAAAATAAGTCACAATCTTGTTTTTATTTTTTACCCTTTTACAAGTCTATCTGTTAAAAAGAAGCTTTAGCCAGAAGTTTGGTAGCCTAGCTTAGCATAAAGTCTGGAAAGAGCAAGTCTGACTGTGTCGTTATAGCAAAATCCACCTCAGACACCTCAAACTCCTTCTAACTATCAAGTTAACTTGTTTGATTCTTTGCATAAAAAGTGCTAAGCTAAGCTAGCCAGCTGCTGGTTGTGTGTAGCTTCTGCTTTAAGATAAATAAGATATACTTTATTGATCTGCAGGGAAATATGTCTCAGGCTCTGAGCACCACACCTCTGCTTCACACTTGCCAACAACATCCCAAAGCACACACAATGCATAAAACATAACACATACATTCACACTCTTCTATAACTGCGCAGACATGACCAGTGGTAACAGATTTCTCATTTATTTCTCAACAAATAAGTTTACTTTCAAGATTAATGCAATAAAGCAGGATTGACCTTAACTGATTTATTCTTTAATGATGCAACTTCTCTTCAGAGATGTGCAATTAACTTAATGATTAAAAATAAGTTGACATGCAGGGAAGGTGTTGTGTCTCAGGCCTTCAGGATCTGGACCTGAGGGCAGTCGGCCACTTTGCCCCAAATGCAAATCCAAACTTGGTTGTTGACTCACTGAAAGCTCCTGTCTTGGCTTACATCAAAAGATCATTTACTAACTTGCCAAAAGCAACTCGTATTCTCCTCTTTTGCTCCCTTTTTTTCCTCTTTGATCCTGCACAGATTCGTACAATCCTTCAGATCAATCCCCGCTCGGTCAGCTGTCCTCAGCTAGCATCTCTTCATCCTTCTCCCCCGCTTCTCCAACTTCTTTTAGCAGCTATGTTGAGATCTCTTTTTCATATCTTTCTCCGTCTTGTCGCACGGAGGCGAGCTGCCCGTCGGCTTCATGGTCATGTTTCCTGTGCTGCTGTGCTTTTAGCCTAATGGAGAGACAGCTGTGCTCCCATTTCTATATATAACTAACAACCCCACATGATGAACACTGTCACACCCTCTCTTTGGTCACATTGACCACTATGTTAAAGTTAAAGGAAATGCTGTATTAATGTGTGTGTGTGTCAGCTCTTAAAAGTGTGTGATGATAACATTCAAATGCCAAAAATCATCTGCAGGCTGTTTGTGCTCATTATTTCAGAAGCTTTTTGATAAAAAAAAATCCACTTTTTTTATTTAATCGTTTTCAGCCAAACATAGAAAATGTGAACAAACAAAGCTACATTAAATAGATTTAGTAAAAAAAGCACTTTGATAAGCCCGACTGGAAGTACTTAAAATGTGGTATTAAATGTAGCTTTAATCTCCATAAAACCACCATTTTGTTATTAAATGGATGCAGGAAACACACACAGAAAAAAAAAAGTCTTTTCGGTCTCTGAAATTTCCTCTTGAAAGCAAAATTAGCAGATATGGTTCTCTCTCTTTCCCCTGAAACATTTATAGCATCCTTGAATTCAGACACATTTACAGGCCTTGAGAGTTAAGAAACACAGTTTGAATCTCATTATGGCACCTCACTCCTTCTGCCCGTCATTTTTTTTTGTAACGAAACAAACACCATTAAGGATGCAAATCCCCCTTTTATTGATTCTTCATATTAACACGCTCTGTATGCGTGATTTTTGTGTGTGTGTGTGCTCCAGTGCAGAATGGAGGTATAAGTAACAGTGTTAAGGGATCAGCTGGCGTTTGGGTCGTACCCTTTCAGATTAGAGAGCTTAGTCCTTCCGCCTCTGTGTAATTAACAAGCGAAGGGAGGCAAGAAAAGATAAAGACAAAGAGGCAAAGAGGAGAGCAAGTACGCATGGAGAGCCGTATTAAAAGGAGTGGTATTAAAAGACGCCGCCATGCACACACAAACACACACGGGAACACGGTCAGCATCGGAGGGATTGTGTGTAATGACAGGCTGCCTGGTGGTTGGTGTATTTGTGTACATGATGTGCGTGTGCGCAGCGGAGCGCCGAGTCCAGAACCAACAGCGGATTGGACTCAGATTGGTCGGACTGGACGTGCGGTTTGTCTCGCAGAGTTCAGGACCTTGATAATGTCAGCAGGGATGATAGCTGCAGGATGGCAGGGATACAGCTGCAGGCAGCAGACACATACAGCTGCATCTCTCCAACAAAAATGTTTTTCTTCTTCTTCTTTTTTTTTACTCCTTGTAATCTCCCCTTGACCCTTGAGATTCATCTTGTTTTGGATGAAAACGCGGCAGCATGTAGACCAGGATGGTGACTTTTTGAAGGGAAAACACACCTGACACGTGCTGTCGTGACAACAGATGAGCATCGATTGTGGTAGCAGCTGTGTTTCAAGTGACGCTGCTGTCATTTAACAGGTGACGGGGTGTTAATTAGTTTCATTGAAAAGGTGAAAATGTGAGCAGATGACAACCTACAAACAACACTCAGCAGGTGATGATAGAAGAAGTCTATTTAATGTTTGATTCAGGCTAAAACTGGGCTTTTCAAAACACATATTCATGTAAGTTTAACTAAAATTGAATTAAGTTGATTTTATTCAGACAGACTAACAGAGTGAGGCATATATATGCTGGATCAGTTCAGGTTTGGCCTTGAATGGCGCTCAATGGCAGATGCTAGAATGCTGCCTTGCATGTTAACCCACATAAAGGCTACGCAGCTAGCAACCTTGTAGCTCTCTCTATCCTTTTGTATTTAACTTGATAGTATATACAAATCTTTGCTATACATGTGTGTGAATCTCTGCTTTCTTGACATGGGTATGACATGTCTGTGTGGACAACTCATCAGCCTCTTCACTGCCTTTCCTTCCTAAAAGCATCTGTGTCTGCAGGTTAGCTCCATTAGCTTGTGATCAACCGTCCACTCGACCTTCCCTCTCTTTGTCATTGTTGTTCATTTTTCAAAGGCATTAATATTTACTAGTTGTGTTGGATGAAACTAAACTCTGTTTAGCTGTATCTTTTGTCCTGAAAGGTGTCTCATAGATATCACATCCTGTCTTTCCTCTCTGACTCAACCTGGAAGTCCTTCTTTCTCCCTCTGCTCCTCTCTCATGGTAAGCTAAGGGCTTAAATGAGTTTTCACACAACACAACAACGGCCCCTTGTGTTTTGTCAGAAGGTCCCTGTTTCTTGTAGCCTGACACATCGAGACCTTTATTAAAACACAGGGTGAAAACTGCACTTTTCTGGATGGATGAGGAGACTAACTGCATGCTGTCTAAGTTAAAATGGATAACGCTGAATGGCAATATTGGACACCAAGTGTCACACTGGCATCATAAATACTTAAATCAATAAATCATTTTCTACCTGTATTCTGGGAGAAAAATGCAGGCTAATTCAGTTAAATCTAACAAATTAAATCTGTTTTTTGGCCAAACAGCTGATTGATACTTTACCTCAGAGTCACAAAGGGATGGAGGATGCTGCATTTGCATAATCTAGTTTCTCCATTGTTTTTTATAGCTTCTATGACATTTCCAACATGTCTTTAGGGCACAATGTTCCAAACAACATGTTAATCAGGATGTCACATTTTAAAGCAGGTTGTAAACGGGGGGGGGGGGGGAAACGTACAGATTCATTATTATAATAGAGGAGTTTAATTGTCAGTCCCTGAGGAAACAATGAGTCAGTCGGTGCTGTCACGTCAGGAAAGTCTTTGCATCCAAATGCAAAGGGAGGAAAAAAAAAAAAAAACTCACCCCTTTTTAGCCCAGCACTCGAGCCCTCAAATGTAATGACTCTTGGTAAGTGAAGAAGACAAAGCTGCGTGGCAGAAAATCCATTAGCGAGTCTGCTGCTGGATAGCAAACAGACACGGAGGAACGGCGGCGTTTGATATGGCAGGGCCGACTGCACCGGTGGCATCAGAAATAACTGCCTTGTCTGTTTTTCTGTGTGAGAAAACGCTGGCAGGAGTTATCCTCCATGTCTGAACCCTGGTGGATGACTAATATCTGAAACACTCTTGTGGAGACGAGGTGTGTGTTTTGGTGTGTGTGTGATGTTTTGGTCAGTGCATGACCAGAAGTATGAGAGACAGAGGGAAGAAGGTGGTCGAGGTTTTTTGGGGATTTGACCAATGAAGCGGAATTTAGACAGAAATACCAGAAAGTTTTAAGTCCCTGGCCAAAAAAAAAAAAAAAAAAACTGTTTTGAACTGCATCTGTTTAAAATTTCCTCTTTGCTTCAAATATAAATGTGTTGCTTCTTTTATTTTTCATCACAAGCGAGCTGTATGAAAAAAACAAACTGCCGATGTGCTCTCAATTTAAATAAGAGAAAGAAGAAAGACTGCAACCTGCAAAAGGTCTCAAATCAGGGATGCTGCATCCTCACTTTACCTCGGCACCTTAAAGCCTCTGAAAACTGAGGTATTTTTCCAGTATTATTAAATATTAATGACTAAATAAACAGTGAGAAAAGTGAAGAAAACCAGAGTTTAACACAAAAAGAAACTAAACTTCAAACCGGTGAGTCGAACACAAAGAAAAAAAACAACACAGAAAATCCTCTGAAGTGATGTCCCATCACTCACATTAAGAAGCTGATTGAGATAATGAGTTTTAAGGGCCTATCAGCCTCTGAGCAAACATGCCTCCAAACCCGCAATCAATGCTTTTAATAGAGATGTTGAAACTCTGTTCACCTCAAAAAAATCCAGTTTGAAAACACATTCATTAGAATTCCAAAGGTGTCAAAAGTAATAGCTCATTACCGACCAGCAATCCAGCAAATTAATGAAATCTGTGCGGTTCCAATATAACTGACAGCGAAATACAGACTTTAAACTGCATCATAACTCAAACTTAATAACCTTTCAGACTTTATAGAGTTCAAGGATCATTGACTGGAGTGTCATTATTTACAGGAGAGTAATCATAACCAATAAATATCACAGGAACCCAAGAGGCAAAACCCCCAGGGCTGAAAAATGAAGCCAGAATGGAAGGTGAAGTTCCTCCAATGGCCACTTGAGGCTGCAGCAAAGGATTCAATAATCATAAACCACCTTATTAAACAAACTTTACAGCAGAAATAAAAACGTTTACAGCCTGGTGCAACAAACTGATTTGGTCTTAATAGCTGTTTTTTTCTCTGTTCATGAAAACTTTGGGTGAACTTTTATATAATTTACTAATTTAAATCTTAAAAGTTAAAGTTAGCTAATAAAACTTACTGAACTTGACCTTTTGGCCTTGCGTTGTTGTTGACCTTTTGGAGACTTTCTCATGCAAACACTGAAGAAATAACAATTCTTGCTGATTGGTTGATTGTGCTAACAGACCATCCAAGATGTCTTTCAAGATGTTTCCACCTAAACTTCATTTCTTTGCCCATTTTTGGATCAGGAAGAGGTTCAGCATAGTAAGAAATTGGAAAGATGACGTTGGCTGGAACCATCTTATCCATGTTTTATACAATCCATGCTGCAAACACATTTGAATTACTGTAGTGAAATCTTGAAAACACAATATGCATTTAAATTTAATTTAAGTTTCCAAATGAAATATATTTTGTTAACATTTTGAATGTTTCCAAAGTTCAAACTCAGAGAAATCTATCATTTTTATCTCATCATTATGAGTTAATGAAACTTCTTATTGTGCGTTTAAAAGTGAGACACAAGGAAACTTAATAGCAGCACAAAAGAAAGGAGCTGCAACCGTCTTGTAACGAACAGGACAAACAACATGTGGACTTCAGTTACATTTCCAGGTTTCAGTTACGCTGCAGACAAGCAAACCGAAATGTCTTGCTGTGGTTTCTCGTGTTTCCTCTCCTCTCTGTCTAATCTTTGCTGGATCTGTGAGCTCATTTCTTTCTAAATATAAATCCCATTTACCAGTTTGGCTGCACTGGGATTCAAGTCGAGATGTGTGTGACAGCTCAATATTTCAGACTTTTCATGCCAACTCCTGCAGACACCAAACTGCGACTAATCTGAATTCTCTTTAACTGTTTTCGTGTGTGTGTACATACATTATTCTGCATCCCTTGTAGATGTCAGATTTCAGATTTGTAGAGGATTTTTTAGTTTTTGTTTCAGGAAATCCCCGTCGAGATGCTTAAAGGATGAGAAAACAGAAACGAAGAGAGGGAAAGAACAAAAAATGAGAAAGAAGGAGTGATTGAAGGAGATGGCTTATCTGTCCATCTGCTGTGAACACAGGCAATGGGGCTGGGAGGTAACTGTGTGTGTGTGTGTGTGTGTGTATGACAGCTCCCTATGTGTACATGCAACAGCTGCAGGAAAGGATTGAACATCTGGATACACCTTCTCTTTCTCTCG
>JAPZDY010000008.1:5071770-5105100 GCA_029783645.1 Ctenochaetus hawaiiensis | reverse complement strand
ACCAGCAGTAATTGAAACGTGTTGGCCTTTTTATGATTTAGGCATCACAATTAAGCCTTTTTAAAATTTTCTTTCCTCATTTGTTCAGTTTTCTTACATTTGAAGGTCCTGCATTGCTTCTTATGTGAAGTAATTGGCTTTGAGGACAACAAAAAAAAACCTTGTTGCACTGCAGAAAATTAAATAATCACCATTTTTCAAAGGAAAACATAAAAAACTAGAAATTACGCAGTGACTTAGTGAGAGATAGAAGATAAAGACAAGACATTTGTGTGCATACTTGAATGCCCTTTACAAAAAACATCCTTCAAGAGGTTGTCAGTTGTAATTAGTACTGCAGCGAGTGATTATCTCATTTTTAATCACCAATCTGATTCATATTTTTCTGATTATTCAAAGGTTTGTTTAATAAAATGTCAGAAAATAGTGAAAAAAGCCCATCACCCACAGTCCAGAAAACTTAAGACAGTATTCAATACTGACTCTCCAGAACACCAAACTCTGGTTTTATCAAAAAATTTACAAATATAAACTTCCTAATGCTTGAAGTTTACTCCGACTAAGTTTACTCCTACTTTTTATTTCCACAGTTCATCCGAAATTATCAGACTCCCACTTCATATGGTGTAAACATATGCAGCTCATAAGCACATCTTCCTATCCGATGGCTACACTGATAATTCCTGGCATTGTTTACACAGTTTAAATCCTGAAATTTTTATTTTTCAAGCAATCAGTTTAATAGGGAAACCCTTTTGGGCAGATTGAACTAGCTGTGAAATTATTCCAAATACAATTACGGTAATCAAAAGAGCTGCTCAATCACGTCCTGTGTGTTTCTGAGCCTGTGGGATCCTCATTGTCTTTGATGCTGCGTCATAGCACACATGTATGAGCACTACACTGATGAGCTGCTGGGATGTAATGGAAGATGAATACAAGCGGTCAGGGTCAGAATATGCATCATTATGTGTCGGTGGATACGCCTTGATGTGCTTATGCAGTATCATCTGCGTTGTGAAGCAGATCATGCATTCCCACACCGGCCCTCGGGGTTGGGATTGACACAATGGAGCTCAGTCTGCACAGCCTGAGCTGGCCAATCCCGTATTTAGCAGCAGGACTTTAAAAAAAAAAAAAAAAAAAATTGGGTTCAGCAATTTGATAAAAAAAAAAAAAGGTTTATTTCATACAAAACAGAAATGACTCAGTAGGCATATCTTTTGTCCCCCAGTTTACAAAAATAAATTCACAGGCAAGTTAAGTCTCAGCACCCTGAGGGTAAACAGGTGTGCCGTCTAGCACTCAGGAAGCTAATCTCATTAAGCACAAGCAAACACACACACACACTCCTGTACAAAGCACCTGAGATACATAGCTGCCAAGAGGCTAATTTGAATTCCAAACCCATAGTGTTTTTACAACTGACAGAGCGTAATAAGGACAATTGTTCCCATTGTAAACACAGTCGTAAGATCAGCTCCTGTGCTTTCATGGCAGAATTACCTGCATGAATTCAGCACCTGGGGACAAAACACCATGGATGCTGCGTTTTTTAGGAAAATGCTTCTTTTGTTTTCACCTGAGGCGTTACAGGTTTCAACTCATTAGCGAACAGTATGTAAACAGGAGTCCAGAACTTATTTGAATAACCAGAGTGTGACAAGATAAAACAGTTGTAGAGCACTTGGCAAACAAGACTCGGGTTGTCAGCTGCCCTCAAAAAGAGAGAATGATTCTTGGAGCTGGAGTGTATCAGGGTGACACAAGCTTATTGATTTAAGTATCATCTCAACAATTTCAGTATATTACAAAATAAACAGCAAAAGTTCTTATGTGATCTGTGAGTTTCCGTGATGAAGTGCCATGATGAAGAAACGAGGTGCACCGAAGTGGAAAGTCCCATATTTAAAAATTCGACAGAAATTCCCTTATTTCCCCTGGTTTTTGCCATTATACAGTTCTGACTTCTGAAGAGGAATGTGATCTCTTGTGGAACTATCATTTGCTGAGGGTCAGCATGGCGTTGACATCCCACAGCAGGTTCCTCATCTGATCCATCAGAACCTTCATCTCCTGGTTCTTCTGACGCACTTTCTGCAAGTGAACCACAAGACAAATCATTGGTGAAACTCCTAAATTAGGACAGAATCCAGTTTAGTCGTTACAAACACTGATCAATAATTTGGTCTTATTAAGGATTACAACTGCTGGAGGATTTGTACAGAAAAAAAAAAGGTTTTTACTGGTTTGCTTGTAATGTTGTCAAAGAAACAAACCAGCTCAGCAGCCGTAGGCAACATTTTTCACTATTTTGCCACCGGCTGCCTGATGGCAGTTTCCAAACCAACCTCAAATCTTTATCCAGCCTGAAGACTGGCTCCAGTGTTTACAACTAGACTTACTGCCACACTGTTGTACACCTCTACCAGCAGGTCAAGACGCAGTTTACATTGATGTCTGTACAGACTCACATCATATATATAGCAAAGAGTTTGAAGTTTGATAAAAGGTATTTAAGGTAAGTTCATTTTTTGTTATTAAATAGACAAATGTGATTTTCCAGTGAACAATTTCCAGTGAAAAACAGACTTTACAGACTATTTTAACACAGGAGCACAGAGGATTGATGGAGAGCTTCATCACATGGTGCAAAACGCCACCTGAGGCTGAAGCTCAATATCAACCAGTGAGCTTGTGGTGGAATACTGCAGCATGTCCATGAGTGCTCAACTGGCAGAGAATTGTGTGTCAAATCCTTGTATGTATTCAAATGTCTGGCCAATAATGTTTTTTCTTAAACAAAAATGCAGCCATGACAGCAGATAATGCTTTCAATGGGGATTATGCTATGTATTCTAAAACTTTGGATGCTTTAAGTACATTTGCAACTCAGCAAACAGAAGATCTATAATATCACCACAGTTTCATGGAGGGAATTTGTGTGAGATTTGTGTGACCAATTCAGCATCCCACCAAATGTGAAACATGGTCACAATCTCTTCTTCCTGCCTTCAGGTACAGGGTCAAATATTAACCAGAAAGTTTTTTTTAAGAAAAACATCATGACATTACAGTGAGGCTGACCTTCAAACCTTCCTGCGCTCCACCTGAATGGGCGGACAGGCTGACAACCCAAAAGCATAACATCTCCAGCCAGGTGCTGTCACTGGCTCAGAGGCCTAAAAAATATGACCCTGATTTTGAACATTTTCTTCAGCTGCACTTCATGCATGGTTTCTTTATGTCACCCACAACAACACTGGACACTCTTGGACTGTATCAGCACTGCCACCTAGAGGCGTTTACAGAGGAGTTGTTTATTTGGAGCAAAATATTCTGTCTTTCTGTGTGTTTTTTTTTAAAGGCAAATCAGAAGTCAAAGTAGTAATATTGTGTCCCTTTAAGAAAAATTAAAATAGACTTTCAACGAAGATGCAACATTTTTGGAATTTAAATCAACAAATATCTGAAAATATGAATCATTATCCTCCATTTTGAATCACTTTGCAGAGTGTACCCTATTTATTTGGCCATTGATCACTAAAGGTTTACTGCAGATAAATATACCTGTCACTAATTCATTCACTTCTGTAATGCAGAAAAGGTGTGTGATGTGACTTCTAATTAGCTCCTGGGACTAAAAGAAAACAAGGACATACCTCTAGAACCTCTTTTCTCTCCTGGTTGACAGCAGGACTGCAGGGCTCCACTTTGACAGAAACCAGCTCCTCCCCAACATATGGCAGAAGCTGAGGACACAAAATACATACAAATGAGTTTTTCTGCTGCCCTTTTTATGAATGCATTAATGTTTGATACTGAAAGGAGTCAGAGTGCTACAAAAGGCCAAGGATACTCTGACAATTCTGCAAATACATGCAGTCGAGTCCCAATCCGACTATAAACTAAAACACCTCTTGAGTGTAGTTTTAATGCAAGTGTTCCATGTAGAAATTATCATTTACTTACTGAAAAATGGAGAATTTGAAAAAAAAAAAATTACCAACACAACAACTTATATCCAAGCAATAATTTAGGGCTTCTTTCTGACCTCTGCTGGTCCCTCCTGCAGGTCAGAGGTCATCTCCACACAGCGTTCGTACAGGAGGCGGAGCTTTCTGAAAAGCAGGGCGAGCTGCCGCAGGTGTTCCTGAAGCTTTCCAAAGCGGTCCTGGTACATTGCCTGGCTCTGGGTCACACCATTGGGAAGCTAAATCAAAGACAAACAATATCTGACATCACTTTAAGTGTGGTTTATATTTTTGGTTTAAATGGTAGTGTAATGAACAGATGCCAATCTAGTAAGCACATGCTTATTTGTGTTTACTCTAAATTTCTTATTAAGTGAAAGGCTCATAATGTAAGACACTGTCCAGAATTTATCTCACTTCTTGGTTCTTATATAAAAAGAATGGGTGGATGGTTGTGTTAATTCTATAATGGCTGTATTAGATTCTAAACATTTCGAGATTAAATAAAGAATTATTGGAAAAAGGTATTTTCTTACTTTAAGGGTTTAATTTCATGTTTTCATGAATGACTTGTCCTACAGGTGCTTAAAATTATAAGTTAAAACATCTACATGTCCGTTGATGAGAACAATAGATATGGCTGAACACTCAGCAGCAGGCAAGTAAGTACATTTTTGGCAAACAAGAGACAAAATATCACAAACCTTTAAGTATAGTACAGTACAATACAGCAGCATTACTTACTACAGTCTAACATGATTTCATGACAAAAACTTTATGATACTTCAACAACAGCTGAACAGACTTTCTAAGGGATTTATTTGTTGTGGTCTGTGCAGGTGCTAGCAAAACAAGCATCATAACACCATAACAGGCTTCTTACACAATGGTATAGTATGATCAGTGTCCATTTAAAACATCATCTTTAGCTGCCTAACAGTCACATGTCCAGTACCTGTGTAGCTCGTGTGATCTGAAAGATTTCCATGGTGCGAGTGACAATGTCCTGGACGGTTTCCTGTCCAATCCGACAGAGAAAGACAGGGGATATCTCCCTCAAGGCTCCCTGAGGAGGCATGGACGGCTGACCTGGAGCTGAGGCAGCGCTGGAGGGCAGGTGGGGCTGTTGCTGCTGAGGGGGCATCCCTGCCATCCCTGGCTTTTGAGGTAACGAGGCTGCCATTGATACAGAAATCTATGAGAGGGAGATGAGAGTGGAGTAAGTACACAAAAGTAATAGCTTAATAAAGCACCAAGTACCGGGTACTCAACTTGACTTGTGCTACTCATAAGAGGTAAAACTAACACCAGTTATTTAAAATGACACAACTACACAAAGTCAAACATTTCCTTTACAAACTAATGTTAACGTTACATACACTATTATTTACAGCAAAACACAAAAGATCAAACCTTTTATTCTCATATCCACCGGACTGATAATACTAATTAAACAGCCTTTATATTGGTGACAAATGCTAATCTTGGTAGCTAAACATGCTAACCTAAACAATTAAATGAGAACAGGGGCAAGCTAGTTAGCCGCTAGCCTGCTAGCTAGCCAGCGGCAATTGCGAAAAAAAACCCCGCTTACCTAAAATCAACTTTCTTTGTATAATGCTGTCCAAAATCCCTGGCTTGCCCTGCTTATTTCCAGAAATAACGTGTATCCGATTTATTATTTTAAAGTAAACATACTGAGATCGTTTCACTTATTTCTTCTTCTCAGCAAACACTGCACATTATCGCGTTCATTACGTCACTTCCTGGCAGCAAAGGGCGTTTACCAGTGTCACCAGCAGATGGAGACGGAGAGTCAAACAAATATTCTCATGTGATTAAAATAGGCCTATTTAAAAGAAAGCTTTATGGTAATGATTATTATTTTATGTTTTATTATTGAAATAATAGTAGGCATAATATATAGTAGTAATAGTGGGAAGAAAGAAAGTACAGTGATTGAATATATGTACTTAGTTAGAATCCACTGTTACATCAATTATATGGCCAAAACATAGAGTGTGACTACCTTGTGTTTGAGACTGAATTGTTCAGTCTACAGTATCTTGCAAATACTTTTTTAAAAGCAATAACAAGTAAGTGTAAAGAAAGAGTCACTAAATGTGTCAAACACCCATCAACGCTCTGACTGCTCACTATAACATACTCTACCACATTATCTTTACATAGAACCAAGAACAGTTTATTTTATAGAATAAAGTGTAGAAATTGTATTTAAAAAGTTCTGGACTAATTTTGAATCATTTGACAGTCACATAAAAGAGATTTTGGTTGTCACATAGTAAAGTTTGCATATTTATAGGTTAATTAGTGAAACTGACTTAATGTGTTTACTTAGATCAAAGGTCAAAAGTTTGAGGAAGAACTTTTTGTTTTTTTATTTTGTGTGGTTTACAGTTTTAATTGCCCTTTACTGTTCTGAACAAACAGTAACAGTAAGATAGCCACACAGCTATCAGTTTAAAGTTAGTTTTGTAATATCTTATTCCTGTAAGTCTATTTAAGGAAACACAACCTATTTTATTTTTATATTTTTATTACGTCCAAGGCCAGAAGAACCTAAATAAACTTAGCGAAGAGAAACTGCCAAGAACAGGACAAAAGAACTTAACTGATTTTTTAGCTGAAAGCAAAGCTATTTTACTCTTACACCCTGCACTGTGTCAATGCAATAAATTGTCCGTACCTTGTCTGGATCTCAATGTTTTGGATGTGATACATTCTGCTCCCTTGCTTTGTATTTGTACTTGGCAATTTTCATAATTATTTGCTCACTGTAGAGCTCAATCTTGAACCTTTTAAGTATCTTGAGGATGATTTGGTTTGCAGGCAGGCATTAAAGACTGAGGTCACAGGGAAACACTGATGACAATGAACAGCAGGGATAGTCAAAGATTTAAGCCTGTTTCATGGGAATCACTGCCCAGGTTGAATTCTTCACCCTCATTACTTGTTTTAGAAACAAAAACAATAATTTTTTTATTGATGATGTTTTAGAAGAAGGACAACTTTTCTAAAGGTAAAGACATCCTTCTATTAATAATTGAAAACATGTGCAGTAGAGTGTACAACTAGATCACACTCCAATGTTGACTTAATCAGTAGCTTAATTGATATTGCTTAACAGGAAGTGTCTATTTTTAGTCACACTGGAAGTATTAATAATATTAGCCCAATATCTCAACAACTGTTGCCAAGATGATAAATTCCACAGACTTTGGTAATCACCTGGTTTTAACTCTAGCATCACCATTACATTATTCCTCTGAGTAATGCTAATAGGCAAATGTTAGCACGCTGACATGCTACACAAAAATGCTAAATATTGTAACTGCTTAACATCAAACCTATTAACCTAGGAAGTTGGAAACTAAAGCGCAAATGTCACTTCACCTGTGTTGACCGCAGTTCAGTACAACAAACAGAAAGAACAAGACTTCACAAGGCAGGGGAAGCGTGGTTAGCCAGGTCAGCCATCGTTAGCATCAGCCTACTAGTTGATAACAACCTGTTACATAATACAGTATGTCGTGCAAAAAAAAAAAACACTGAAGCAACATGTCCACAGATTGAGGCTAGACAGTATCATGTGAAAATCTGATTTTACTAAACACAATGAGATAGAAGTACTAAATAAACAATCCTTTACTTCCCACTGTTAATGCACATGGTAGCCATCTTGGATTTTGAAGGCAGGACTGGTGAGGTTTTACTGCCATCAAAGATGGAAACCTGGTTTCCAGCTAAAAATTCAAACTGGGGACGAAGGAATTTCAGCATCCCAGTTCAAATGGAAGACACCATCAGCATGTTGGCATTGTATAGTGAGTTTGTTAGCATAAGCATTAAGCTTAAAGCACTGCTATGTTAAAGTAAAGCCTGACTGGTACTTTCATGTTCATACTCATCATATTAACGCTTTTGTTCAGGACCCTTTAGTGTCACTTTTTAACCTACTGGATACCCCTTTTAGTATCTGTGTGCATCCAGCAAAGCTCTCTTGTCAGAAAACCCTTTTAAGATGTTGTTAACCTTGTGAAATGGTGGCTGTTTGGTTAACTTTAAGCAAAAAAAACCCTGCTAGGTTAGATAAAGAAAAGGAGATTGACTTTTGGTTTCAAGTGGGGTTTCATGCAAGACACAAAAACCGCACTCTTTGGTGAAGACCCTGTCATCCTGACCTCCACCCCTTTAGGGATTTTACATCTCTTTGTACGACATCAGTTGGAGCAGTTTGTATTAGCATCTAATAAAGCTGCAGATGGGGTTACACTAGAATTAGTGCTTTGCCCACAGACGCTGAAAGGATGTTAAAAAATAATTCACAGTTTTTCTCTTGCCACCTTCAGGAGCAGCTCATTCAAAAGGGATATACAGGTCTTTAAAAATCCTTCTTTTTAAATTTTACATGCTCTCATTTTTCATTATTCATACATCAGCCATTAAGCGTTGTTGCAATGCATTCCAAAGATTTGAAATTTCAAGATAACAGGAAGATCGTCATGCCGAACATCGTGAAATGTTTACAGGAATTCTCCTCCTCTTAGTTTACTTCTCTTATCTTTATGGAGCACTGATGACCACTCAATGAATCCTGAACTCACCAGAAAAAAATGTCACACAAAAGACGTCTTTAACAGATAACAACGAGATAAGGAAGCCTCAAATGTCATGTTTAAATATTGATCATCACAGATTGATTTCTAAGCTAATCCTGCATAGAAAAAAGCAGAAAATTACATAAGAACACAAAGTAAATATGTGATAGTTTCTGTTGTCTCAAGTATCACTCATGACACTGTGCATTAGGTTATCTAAAAGAGACATTAAAATGCTCGATACCAGGAAATATTCAGTGCGTTGATAACACTGGTGATAAAGCACCACAAAGGCTTAGCTGTGCTCTCGCAGCCACCTGAACAACCTGTTACAGGAACAAACTTGTTTCCCTCTTTGTCCTTAAGGTTGTGTGGATGATGATCAGAGAACAGCGTTTCAGTTTTAAATCGGATTTGACTTAAAATGCTAAAATGGACCCCGTTTGTCTGACTCCTAACACTTTTAATCACCTGCATATTAAAATGTCAAGTAGCCAATCTTTAACTTGAATTTTATGTTTTAATATTAAAACATCTTATGTCACACAGAGTTCTTGAGAAATTGCGTAACTTCTCTTAAAACCTTTCGGACATACCCTTTCCCCTGCCCTCTTTGAACTAATAAAATCAGAATGAATGGGATTGTCTGTTTGCTCTGCCTTAAAAATAGACATATGGGGATTTTATGGGGAGACAAATCTGATTTAACAAAGGTAAAAGCTGATATGTACTTCATTTAAAAGAGAAGCACTGTTACGCCCAAAACTAAAATGACCTGAGTCCAAACTTTGTTACATAACATTTATATTTTTATATAATGCTAATATTGAGAAGCAATCGAAGCAAAGATTTATAGCAAATGTTCTTGGTACTTTAATAAGTGCAAAAACACATGATTTCTTGGTTTTTCGTAGGAAGTGATAAGATTTATAAAAGTTGGTATCAAAAATCAAACATCAGGGCCACATTCCATTTCGCTTGCTTCAGTTGTTCCAGCTTTGCCTTCACCTGCTGGTCAACAGAAAAGGTGAAATCAAACGTGCCTCTCTCTCCAAATTTTCATCCAAGCATTGTTCACTCTTGTAGAAAAACATTAACGAAATGCAAGCAAAACAGAATTCTTGTGTTATCCATCTGTGGTCATATTCCAATTTTCCCTTTCTGCCCCTGAGTTTTTTGTGAGCATGAAAAGTTGAATATGAAGTGGAAACGTTAGCTTCTGTTTCCATGAAAATGCAAAAAAAATGCAAACATATATTCAAAAATATGACCTGTTGCTAGAAAATATGTGGTGAATATTAACACATGGCACAAATGTGATGTAGATAGATAGATTTTTACATACTTACATAACAGCCTATAGAATTAAAGATAATATTTTTATCCCAATAACTCTTTTGAAAATTTAAGAATACAAAATGTTAATCAAATCATGGTATTTTTCTTGTTTTACTGTGTTTTTTGTCTCTTTTATGGCAAATGAATAACTCTCAAGACTGATGGGAGGTGATAAGAGAGAGACTCCGTAACTACACCAGTGGCCATCAGCGTAAAGGTGCTTCACCTCCATCCACTATGATAAAGTGAGAATGGAAAGAAACAAAAATGATTTACTGCGATGAGCAGTAACTAATGAGAATCCTTTCCAATAAATAAATAAAATGTACTTTTCAAGGTGAAAAATTTCTTTAAAGTAACTTTTCAATTAAAAAAAATGCAGTTGCGCCAACAAATGTAATCCTCTTAAACCTGTAATTCAATAAGTTCCGTATGTTAAAGGTCAATAAGTTCCGTATGTTAAAGGGGCAGCAACTTTCAGTGTTTACCACATTTACCACGTTTACCACACAGAAAAATCTCATCAGTAACAATCTGACATTCACTATTCTTCAATCTTTAATTCAGTGTAATCAGATTTTTTTTCTTTGTTTCAAGTTTTATTTACTTTTTCTTTATTTTAAGAAACTGTGCGACATAAAAAGCCCAAACGGCTGTGAAATAAAGGTATACCCAGCACACTGAGGCCTGTTAACATGAATTTGTACAGTCTAGATAAGTGTTGTAACATGATATATCCTGAAATATGGCACTACTGTATGATGTGGGACAGTCCTTGCAACGTTGTTTTATTTATTATCTCCAGGGGTAAAACAGAGAAGTAGTTGGTAAAATTTAAAAGCAAAATGTAATCTCAGTTATAGAATTCAAAGTAAACACAAGAAATCCTACCCATCCTGCCGCCTCTCTCCCCCTACAACCCACTAAGCAGCTCTAATAATTACCTCCATCGCCACTGTGAGTACTAATGGAGAAATTGTACACCCTGCCATAATGCCTATTTCTAGCCTCTGCCAACCTGTTGTGAAACCTGCTGCACAGTCTAATATCTTGGAAATATCCTCTTACTAAATTAACAACTACTACAGGCACTCTAAAATAATCGAACGCCTCCCAAATAAGGCTATGTGGCGCTGAACCAAATGCATTTGCTAAATCTAAAAACATTACGTGCAAATCTCTTTTCTCACTCTTGGCTGTCTGAATCCGATGCCAAATCATGCTAGGGTGCTCTAAACACCCTGCGAAACCTGGTATTCCTGCTGTCTGTACTGTAGTATCTATTAAGCTATTCCTGTCTAAATAAGCAGCTAATCTCTGTACAACTACACTAAAGAAAATGACATTTGCAGCAAAATCTGCTTTTGACAAAAAAGCCGTTTCTCATCCAGTCCTGGACAAACAGTTCAGCCTTTCTGATTCATTAGGACAGCTGATTTATCAGGAACGTGAACGCAACGCACAGCTGGCTTTTGTTTTTTTTCGGTGTTAAGTATGGTTTCAGTCAAATGAGTCAGAGGAAAATGAGACATTTAAATGCATTTCGAAGTGTAGGCAAATTAAGGTGCATAGAAAAACTGTTTGGATTTTATTTTTGACTCTTACATAACTCTGTCACTTTGGGAAAAGAGAGAGAAAAAAGTAAATAGATTATAAAGATAATTTTAAATTGGGTAATAACTTGAATAATAGTAATATATAATAACAATAGTGAGTGTACTCTTGACCTTGGAAACAGTAGCCACAGCAGGGTCCATTAAATGGCTATTTTGAAGCTTTTTTCCTGAGACGGAAATTTGAAGTTTATTCATCACCTTAGAAACAATATTTTTTTATGTGGCTTTGTGTTTAATTAAACACTAACCATGGGGGAAAAAACACATTGGTTACTTTACAAATGGGCTCTTTACATGTAACTATTTAACTTCTTTTTTAAAAAGTGTGTCAAACTGCACTGATTTTGAGGGTCAGTCCGGATTAAATTAACTTTTTGTATGTTTTCCTCTGAAAACTGAGTGTTAAATTTCAACTGCTCCACATCTGCCTGGATCATTATGACTGTGAAGAGTATTTATTGCTCCCCAACCTCTTTAGCTGTGTGAAACTGAATATACTCATATTAGACCTTCCCTTCCAGCCCTCACTTATTCTCTCTTTTTGCTTTTTGCACAGTTGGCTCCTACTTCCTGATAAATACCACATGCTGTATGAGCTATACGGAAAAATGAAGTGTAGGTTTGGGCTGCAGGGGAGGTGAAATACAACAAAGATAGAGATGCAAATACGCTGTGTGCAGTCAGGAACGATTATTATGGGGGAGACGTGTTCTGCAGGTTTCTCCTGACCACAGAAATATGCAAAGTGCGATTAATGTCTCCATGCGTCATGTACTCAGCTGGAGCAGCAGGTGCTTGACCTTTGCATGGTGTGGCCACGACTGATTTGTCATCATCCACAGACAGACTGTGCAGCGGCTTTATTTATGGCAATGCCTGACAGCAACAGGCAGGAAAGGACAAGAATATAAACTGGTGTAAAGTAAAGGAGAAGAGCAAAGGAGAGCTTTAGTTTTTCATATTCTTCTTTTAATTTTTTATGCAATTTATACTGGTACATCTCTGTTTCTAAAAGGGCTGGTTCACCCTGGTCACACAGACAGTTGTGGTTGTGTTTGCTCAGGTTTAAACTGGTCTGTGTTTTTGATTTCTGCCACTATCTTATTGAGGAGAAGGAATTTCAGATCATAAAAATGTAGCAGAGGCATATGATGCACTGGAATAGTTTCAGCTCTTAGGGAATATATTTTCATTTGTGATGGCAAAAAAAAGTAACAGAGGTGAATCCGCTGGCCTTTCTCTGTTCCACTTTTAAATAATGCACAAACCAGCATATTAAAGTTCACCAATGAACACATTATGCACATTATGGGGAAGATTATTGCTATTTAAGGGAAGTAAGCTGCTGGAGCTATTTCTCTCCGAACAACAGCTGGGCGTGGTGACTGTGATCAGCTTCCCGAAGCCTTGTCATTGCAGTCAGGCAGCCAGATTTGGTTTTGTTGTCTCTGCTGAGATATGAAAATGTGAAAACCTCTCACACGTTAGATGGCAATAGATGAAAGAAGCCACACAGATATGCAAGAGAGACAAAATAGTGCAAGACAAAATAATTAAATGTATGTTAGTAGCTCCAAATTTACCTGTAACTCCTACTGAAATCATTCTGCTAAACCCATCAAACCCATAAAAACATTGCTTTGGATAGTGTCTAGCTTTCTTTCTTCATGCTAAGCTAGGCTAAACATATACCTACTCCTTCTCCTATTTGTAACACAGACATGCTACTGATTTACTTCCCTTACCTTTTTTTTCCTCAGGCTTTCTTTATCAAAGTGACGCACTTAACTCACTGCTGTTTATTTTAGGTGTGATGATTACCAAGAGTAATTTGGACTGTGTTTGGATTTTCCGTAAAGGTGGAAATAGTTAACATGCACATCTCAAAACCTGACTACACTAGAAAGCACTACACATAAGTGAGAAAATAAGTTTGCATAGTTTTATTTACTGACCATTTTTACTTATTATACTGTTCAGGTGCTGCTTAAGCCACCAACTCATATTGTAAAATATAAAACCTTTGTGAGATGCAGACTGTTGGTCTCTTTTACAAGTCCAAGCTGAAATAAATGCAACAGAGACCAGCAACAGCCCCGGAAAAGCTAATGCCACCCAACTAACAACAGCAGTCACACCACTGCTCAGCAGCACCTCGACTGACATGACCACAAGTACCTCCTCCACCTAAGTTTCCCTCCACTACCTCCATCGTTTCAGCCCTGCAGTCCAAAACATCTGGTGCATCTCAGAGCTCTGTAAGCATCACTCACCACTTCAAACAACTTGGTGGGAACTTTTTGGGAAAACTGTCGATAGAGCTGGATGAATCCTGCAAGATTTGCAGCTGTCATCCCATTTTTATTTGGTTTTGACATCTAAAAGTTTAATTTAATCAAATATACCACACTCATGTTCAAAATGTTTGTCTTAAACCATTCTATTTTTTATTTTGGCTTTGTTTCTTGCTCATTCCAGCTGTGTAATCACTATAAATTGATGGCTTTTGCACTGCGTGGAATGCCTTAAGCTAACGGTTACTCATGATGTAGGGGAGGATGCTTTTAAACTGAAAGTATTTTAGAGTGTTAATATTTAAGTTTACTGAATTTGATTTTGCTGTTTGAGCAACTAGGGTGTACTCTGAAGCCAGTACAACTGTCAAACTGTATTTCTGTTGTCTAAACAAGGCAGTCAAACTCTGATTTGACTTCATTGTTCTCAGAATAACATGTATTCCCACTGGGGGGAGGGTAGATGTCAATTTTACCAACAAATACACCTATTAAATGATAAAAAAAATAGCTCTTGCCAAGTAGTTGGAGGAACTTGCTGAACAAAGATAGCAAAGACAAAGTATCTGATTGATTTCAACTGGCTCACTGCTAAGTTTTGCATTTGTGGTCCATAGCTGGGGAGGAGACAAAGGCCACACTTCCTGAATGGAAACAGGTATCAGGTTAAAAATCTGAATGCTTTATAAAAGGCCAGCCTCAGGAAACTCATTTTCATAAAACAAAGACCCTCAGAAAGGATACGCAAGTGTATGAAAGGGCCAGACCTCAAAGTTAAAAAAAAAAATAAAAAACAGATTTAGTTGCTGATAAAAACAGTGAGATTTTAACAAGAAATCTTCTGTCATCTGTTTTTGTGCAAGAGGAAATCATCACTATTCCAGCATGAAGTACCTTTGCCTGGGGCTTTTTTCACTGAGTCTGCTGGGGTTCGTATGTGCACAGGTAAAAACTTTAAAGTACAGAGGTAGATGTGGACCAAGTGTGAAAATATGTAAATGTAACTGTATTACTTTGTTTTTTTTTGTTATAAAATATAATTTACAGCAATAACAAATCATAATCCAGTGGTGAGCTGAGTATTCAAAATCTATGCTAAAGCAGAGGCACATTAAAAAAAGACTTTGTTTTTTAGGGTAATATTAATTTCTAATTAATTATGATTCATTTTTATTATTATTTAAAAGTCTAAACGATATTGTTGATATAAACTATAAAGTTATATAGTCTATAAGATATTATTGCCATAACTTTAAAAATAGATTACATGAAAAATGAATGTAGCTAACATTACTTAGCTAGCTACATTTTTAAATCTACAGCGTCTGCAACGTACTTCAAGGTGCTTGCAAAAGGTTAGAGGTGATTTTTAAAGAGGAGATCACAGTGTTTTTGAGAGGCATAACAAGCACTTCCAAATGTAACTGAAGTCTTTTTTAAAGTTTTAGTATAAAAGTTTGCCCATATGTGGCCAGTTTTTGCCTCCTGGTCTGAGTTTTGTTGCAGAATCATTACATCATGAAAACAAGTTACGTTGCCTCTTGTTCTTTAAGGCAGCTGGCAACTTGCTCCGCCCCCCCAAAATTCTTGAGTTAGGGCAGAAGTGCATGCTTAAAAATAATGTGAAAAGTATTTGTTCCTTTAAAGAACAGCTACTTTTTACTTGTTCTTAAATTGCAGTGATTTACTTCCCACTCCAGTCAAAATCTTATTCGCAATGCAGATCTTTTGTAGTCGCCTGCTGCCGAAAACTTCATTCGACACATCATAAGTTGTCAGTGACTCCCGAAGTTTAGCTAACATCTAACTCACTGTTGCTAACACACAAAAATGGAGATGTTTTTTATAAGGAAAGACACTTGATAATCAAACCAATAGACCCAAGTTCAGCCAGCAGAAATCCAAAGAACCCTTGTTCAAGTACAACTTGCGTATGAGGAAGCACACATATAGTATGAATTTTCAGCTGCTCCTGGTTTGTTTTAAACAGTTGCTATGTTATTTTCAATGGCTCTGAAGGAGGCCTCAGCTATAGACAAATTTTGATGGCATGGAAAAGTTTGGGAAACTGGGATTTAATCAATGTCAAAATTAAAACATACTTCCATGGAGTATTTTTTTTCACAATAAAACAATGTTATTCTCCACAGTATTAAGAAAAAAGCCATGTTTTATCACAACACGATACATCATGATTTCTTCCTCTCCTTTCTAGAGCACGACTCCAACAACAACTACCAACTCAACAGTGACAAACAATAACTCCTCAAGTACAACCCAGCCATCCAATAACAGCACAGCTGGTGACAACAATAATAATGGCACAACTAGTAACAGCAACAATAACAACACCACCATTGACAACAACACCACCACTAACAACAACGGCAGTAACGACAATGCCACCACTAACAACAACAACAACAGCAACAATGCCAACACTACCGCCACCACTGCCACCACCAACAACAACAACAGCATTTCCACCACTAACAGCAACAGCAACGACAACATCAATGCCACCGCTGGCAACAACAACAATAACACCACTAACAACAACTATAACACCACTGGAACTGCTAACAACAACACTCAGACCTCCACTCCCACAAACACCATGACCAAACCAACCACACCTGCAATGACGACAGGCAAGAACGAAGTGACACTCAAGTCCACCAAGACCCCAACGAACGGGCAGAATCTCATCTTCACCTCTATCACCCCGCTGCTTGGATCAATTGTTCTTAATGCACTTTGGCAATGAACGCCCCCTTTAGGCTCAGTGAGTGTTCATCTTCAACACTGTCTGAGTTGAGAGAGAGAAAAACAAATCATCATTTTTTTATTTGGTTTATGAGATCATAAAATGTCGACAAGTGATCAGTGATCCAGTGACAGAGTAAGCTGATTAATCACTAACAGACATGAACTTTGATAGGTTCAGATTTTGCACGTGTGACATCAGACACATATTAATCATAAGTTTAAGCGTGTTTGTTTGTATTTGAAGAGATTATGTTCTGAATCCCATATACACTGTGTATGTGCTTTAAGCCTCTTGTGTTCTTATGTGAGACCATTTACTTGTTCAGATTTAAGATTCACATTTTTAAATATAATCTAAGTGAGTGAATGATTTGCTATTTAACCTGTGGAAATGTCACACTCTTGTAGCTGTGTTGACCTTCAAAGCAACACTTTTTGTGTGTGTGAGTATTTGCATTTACTTGTTATGTCCAAAAACCCATAGAGATTAAGATGAAAAATGTTTAATTTCATGTTACTAACATTTAAGTTTGTGCTTAATAAGTCTATCCTAACAGCATTATTTCAATAAATATTTCATCGTATCAATGTTAGCATTTGTCTCTCTTTCACTCAGCTCATTTTTTTAAAAAGAAAAGAGATTTAAAACAAAGTGTTAAAGTGTGACATGTCTAAAAGGTAAGCTACAAACATGTCATTAATGCTTTTGTGCTTCTACTTGCAGTAAAGGCTCCATTTGGTTGGTGCCTTCAGTATTATCATTAGCTTTGCAAAGAAAAAACAAACAAACAAACAAACAAACAAAAGACATAAATTTGAAGCAATGACATTATTAAAAAAGCAAAACATGACAAAAAACCAAGCCAAAAAAACCTAACTTAAATGTTAAATCTATTACACTAACTATTTTTAACTGTATGTGAGTATGAACATACGCTGAAATCTATGATTTCTTGGATACAGTGCACTTTGCAACCTTTGAAATGTTTGACTATAAATATGCAAATGTGCAATGCCAGTTTTTTTATAAGGAAAACAAGAAGCTATAAAATTGCACCTTCTTCTGGGAATAGTACCTTGACAGTGACCTTCATCTGATGAGTCACGCTGTCATAAAAGAGGAAATTATATTGCAAACTGTTTATTTGTTTTGTCAAACATTCTCCAGGAGGAACAAGGTCAGATAAATAATTTTCTTTGATAAAACTGATGTACTGGATGTGCTGCAGCACAGGGAAGTGTACTTTACCTACACAGCATGTGACGATATCATGAGGAAGTAGAGTCCTTTTTATTGCATGCTTTAAGCAAAAGTAGACTATTTTAAATGTATCTTGTGTCTTAAATTGCTCAGGTGTTTCACAGGAAGTGTTGAGTTTGTGTTCAAGGAAGATGAGCAGTCTGAGCTAAAAGGGAATACTATGCTGTTAAAAGAATCATCACACGCATATGAATCATAATGATTTTAGGCATGTTTGTGTTCATTTTAAGAGATAATCCATATCCAAAATCCATACCTCCATGAGCTTTTCAGTGTCAGTCAATCAGAATTTTTAAAAATAAAATATCGCAGGTTCAAAGTTTAGCATCAGTGGTGAGCGCTCTAATTACCTTCCTGGATCCAGAGCCAGGGTTATACTGCTGCCATAAATTCCGAACAGCCACTCCCAAAGGGGATATCTTTGTATAAAAACAAAGACAAACAAGGTTAGTTTCCCAGAAGAAGGCTGCAGAAGACCAGGCCACAGCAGCAGCACTGCAACAGCACCATAAACCATATCAGCCTGCCGTCTGTACAACAGGACATTTTTCATTAACTGTTCTGCTGCATCGTTGCATCCTCGTCACTCGCCATCATGAAGGTTTTGGCTCTGGGATGTTGTCTTCTGGCTCTTTTGGCTCTTGGACAGGTACCAACTTACTTTTTTTTAATTGTTTTTCAAGAAAATAGCAATGAAATACTTATGTTTACTATTTTTGACCTTGTAAAAACTGCTTTTTTGCACTTTGCACACAATTTCACAAAAAAAATATCCATAGCAGACCCATACATAACGGATAATAAGTGCTCTAAAAACTTTGGCAAAGTTAAGTTGGTTGCATCAGACTGCTGAATAATCCCATTGTCCTGAGAAGGGCGGGTTAGGTTCAGTGTAATTTAATAAGTCTAATACAGTCATCAGATCTCTGTTCTTAATGCTTATATCCTGCAATAATATGTTATTTTTGTCGCTGTTGCACAAATTATTTGATCATTTTTATTTTGTAGAGCCACAGATTCTGTAATCATGGAGTTTTAAAAATGTAGATATTTGTGATAGTGTATCATAATTTGACTTGAATTATTAAGTATTGTTGGCAAATCCACTAAGTCACTGAGTAAAGTGATGTTCCTCTCAATTCCCATCAGGCTCAAACCAATGCCACAACAACGTCCAACGACACGACCCCAATGCTTGCAACCACAGCTCAAGCTACAACTGAAGTCAACACCACAGTCGTGAGTGGTGGGATGAATACCACCTCCGTCGTGACACCCAACAATGTGACCATAGGAAACAACAATTCGACATCACCCACCGTCATCGCCACCACACAAGGCGGAGGCCCAGGTGTCAAGGCTTCCCTGCTGTTTTCAGTTTTGCCTCTGTTCCTCTACGCAATCAGCCTTTGAGCAATCGCTCCCAAAACTCCCCTAAAGGACTAAATAATTGCCCTTCTTCTGCATGTTAATGTCTTGAATCTCACAAAGATGTAAATGAAGGATAAGTTGAACTGAATGTAGATGCACTCCAAAGAAGACACCAAAGGACTGAGTGTCAAACTCTGAATGTTTGCATGTGCAGAAGAGTATGTGCAACATTCACAGATTGTTTTGTTAGCTTTACAGACCTGAACATCTGCTGAAAACTGCTGCCGTTTTTTAATGTTTAATATCTCTTGAATCCCTCATGTAATCAACATACCTTAAAAAGTCACGCAAACTGCAGTTTCTCAGCTTTTCAGTGCTATCACATGTGTCTTGTTTGCTCGGTGTAAAGTTAAGAAACGGTGTCTGTAACTTGCTCAGAGTTAGACTTAATCCTTTCTCAAACAAGGCAAATGTGACATCAGAACTTTAAAATGCACAAGGTTAATACTTGAGATTCTTCTGGTTCAAACAATGACCGTAGGAATAGCTTAAGAAAAAAACTACAAAAAAAAAAAACATGTCAGTCTAAGTTATGCCAGTTTTTGGTAAACTACGTATGTTAATGAACTAGAAACATGTAATAAATTGTATGCCTGTGTAGCATCACTATAGATAACTAAGAAATTGATCTAAATGTCTGATATTTTTTTATATATGTGTCGAGCTGACTCAGAGCTGGTAATTACAATGTTTTCAAGTGTAAAGGCTGCATGACCTTGTTAAGAAGGGATGGTCGAAACATAACGAATACATTTTGAACCGACAGACTTTTGTAATACAGTTTGCCTTTATAAAAAGTAAACTTGCCACTGTTTTGTTTTTTTTTTAAGCACCACTCTTTAAAAAATACTGTATGTAAATACAACACAAGAACGGACAGGAAGTGATGTGGTAG
Organism: Ctenochaetus hawaiiensis; assembly: GCA_029783645.1. NCBI lineage: Eukaryota > Metazoa > Chordata > Actinopteri > Acanthuriformes > Acanthuridae > Ctenochaetus > Ctenochaetus hawaiiensis. The sequence continues at coordinate 5,084,903 of JAPZDY010000008.1, read as the reverse complement.
AAATTTAAGTCAATAAAAACAAAACAACCAAATTGCTTAAAAAAAAAATATACAACATAACTTGTTTTGTTACATTTTCAGGTTATGCATTCAAAGCAAGCACACACATGCTATTCCATGAAATTTCATACAATATGAAAAGTCGATAAAATACAACAGGTTGGTTTCTGAACCACCATAAATTGATTCAGGGGGGGAAAAGATCTAAATAGGTGAATAAAAATGCAGCTTTTTAAAAAAATGTGCATGTTTGTTTAATCTTCAGATCGACAGATGGCCAGCAGAGCTTGTAGATGATTTCCTTTGAAGTGTTTCTGTCGGAAAAAGACAAAGTTAACATGTTAAAAACGACTATATTCCTTAAAGGAATAAACACGATAAACATGAGTTGCGTTTTAGAAAGAGGCCAACTGATTACACTTGATGTTGGCTTATGCAGGAACTTTGAGTTGTTGTTTACGGCACAGTTTTATGTGTGTGACTCACCTGTAGAGCCGTGTAGAGAGAAGTGCCGGTTAATTTCAGGTAAGCTACTCGGATGCACAGCAGATCTTCCTCACAGTGAGATACCATGATGCCTTGCACTATTGGTGTCTGAAACAGTGAAATGCTTTTGTGTGTCAATTGTATTTAATATTCTCACACACAAGATTTATGTTATAATGTGTGTTGTATTTCACGCAGGTTTGTCTCTGATGGTGTTAAATGTCAGAGGAAGAAGGAACCATTATTGATAAACACGTACATACTTCCCTTAAACCTGAGCTTGACAATAGTACATCTGCCTTAAAGTGGCCGCTGTTTATCTGCCTATAGCTCACAATAATAAGTTAAAGTGTAAATATTCTCATCTCAAACCTCCAGGAAAATCATTGTTACAATAAATGTCATAAAACTTTCTGACCCATTCAAAAAACAGTTTGTGTATATCAGGGTCACCCTTATGAATCTTATTAAATCATTTTTTTAATGCCATAAATTATCTTCTTATCCTAAGAATTCTGCCTTTGGTTTGCAAGAGATGAGGAGATAAATTGACCTGTCATAATGAGAGAAACATAAGCTTTGTTATCTGGATATGACAAAAACAAACTAATAATGAGCTAATAGACTAATTAATACAGTTTTATGAGTATCTTTATGGCTGCAACTAGAAAAAGACAAACACTTGAACAAATACAGTTTGTTTTAACCAGGAATCTTTTCCTTAAATTACAGTTAGGTGGTGTATTAGATATATTGTGGTACATATAAATTTAAAGATTAAGTCATTATGATGATAAATGTAGTGATCAGTGACTTCATCCATCAATCAATCACAGTATTTTTTGACATTCTTATCATCATTGACATAAATCTTCAGAATACAAGATGAAAAATTGATGCCATCATGTAAATTTTTCTTACCTTCATGGTTGTGAGTCTTTTGGCGAGGTAGAGATAAGGGTTCTGGATGCACTGGACTGTCACGACACAAAAGGAGAAATATCAGAAATTAATGTCAACACTTATAAGCCCATACTGATGTCTCTCACAGTATCTTAAACAATATTTACCTAATACTTTCAAACCAAGTTGAAGGTCTCCGGTGAACTTTTTCTGCACAATCTGATCCACCGTCTGTCCGCTCACCTTCTCCAGGCCCATCAGCACTGTTCAAGGAAGGTTCAAGGTCATTTTCAGGTTTGAAACAGTGGAGACTTGCTGAAAAAAATAACAGATTCAAGCCTCCTCACCGTCATTAAGATGTTCTGGGTCTCTAGAGGTCAGGATGTTTATCCATGGAGCTGCATCAACTTTCTTCCCATTTAGTGAAGCAGAGAGAGACTGGAAGAGCAAAAACAACATGGGGTGAAACCTCAGACATGTCTGCCTCAAAACAAACCACTTCTCCAAACAAGAGCTGCAAGCTAAGTATGCTAAGTGCCAGTGTGACACTACAGCAGGTTAGTTAGAAATTATTTTGTCTTTTTTCATGGTGCAGCTCTTGTCAAAGTCTTGTCTGGTTTAATTGCCTTCTGGATTTATAAATCGTCTGTTAGCTCAGTGTTTCCCTCCTGTTGTTTTCTCCAGGGATTTTTTTAAAACCACATTTTGGCTCAACACCTGCCTTGCATCATCTGCGCTAACCCCACCCTGTTCTCGGTGTTTTCCCCTTCTCCTGTTTCTTTTAACATTTCCCTCGCCTGAGCTTCAGCGCCCACCTCTCAGCCTGCATCACTGGCCAAGCCCACGTGTATGTGGGTATTTTTCAAAACTAGCTTTTCCCTCCCTCTGAAAAAAAAGCTTCCTGTCAACACTGGCACCGTTTTAAATCTCTGCCCTAATGAAAACACAAAAAGCAGAACTAAAATGCTGTAATGTGCACACCAAACCAACAGGTGTCGACAAAACCCCAATCCTTAAACCAGTCAGAAGTCGTAAATAAGCTATTATTAGCAGGCTAACTCCAGTTGGAGGTTTGACAAGTTTTTTGGTCAACAGCTGCGACACTGGCAGCAGGAACTATGTGGTTTGAGAGTTCAAACTTATACTGACCTCTGTAAATCATTATGATGCCTCTATTCCCCAGTATAGTAAGAGAAAGACTGTACATGTATGTGCAAACATGTAAAAACTCTTATTAGCAAGGTTAGCACCATCAGAAGTCACATGAAAATGTATTAAAACACTGAAAAAGGTTCTCTGCTTGACATTTTATGAAGCTATGATTGATGTTGTATGAAAACCACAGCTGAACCAAACAGATCAAGCCTAGCTTTATTCCTTATTCACAAAAATCAGGGATGTTATTTGCATTTTAAACTGTATCTGTCATGGAAAAATATTACCTCAATGTCTCTTTTAGCAAAACTGGTAACATTTTCTTTCTGTAGGGAGAGAGAAGTGAAAAATATTTTAAATGCAGTTTAAAAGCCTTAAAAATGATCATTATTCTTTGGATTTTCAGAGATATGATGCATTATTTATAAGATTAAAGGTGACAACAGAGGAAATATATACTCAAATTACATTTAACAAAGCCACAACAAGCTTTGCAAAGTCTCCACTGGTTTCTCCTTTCAGTTCTTTTTCCAGGTCTTTTTTATAATCTAAAAAGAGAAAAAGACACAATACGGCAAATATCAAGACACAACTTCAATTTAAAATCAAATTTTTTCTGGTGTAAAGACAGTAAATGTTTTTATTGACTTACAATGTTGGTATGCACCACTAATTTCTTTAAGCTGCTGTCCAGATTGTGTGCACAGGATCTCCAGTAGTGTCTCCTCATCTGTGCCTAAACCCTGCACCAAAACCAGCAAACACATATTGGATATGAAACACAGGAAAGCCAAAGTCTCTTCCTCTTTGCATGGGATCCATAAAAACACACTCCAAGCCCCCCGAATACATGGATCCAAACACAGTTGTTCCCACTGACCGCCATGGCCTGTTGCAGGCGATAAGCCTCATACTGCAGAGGAGGCATCAGCAGCTCCAGCAGCAGCACCTCCAGATCTCCAGACAGAGCTTTCTTCACACCAGCTGCCATGTCCTGGTACAGAGTCACAAGGAAAACACTCATATATCAATATTCAGTCATATTTCTGAGACATCGTCTTTGGTGATCTCTGTTGACTCTCAACATAAATACAAAAGAAGAGGAAATAAATGAACTCAGATCTTTAGCTAGCTAGATTTGGCTTTTTTGACAGAAAAAGTTACCCATGAGATATTAACATTAACATGTTACGTCTTTGTTAATGACTACATGATCATGCTAGCATGGAAAAAATCCCATTGGCTTTTTGTTGAGGGAACCAGGGCGATGATAGCTTATAGAAATAGTATCTAATGCTAAGAAAGTAGTAGATAATAGTTTCAATACGTCTCAGTTTTTAATTTGTGCCAATTTCATCTGTTGATTGAAGCTGATATACAGACAGTTATGATTATAATAATAACAATAGTTAGGATTAATCTTCAACAACACATAAATGAGCATCCTGATAATGTACATCAACGTTTATACCAATAAAGTCTACTTGATTTAAAAAAGGAATAAAAAAATTTGATTAAATAAAACATATCGAAGACATTAGATCATAATACACATAAGACTCCTGTTGTCATTATGTAGCATCAATAGATCGACTTGAAATAACAAATGAAGCTTTTTAAATGTTGCTGCTCTGTGAAACAAAACTGAAACCTGGTTGTGAAAGTCAGAGGACCAGAAAAGTGAATGTTTGGTTTCTGTTCTTTGGACTTTCCCTCCGAGATCAGCTGATACTTTCTGATTTATCTGCAACTTAAAAGAGATTCCTGAAAGTGTGTTTCTGTCAGATACTGTAGATACCATCACCTCCCTGTGTGAAAGAAACTATTTCTATTTCAAGATGAAGAGAAGTGAACAGCTGCAAAGCTTTTTCTCGACTTCAAAAAAAAAAAAAAAGTCGACTGCTTCAGAAGAAACGCTGAATGTCTCTTTGCAGTTTCATTAAAACATCACAGCATCATATTCACTCTCTCACACTGCTGACACACTCTCTTTAAACAAAGGTGTGTCCGGACCTCTTGTGTGTTTGATCAGCAAACACTTTGAAGAAACAGATGGGCAAACACACACTTTTGTGACACACATGTATCATCATTGCAGCCTGACATTCGGTTGTGTTACATTGCATGGGTCATTTCAGGATGTATTTTTAATATTTGATATTTAAAACTGTTATTCTGAGTATCGTGTTTAGTCCCAAAATGCTTTTTTAAAGCTTTATTTCTTCATATAGATTGTTGAATTCAGTTAGAAGCATTATTGTGTGAACATTCAGTTCATTTATGTCTTTACCCTCTGTGTGATTTCCTCAAACGTCTTGCTGATCACTTGTCTCTGAGCGTTGTTACGATTGGTTAGGATCCTCACCAGAGTCCCAGCATCTGACAGATGAATAATAATTGGATTACAATAAATATATTGATGATGATAATGATATTGCCTGGGATATTAAGAGCCAAAAGAAAAGGAGGTTTGAGTGAAACTTTATGCAGAATTCCTTGCTGACAACATCCGGTTTAATCGATCACCAGAGGTACCTTTCTTCTCCAGCGCTGCCTGGATCTCCATGGCATCCCGGTCGGGGTGGAAGTTGAGGTTTGGTCGCACCGTCCCGAGGGTTCCCCAACACATGTTCTGTTTCAGAGAAAAAAAATATACCAAGAAATTAAATAACCAAATAGATGGGGGGAAAGATGGAAGCTTAAGCGTAAATCCTGACATGGTTACAGATCCTGTCTGTTTGCATGTAGAAATGTGCTATTTGAGTGTTAACAAAGAAAGGGAATGTGTGAAATGAGATGAAGGAAGATGATAATGGGTTTGTGCAAACAAGAAATGAAGGTGTTGGCAGAAGATGAAGACAGATAGTAGACAGTTTCCGCCTTGTTTGAATTTAAAGAATGACAAATATTCCCGACTCCTGCTGTGACTGTGGGTGGGTGGGGGTTGGAAAAGTGGTTTAAGAGCTTTAAAGGTGTGATATGCACCATTTAGCACAAATTACAGGCTACAATTTCTGTATAGAGGTGAGAAAAAGCTTGTTACATGGTTGATGTAAGTGGATGATGTCTAGTTTACATTGTGCTGTGGAGGCCTGTGAGTGCATGAAATGATGAGAACCTGAAACTGTTACACTGGGAATGAAACAACATGGATAGAAAACAGGAAATTCTGGTTTTATACAGCAATACTGTATAAGAATATGTACATTGTAGATGCTAAGCACTATATATTATGACACAGCATAATTTTAAGTGTGTTTGACTCCATTGTAACGCTTCACTGCAACAGTTTTACAAGTTTAAATGTATTGTAATTGGTGCTAAAAGGTCCCACCTTGAGAACCTTGAACTGTACAGCCGAGTCTCATCATCACATTAAAGACTGCAGGACTGAGTTCAAACGTTCCTTATACTCCTTTGCATTTCTTTACATTGAACTCTAAATGAAGCATGAGCTCACTTTGCAACATTCCAGCCTGGACTCTTCTGTAGATTATCATTAGAAGGTATGCAGGTAGCACAGAAAACGAGACGGCTGATTATATTATCTGCCTATGTGGCGTCTTGGCAAACAGAGTCATAATGCCATGACAAAGGGCAGACAGGGCAGAAAATCATTTACTTACATAAGATTTGAAGTACTCAGGATCCATGGTTTTGTTTTAACTGTAAAAAAAAAGAATATAAGTGAGAAATAAATGTTTTTTACACATGAGAAATCACACAGGAAATGATATTAAACCACAAAACCACGTGAGCACAGCATAAAAATACAGATATATTCAATTCAGCAACATGGACAGTAGAAAAGAGGAATACATTTTAAGTTAAAATTTGAAATCTGATGTTAAATTTTTGTTTAATCAATCATTGGATGACAGTTTCATTCAACCAGACACAAACCTCAGTGAAACAGTTACATTACAGTTACATACCAGATGAGCAGAGAAGGATCTCGGAAACTGAGACACCAAACATGAAGAAAACACCTGACAGAACAAAAGAAACACAACATTTTCCTAATAAACCCTTAAAAAATGCTCATTTTCTTACCTGTAGATCTGTGGCCGCTGAAGAAAACTGTGCAGGTAAGTGGAGTATTTTTTTACAACTCCCTCTAATCAGTCTTGTGTCTCAGTCACACCCTTAATGCGCCACACCTCACCCACCTGACTGCTGATCAAAGAGCTGACCAATCGGTGCTCGGCACCCTCACAGCTACGTCGACACAACTGGTTTGCAGAATTACTATGACAACCCACCTGTAAAATACTAACATTCCTCACGGAGGAGGAATCCAGACAGTCAGGTTTTGTTTACAGCTGACCTTTCTTGAGACTTGACCACAGCAGAAGGATTTTGGCTGATTTAGGCCAAAAAAAAGAATAATTGTATCTGTGTGGCTTCACATTGTGTTCCCTTCATTGACGAGTGTAGTTGCAGCTTTGTAATTTTATAGCTTTTCACCAAGATGGAGCAAATATTTGACGAACTAACCCACCAGGCAACATGTAAATCATCTGTCAGTGAGCGAGGAGGCGACTGCAGTTTCAGGGTGAAACAGGTCCTCCTGAGTCAGACCTGCTCATGTATAACCTGATGGTCTCTTTAGCTGCAAAACCTGAAAACTAAACAGGGTCACAAGAGCTGACAAAAGCACTTCTCAGCACCTGCATTCATCCCGATAGAGATCTGATACTCAAGAACTCTTATCTGTTTCTGAGGAGAGAAATAAAAAAGGAAAGAGGAAAGAGAGGGATCGCATGCACTTTTAACTCAGCAGACACAAACTGCAGGTTATTTACACGATAATGTTTCACGGAAAAATCCTGTGGAGCAGAAACATCTAACAGAAAACACCAAACTACTTGAGCACAATAAAACCAGTCCTTTTGTCTCTCTTTTTGTTAAAAATGCCTGTGCAAATCAACTTGCTGTTCACCTGCAGAGCAAAACTAAACATGACACCTGTGTGATTATTACAAACAAAGCTGATCTGCAGCAGCAGCTTGTTCACCTTTAGGACAGTGGAGCCCACAGGCAGGAGCAAGGGTGAATAAACTTATAAAAGAAACCAGCTGCATCACATATACCTGCATAAAAATCACAGAAAAAGTAGTTTTTGATACTCACTATTTGCCTATTAGGGAACCTGGACTATTAATATAAATTCTTGAGGTTTTTAATAATTTTGCATGTTGTTTCCTTGTTGGTTTGGAAAGTCATTTTCTAAACAAATGCACAACAATTACCCTGCCATTCATCCAGAGTTCAAACAGTTCAACTCAACTGACTGGAGTTTGAATGGATGAATGCAGGGATGGGGAGTTTTAATGGCGGATATTCTGAGAAAAAACATTTTAAATAGATTGAAAAACATAACAGTCTCTTAAAAAGTGGTGGGAAAAGCCAGAATGACTTGAAAACTGTTGCTGCAGATGTTTTCTTTTCTTCCAGTCAGTGCTGAGAGGAAACATAATCAAGGTCGCTGATGTGACCTTTAATTATATTATTGCCTTCAAATAAACTAAAACTAAAAAACGAGGCGATACGATACTCGCACAGTTATATTAAAAGCTCATTTACAGCTTATTTGTCCTCTTTATAGCACTAACTGAAGATGCTGTTATGCTCTGCATCAGTTTGAAAAATAAAACTTCGTCCTATTCAAAGAATTTTAAATAAATGTTTTAATTATCAGGTTTTTAGTTGCTAAAAGTTGCTATTGTAGAACCAGGATATATTTTCACATTAAAAAATCTTATTTACTCAAAAAAAAGAGAGTCCGTCTAGTTTTGTTTAACAACTTTTATTCAAAATTTCAAAACCACTCCCTTTTACATAATATTTTACTTCATATCTTTTGCATTGGAATATTAACATACAGCTGATGCAGATTTACGTACATCTTCGTTGACACAAATATAACAAGAAATAAAGTAACCGGACACACACAACCCATTTCATGGCACTGCATGGTGCAATGTGATATACTGCACATATAACCGCAGCATTTCCCACAACGTAGACGTCGATACATAGAGCACATATAAAAAAATACCTTTAAAAAAAAGCCAGAAGATAACTTTTTTGCACGCTATGCATTTGTATGGCTTCGTTTATCAACTATGCTATCTATAAAAAGCAATGGAAGCCACTCGTTAATCGCTTCAGAGGAAACTAGAACTTGATTTGCTCCTTTGTAAACAAAATCAAAAAAGTATCGACTGCGGGCGTTTCTGCAAGCAGGAACTTTGCATGAGCCTGGAACCATACAAACATGGAGGTTCTAGTTTGAATACTCAAATTGTTGACCAAAGAAAACATCTGAGAAAGGTCAAAGTTAATGACATGGAAAAAGGTGGAACCACGTGCAAATAAAAAAAGGTTCTCTGCTGGGTTTGTGTTCAGAAGTTGAGCATAAACTCAGAAATACATTTACTGTTGTCAAACTCACATGATGAACCCGGTTGCTGCAGCGAATGAAGGCACTTGCAGTTTTATATTTTGCAGTCTTTGCACACAGACTTGATTGAGAAAAATGGAGTAATTTCAACTCAACCAAACTTTGCAAAGCACCAAACTGTGCAGTGCAGCTTTTCAGGGCTTGTTTTGCAGTGTTCATAGGAGCTGACATGGATTACACAGGTGAAGGCACTGAAGGTAAATACATCGTAAGGCAGTGACAGTGTGGGTTTTTCAGTGCATTCAGGAGATGTGAAGAGAAGCAGCATCCATTCACCGCTGAGGAAAGTCTAGCAAACAGAAACAAGTTTTTTTTTACAGAAGTTTACAGTTTACAGCAGCTCAATCTCCCACTGCTGACTCGGCCTCTCGTCGCTCTCCGAGTAAATCACCACGTGATCTTTGTCATAAGATTTGCCACCTGAAGAAAAGGAAAAAATAATCATGTTAATCAAATTTTAAAAAGCTAAAAGCCTTTTTAGTGGAACACTACATTTACTCAAGCAGTGTGACAGTGTTCCTGCTACCCATAAGTAAATAAAGGGGTTAAATATAAAACTACTTCAACATATATGACAATAACAGTCTCAGCGGCCTGTTTATGCGTACTATGGTTACATTTTTGTACCTAATTTTCAATACTTCTGCAGAATCAACTTAAGTAATATCTTAAATGAAGAAATGCAGCTTGTAATAGTGTATTTTTGCTTTGTGATATTGTTGGTTATAATCAAAGATTTCATGTACTTCTTCCACCTCTGCTGACACACTAATTTGCAGATGATATAACTGATCTGGGTCTCACATGTTTGAAGGAACATCTGCTGAAGAGACTTTTAAATTTAATCAATATGATGAGACAGTGTGATGAAACAAAGATGAGCTCACACCAGCCGTGAAGCTAAATCACATGACCCATAACAGGTGAAACATGGTCAACTTTTAACCATCGTTATTACTAGAACTCTGCAGACATGAGCAAATGAGATCACAATAAAACCAATAAAGGCCTTTGGTAAAAAAAGAAGCTGCTCTATTTTAAAAGTCAATGAAATTCAGTAAATATTGAAACTCTCCTTTTATTACTTTCACCACGCAATAAATATACAAATGTCATTCAAAGGATAATCTCAATAAAATATAAAGAAAAAGAAACAATTTTTCTCATAATATTTGACCTATAGGGATCAATTTGACCTTCACACACTTGTTGATTGTAAGCAGTTTCCTCTTTACTCAAAACTGCTTCTGTTGAAGTTCCTGCTCCAGTTTGTGTCTCGGTGTGTCACAATGACACAAACACCCACACAGTTCATTTAAAGAGGGAACTTAACTGACTTTATTCACATCAGTTTGTTTCTTTACTGTCACAACAGGGGAAATTTGTCTTGAAGCAGAGCACAGATAAAGAAAACAACAGCACAAAAAAAATTATATTATAAAATGACTTCACGTGACTGGATAAGGTGAGGTGATTCAGTGCAAAGTGTGAGCAAACCTTTTGTGCAAGTTAAGTCTACTGTACTTTGTAAAATAAAAAATTGAAATCCATTGCAAACTATTGATTATACCTTATACCTCTGCTCTAAAGTTAAAAAATTAAAAGTACCTTTGACATCCAGCACCATCCCGGGGAACGCCAGGCTGGTGATGAGGCCTCTCATCTGGGCTGTCCAGGTCTGAACGGGCTGCCGGGTCTCTGACCACAACACCACCTTGGATGCCGGCTCCACGTTGCCCATCACCTGAAGGCTCATGGTTGGGGACAACTACAACACACACACACACATACAGCATAAGGTTAGACCAGCTCAAGTGAAGCGCAGTCAGAGGACTTTGTTACACTGTAAAGATGCATTACCTTGCTCTTGATGAGGCCGTCCTGGTAGAACCAGATGTCACTCATGGGCTCCACCTCCGGGGTCACCACCACTCGTCCTGATTTCATCTCCTCCACGCCGCCCTGGATGGACATGAAGTGACCTCTCTCTTTGTTCTTGATGCGGAAGAAGCATCTCTTCTGCAGGAGGCAAAAAGTACAAAAACGACTGTGATTACATCGTCACAAATCCGTGAATCTTGATTTTATAATCAAGGATCGACACTAATAAATCATGTTTTGAACATCTAAGAAATAAAACATAAGACTGGTTTGGATTTGGACTCAATGTTTCTTGATATTTGATTGCTCAGATCACATTCAGAGGTGGTTAAAAACCCATGTGCTCACTGGCTTTCAGTAGTATGTATGCCAACATGTCATGTTAAAACTAACATTTCAATATATTGTTTTCAATATGCTAGACTTCTGCAACAATAGAAGATAGGAAAGTTCAGTATATAAAGGATTTTTAACTTTTGTTAATGTTCAAACTTCATATCTCTTCACAAAAAAGGCCCTCATGCTCTGCACACTGCGCTTTGTGTCGCGTCTGGTAAAAATAAAATCACTTGTGACTGCTTGGATGCATATTTTGCATTTTTAAATTTTGCACTGTATGATTATGTTTTAAAAAACAGGTAGTAAAAGACAAACCTGTCTGACAGGATACATGGAGCCGACAGTCTGCAGTGAGCTGAACTTCTGCCAGTTGGGGATTTCAATGGGTTCTAGCAGAAACTGGCGCCCCCTGTAGTTGCTGTATTCACATAACACCCAGCTGCAAAGGAAAAGAGACGAAATTAGAGAAGAATTAAACTTCACATGATGAATACAGGCAAGAAGTTTTGCAATATTTAACGAGTGATTTTATTAAAACAACTGACTATCAAGGTGGTGCAACACACAGCTTTCAATTCACTTTGTTAAAATTTTTTTAACTACCTCCCTGTCATAAAAACACAAGACGTTGCCCCTCATAAAAAGAAGCAGAAAGCTTCTCTGTGACGTGAAAAAACACGTCCTGCATGTTGCAGAACATTTTCAGACGCAGAGAGACAAACGCTCACCAGCCTCTGTTGACTCTGACGGACAGAATGTGGTTGTTGAAACCCTCCTCGATCATGCTGAGGATCTCCGTGTCCACAGTGATCTCTCTGCCCTCCAGACACTCCAGACCAAACAGAGAGATGGAGGGAACTGAGAAAGTCTGGACAAGGAGAGACGGAGGTTCAGAGAAAAAACAGAGGAGACAATATATGCATGTATGGTTCTGTTTATACGAGTGCTTTCTCACCGTTGGGACGACCTTGACCGAACGGATGGTGAAGCCGGGCGCGCATCCCATGCTGGTTAAATTCGGATAGTCTCCCTCGGATAAGACAAACAAGTTGCCAGCGAACTGTTTGTGCTCGTAGACCACCCAGCTGAAACACACAGAGATGATCTCAAATCAGCAATATATTCACTTTTTAATCCCCACTTTCATAATAAGCTTCTGCCTTTATTTCTAATGCATATTTTAAGGTTCAGCCTCCTATTTTTACACAATAATCTTTACATTCTTCTGGCTTTTCTTTCTCCTTAAAGCAGTTTTATTCTTTGGTTAAAGGTTCCTCACCTTCCGCCCGACACTCGGCAGGACTTGGTCAGTAGTTTTTCTGAAATGGCCTCCTGGTTGCGGTCAAGAATGTGACACTCGCCTTGGAAGTTTGGCTCAGAGTACAGTATTATCTGACAGACAGAGGGAGACAGAGGTAAAGGGAGCTGCCAGATTAACACATCTGTAGCCTGAAGACTTTTATTGTTATAATTATTTCTTTTTTTGTACATAGTTTTTTTTTATCCTTTTAAGCTTTGAATGCAAATTTGCATTTAGTTAATTGGCTACTGTAGCACTGGTTGAGTTTCTCCAAAAGTCGACTATGCCTTAACTTTTCGAGCATTTTTCTCTTTTTCCATCGCCAGTGTTCTGCACTGCTGCAGCCAGAAGCCAAATTAAAATAAATGGGAGGCCTGGAGACTTGGCTGCAACGCCTGATTAGATCTAAACAAGTCTAACTGAGATAAAACTGCAGAACATGAGCACTTTTTCTCACATAAGATCTATCAAAGACTGATGACTTGACTGTAGTGCATTAAACAACAACAAAACTGAGAATGTCAAGACAAAATATTCACCTCATTCCTGACTTTGGAGCTCTCACTTATAGCCTAGAGAAAACACAAAAACAATAATGTGAGT
>JAPZDY010000008.1:5027839-5065390 GCA_029783645.1 Ctenochaetus hawaiiensis | reverse complement strand
AGCTCAAACTGTGCGGCTGACGAATCCTTTACATGGTGCCATTATCTCCGGTTTCATATGCAAGCATGAATCTCAAGTTTCATGCTGATCCCCTTGAGAAATTTAATACAAGAATTGTACAAGGAAAAAAAGCAACAGCATGGCATAGAGTTGCAAATGACTATTATCCCTGAAAAAAGCAGAGTGAAATTCTGCACAAGCAAAGAAAAAAGAAAATATTTTAAACATTAATTGATACTAAAAATCAGTCTACGTATAAAAATAGCTCTCCTCGTCTAGGAAGTTTTATGCTAAACTTGAGTTGCTTCTTAGAAAACCGGTTCAGGTCTACAGGGCAGACATGTTTGGTCCAGTCCGGTCTAAGGCCCTGCAGCAAATAAGAATACCTAAAGATCAACCTAAATGTCAGCTCCACCTCCAGCATTCAGCATCCTTCATGGACAACCTCGGTGAAAAAACACACGTCAGCTGCATGCAGGAGCAGGCCTGACATTTAACACTTAATAACATACGTGGACTGGGATCGGCAAAAGTACTGGTATGCAGTTTAACGGCATCAATTACAGCACAAAATTCCTTAGACATTTTTGGTTACCTAGTTGAGAATAAAAGGGTTTAGCAAGTGTGCTACTTCTATAGAAAAAAGATTAAGGGTACCTATGTGACGCGCTGACCGAGATCCGAAGTATTGTTGTTGATCAATGAATAACTGCTTAATGACAAACTGTGATCGGCAAACAGTGAGATTCACAAGAAAGCCTCAGTTTTCTTTGCAGTTTGCTCATATTTTAGTATTCACAATTACAATTGCTAAATGCTGATGCAGTTTTAATAGTGCTGAATGAAAATCGTAACAAATGTTACAGTGTGCACTGTTCTGGATAAAAACAATATTTGAACATGATATTGTAATTTATACAGAACAAACAACAAAAACTGACTGCATGTTTTTGCATTTTCTCCTGAAATTAAATGTAGATTCAATAACAGTTTCTGTGATGATGCTCTTTAATTATGATGAATGCCTTTTAACTCGGCTAACACTTTTAAAAAATGCCAATATGCTGATGTTTTGCAAGTATGCTTACACTATATGTGCATGACAATATATGTGCATGACAATATTTACTTTCTTTCAAGCAGTTTTGGGTTCCTGAAAACAACTCTTTTGGAAAATTTCAGCCTAAGTGAAGTCATACAGAAACTCTGTTTGCAGTGTCGTCGCGTAGACAGTGAAAACTGAGTTTGTGAGCCGTGACATCAGAGTGTGTGCCGTGTTCTCCTTTGTTAACATGTGTGTGACAAAGTGCTGTGCTAACATAGAGGTTAGACACAGAGGTTAGAGGTTATTACATAATCTAACACTTCGACAGCACAGTCTCAACCATTGATTCTGCAGGTGTTGGATGAGAATCAGTAAAACTTCTGGTTGCAGTTCTCTACCAGTAACAGTTTTTTTCAGGCTTCTGGCCGACCAATATGGCTTTAAATTTATGAATATATTGCTGCCTGTTGGTTTTGCATGCTCATGACTGTGCTTTAACTGCATATTTGCACCTTTATTGTAGATGAAGATGGATGTAGATTTATTTAAAACAGTGCTTGTGTAGACAAGAATTATTGAGAAATGAGGGAGAGGACAAAAAAAATCCTGTTTATTTAAAGAAAACCTCGATATGTGTGTACTAAGTCTTGGTCTAGTGTTTTTGCATGCAGTTCATTAGCATTAAACACATAGTTCAGCTGAGGTTGTTGGTAAAAGCACCGGCTTAGCAAGTATTTAGTCTTAAGGCGAAAATTTTTACCTGTTGACAGTATCGGATAAGAAGTCAGGTAGTCATTAATGTCAGTAAATAATAAAATTTGATGACAGTCTGGAATCCTAAAATGCACTTTAGGGCATCTTCATAAAACACCAGAAGTGCCAGAGATAATGAACCTGGCTAAGGAAACATAGCCCCTTTGTATCCTCCTTCATCTCCTCTTCTCACCTCTCATGAATGTGCTCTGTCTGTGCCATTTGTCAGGGCAAGAAAAAGGTTCACTGTTTATCTAACCAGTGTTAAAGCAAATTCACCATTATCACAGTCTTTGCAGTGAGGAAGTTACTTCCTGTTTGAGTTAATCAGTGAAAGCAGCTGTGAGCTGTGAATGTGAACTTGAATGTGTATCTCAGCTGCATGTGGTTAATGTGCACTAAAGAGTGTGTTTTGTGCACCCAGACTCACCTTTCCGGGACGAGGATTGAGCTTCCCATGTTCCTTCTCTTTAGTGAGCTATATATAAAGAAAAGAAAAACATTTTAGCCATTATTCTTACATGTATACATAACATAATAATTAGCTGAACATTATTATTCTTTTGCTGTTACTAAGAACCTAAAGAATGCCAACATTATCATGAAAGGTCAGGAAAATTAAAAAACAAAGTGTAATGCTGAATACAAGTAAAATATATCAATGATTAAAGTAATTGTTACTTATCATGTGAAAATTTTGAATAGTTAACTCCAATTTTGAGGTTACATTGCACCCCATGACATTTTTGCTAGCTGGCCTAAGTAACCATCTATAGGGGTGCTGATGCTATGATGCAACAACCTTAACAATCATTCAGATTACAGTAAACACAGTTCTACCCCTTGAATTTACACATGCCAGACAATCCAAACATTGCTAATGTTTATGTCAACCTGTTCAGCAGGTTCTGGGGGCGTCAGAAAGGAGACCCGACCTGTCAACTTGACGTTTTCAACAACTACCCCCTCAGACAACGACAGCATGAGCTCAGCTGAGATCTGCTCTGAAAACTGGATGTGCACCCAGCGAAAGATGAAACACACACACATAGTTTCACCCTAATTAAGGTGTGTATTTCCGAGTCTCTAAACCTTGGCTGGTATGCTGCTGGAATTTTGTCACATTTACTTGTGCGACTTGGAATGTGGTACAAGGTTCACACCATGTAATTTGCATTTTGATTCAACAGAATGTTTGGTTTGGATGTGTAACGCACTGTGGGGACATTTATTTGCATAAATAGTCGCAGGGACTTGTTTTTCTTGTGGGAACATAAATGTCCCCATAAAGTAGGTCATTGAATATAAGCATTAAATTTAGGATTGAGGTCAGATTAAGTCTCTAGGAAAAGTCTATGCCTGAATTAAGTCCCCAAAAGTGACTGAGGCACAACCGTGTGTGTGTGTTGTGTTTGATGGTCTCAGGTATCACTTGGCCTCCACTCTCTTGGAAGCTCTGTAGGCGAGGGCCTGTTACAGAAGCTTCTCTTTCACCTTTTCGTCATTGGTATCCGTCCCTGCTGTGGTTTTTATTTGGAGAGAAGTTTTTATTAGATACATTTGGGAAAAAAATTGTCCAAACTAAGTTACACTAATTATGTAGGACACCATATCAGTTAGACTTTTCTTAATTGCAACAAATCACTTTTTACAATTTTAGTCAAAGCAAGCTGGGGGAAGGGGGCAAAATGGCCACTTGGTGCCTTTTCAGCACTGACCTAGTAAATAAAAGAGTGACTCATTACTGCTAACAGACATATGATACAACACAGACGAAAACATTTCCAACATGGAGCAACATAAAACAGTTTTGACTTTCCTTCCATCAACTAGTTCGCCTTAACATTTAACAATTAATGGATTTAACCCCCTAAAAATCTCATTAAAACATATAAATTTCTGTTACATTGTGTTTCCTCTGACAGAGGAAATAAATGTTAAACCAAAGCAAAAAGGTCACATTAGCCAAACTACAGAAAGTCACACAAACAAAACCCTGAATATTGTTGTCTGTCAACAAGTTTAAGAAAGTTTGCTGTATATATTGTGACCTTTTGTTGTTGGTCTGTGCTGTTTGCATGTTTTAATGATCTACCAAAAAAGCAAATACAACTTCTACCATGGCTGACATAGAGTTACATTCTGTTCTTTACCAAAGTGTTACACACCACACAGTATCCCGAATGCAGCAAATTCTGCATATGTTTTCATCGAATTCAAACTGACTTGTCATCACATCCAAATGCAGCCATGGGTGGAGTGGCTTCTCTTAAACAATGTTTTCTTGGGACATGCTGACATGTTGCACAATCGATAGACTTGACGCCGACATCACATTCCTCCACCTTGTCTTTTTAACATGTGTAGTGTACAGCATGTTACTTTTTGACAGAAAAACTTAATCCCAACCGATGAATGACAAATGAGGGACAATAGAGGAGTGTTGAAATGGTATAATAACCTGCCTGATTGCGACACTTGAGTCGGTCTCACAGGTTTTCCTTACAGTTAATTTAAAGGACAGTGCTGGTTCTCATAAAGTGTAAAAACTACAAAAATGCATTGCTTTAGTCACATTAAAAATAAGTGCAAAATAGTAAAATTATGATTGAGTTTATGTTCATTTTCATTATATGTATGTATACATGTATGTATATACACACATATTCATACATATACATACACATATACATATAGGTAGGCAGGGTGTAAAGTCCATTAAGAGACGCATGTCATTCTAAAACTCCCTATAAAGCTTAAAAGGTCGTCTAACAACTGCTTCATTCATGGCGAGTGATGCGTTTACCTCCACCTTGATGTCTAACTAAAACATTAGCACCAACAGACACTTTTCCCCCTCCGCTCCCTTGTCTCCCAGCAGCCTGAGCACAAGATGTGCTCTCCCATAAAATTAGTTACCGCAGAGGGAAAGTGCAGTTTCAGCATGTATTAAGAACAAAAAAGTGCATGATGTGCACGATGTGCAGCCTATAGCTGATGAATGAAGCAGATTAAACCTCAAAGGAGGGAACAGATAATCATCTTTGTCATCTTTACCATCACTTTTTTTCAAATCCCTCTGTCATATCCACTTCATCAAATTTGAAAAAACAAACAAGCAGAGAAATGTGAGAATGAATACAAAAGGCGAGGTGTGGCTGTGCCTCTGCAGGAACAGACAGATAGCTGAAAAGGGTGGGGAGCCCAGTGAGGACAGAAAAAAAAACAGAAAATGTTTGCCAAAATTTAACGAGTGATTTGCCTGAAGCCCACCGGCTGACAAAGTGCCACTGATACGAGTATTTAAAATGCATGGAGGAGTTTACAGCTTGTAACTGTACTAATGCTTTGTCGAACAAAGATATATAAGTGCTGCAGCATGATCAGCTCCCTTAGAGTCATGCATTTCTGTTCCACATTCCCTGTAGTGGTTAATTTTTACTAACAATACTTAATCCATTGCTGTTACGTCTTCTTTCTATCAGCTGACAGGAGCTGAGCAGGATAAAGCTGTAAAATACTCACCTGTTCACATCCACGTCATAATGGGACACTTGCAAACTAATTTTAGTGATAACAGCTTGTTTATTGTCTGGGTCCCTCTGTACATATTTATATAGAGAGAAACATGCAATACTGATCATGCACTGCGGAGTTAACGCCATGTTTTTCTGTTTCAGTTGGTAACATGCTTGAAATACTATAAAATACTACTGTGGAACTTTGAACAGATATCTAGTTTTTATTTGTGGATCTAAGTAATAGAACAATATTATCATTATAACGCCTGGCTGCACATCCAAATCAAACAAATACAGCCTGGGTGGCTACCTGTAATAAGCTGCCTCTGTAGTTATAGAAACTGAAGTACTGAAAGGCAGCAATGCAACTTTATGTATCTGTATGTCAAACACTTGACACTTGCCTTCTCTCTAAATCTTCTTTATTATTTGAGTCCAGCCATAAATTCTTGACAGTGGCGACAGTTTAAAACTCTGCTGGTCATAAAAGGCAGAATAAGTTGTTTTAGAGCTGCAATATTTCTCTTGCATGGATCTTTACAATCCTCAATCCATCCTCTAGAGTTGCATTTAGTCTCAGGTCATCGCATTTAGTCCTGGACAGTAATATGAGATGCAGTCACGCAGTGTACTTTGACCTGGAAAAAGGAGCTGTTGTAGCAACACTCTTGAATGTTGCAGATGCAAAGCACCATCTGAGCACGAGCAAACATTGCGTGCAAACATTTGTATTTAGACTACACAGAACAGCTGGAGTCTAATGAGTAGTTGCACCATGAGAACTCAGCTGACACTCTTTTTGTATTTGCATAGACATAAAAAAAGCACTATCATAAGCTATGCACAAAAAAAAAGATTGACAAATGATATATTGCTGAGAGCAGCGTCATTAAAAATGAGAAATGGAAGGTTTTGCTTTTAATGCTTGTCACAACATCCCCGTCTTCCCTCAGGGGGTCACTTCTGTGGCTGCCATGTTTCTTAACTGCTGGCATAACTGCAATGTCTGCGTTTAATGGTTAAAGACTGAGTGAGAAATCAACATCTTGTGGTTTCTTTGCTGAGGCGTGAAACAGGATTTGGGGACTCAAAGTGTTGGCGTGGTCCACAATGTTTGTGCATGTGTTAACAAAAAGG
This sequence comes from Ctenochaetus hawaiiensis, assembly GCA_029783645.1. Lineage (NCBI taxonomy): Eukaryota > Metazoa > Chordata > Actinopteri > Acanthuriformes > Acanthuridae > Ctenochaetus > Ctenochaetus hawaiiensis. Next base: position 5,058,934 of record JAPZDY010000008.1, on the reverse strand, counting down.
AGGAAAGTGAAGGAGAATGTTTGTACAGCACCATGTGTGCAGCACACGTGTGAGTGGATGTTCTCTCTCTTGCCAATTAAATCGTTTTAAGACACGTCCAGGAGTCAGTTAAGCCCACATGAATGCTTGCATGTGACAACAAGTGCATACATGTATAAACGCGAGGCTTGATACACACCCTTTTTGTGGTAATTTTTGTGATGCTTAGTGGGAATGGTAGTATTTGGCTGGTTTAGACTAGTGGTTTTGATCCTACCATCTACCCCTAACTGTCTATCTGCATATGCATGAGCACTAAAGCACCATTTTGACACCACTAATGGACTGGCTTTACCAAGAGGTGCCATAACATTGTTTAGACAGCTCCATTATTCCAAAATTCCTACACATCTAAAAATAAACTAATGAAACCAAAGCCCATTTGTTTGACAGCCCATAATTCAAAAATAAAGGACAATTGTAGCAAACTAATGAATGTAACTTAACCAACTTAATTGGCATACTTATTTTAAGCCCTACGGTAATCTTTTCTGAACTCTTACCAAGTTGTTTCAATGCCTTAAGCTAACCAAACTGCATCCGTTTGATTGTTTTAGTCACCTGACAAAAGTCGCCCATGTGTGTCCTTTCCTGTAGATCCAAATACACTAAGATATCAAAGGCAAACCAGTGTGTATATCTGTGAAACGATGGGCTTTTGGAGCAGTTGGCTTTGGTTATTCGGGACAACGGCCTTATGGACGAATCCACTTTCAGCCCAGCAGGAAGTTTTTGGTTTATTGGGGTTTAAAGAACACTAGGCCTGAGGAACAGCAGTCAGTCCCCTTACTGCATCATCAGCAGCCACTCCACTTTCATTTGAGGTTGGTCCTCTACAAATATTTGACTTGAAAAGCTCGATAAAGGGAACATGTTACAGTATGTGAAGGTATACCGATGAAAACAAAAACTGCACAAAGAGGGGCTTTTCCCATGTACACACAAAAACCCACATCTGAAGTCATGTCTCGCACTTACTGTAACCTGAACTGAATAGATCTGAAAGTGAAGCTAAGAGCTGCCTACAGAGTAAGTAAACACACATAGTGAACAAAAGCAGAAATATATGAGGAGGATGTTCTTTCTGAGGCTTTTACCATAGACATGGTGTTCATTTCAAGCCTCACACAACCTTCCACTAACTGTTACTGTGTCCACTGTGCACATTTGTTTTCATTTCTTTTGTTCAACAAAGTGCAAAATAAAAGAGAGAGGATTCTCTCACTGTATTCCTCCACCTACCTTTGCCTTGGAGAACAGAGAAAGTGCATTATTTGAACACTGTGTGCATGTCTGTTCCCTGAACTGAGGCCTGCTTGACATTAAACTGTTCAACAAGCTATTAAACCAGTGATGTCAACAAAATACTCTTTATATTTTTTCAAGCACACTCATTTTCTGCAGGAACATAATGCTCTTGCACCTCCAGTATCTTTTTCTGATTGCATCATTTCTCATCTGAACTGTCAGATATTTAAATGTTTACTAGGTAATAGCAGTAATACTTTGTAACTCGATCAATGTACCAGTAATACTTACATAAGCATCAGGGAAGGCTCTGTATTTCAGTGCTAAATTCCTCTCAGGCTCAGGTTCTTGGCTCTGGAACTGAGACCCTCCATGCACATTATTGAACAATGAAGCCTGCTGGACCCCCGTGGTGCCCTCACCACTGAAGCTCCTCTGCAGGATGGGAGTGCTCAGTCCTCCAGTACCTACACCCTTCCCTTGTGTCTGGCCAAACATAGATAGGGGGGAGTCTGTGGTGGTGAATGACCTGTGGAGGTCTATCGAGCCGGTGGGACTCAAGAGGCGGGTGGGACTGTTGGCGGGGGGTGGCGAGTGGATGTTTGGTGATGTTTGCAAAGGCCGACTTATACGAGCATTGGGGTCTTCAGCCCCGGTCAAGGAGCCTGAGGTGGAGGAGGATGAGGAGTTCAAAAGGAAGGAGAAACGCTCAAAGCGGGAAGTCACTGGGTCGGTTGCAGTGACCAGTTCGGGCTCCTTTGCTGCCAAACTACTGCGATCAATTGAAAGCCCCGTTTCAGGTAGTGAGTTGGTGTGGAAGAGTGGGCGATGTCTGTTTTCCATCGTCTGATCCATGGATGTTGACCTGTGGTTGGCAAAGATGACACTGTTTTCCAGGCGAGAGCCCAGGCCATTCCCATTGAGCACTGGGGATGGTAAATCTTCAAAAGAAGAGGATCTTCTCATGGTTATAGAGTTGGTAACTGATGCTCTGAGGGAAGAGTTAACACCTCTTGTTCCTGGCTGCTGCTGGTCCTGCAGGGGATTGAGCACATGCAGTGAGGACGGTGATAAGCGAAAGGGCTGCATCGCCCAAATCACAAAAAGAAAACACAAAACAAACAATCACATTCCTAAAAAAGACATCTAGCCTAGCAGACCGTTTTATCTGCTCACCTCTGAGATATTTGTCCTTGATATTTTCAATGCCAACATGAAGATGAACAGAATTTCATTTTTCATTTAGTTTGGTGTAGTGCACATGTAATGCAAATTTTAACTGAATTTCAAGTAAGTTTTGGAAAGAAGAAGCAAATTAAAGAACATTTCAATCCATTACTGTTGAGTATTAGAAAATGGATGCATCAAGATGAACAGTAGTAGGCGCTAATTCTCCAATTCTGCTATTAAACTTCTAGAGAAGAAGAAGGCGTGACATAATTCAGAGCACCACTCGAACTTTAAATGTTAAAAACACGATGGATGTGTTAAGTTTCTGTTTGGATATTGCACAAATGTCTCAGTCTCCTCTTTGGACGACACAGACGCTAAGATTTTGCCTTTTCAGTAAACTTTTGTGTCAAGTGCTTCATGTTTGTCATGAGTAATTTGCTCATTTGTTTTAATTGCACTTTGTCTCATTTTGTAATCAATAATAGCAGTTTTTCCACATCAGCCAAACATGAAAACGCTCTTTTTAAGTGCAATAAAAAGGGACACAAAACAGGTAAATAGTAACAGATTTGTCTCCTGTTATGCAGGATAAACACCAAATAATGTTTTTTATCTATTTTTTGTAACTTCTATGAACCTTTTAAGACCAAACAAACTTCAGTAAAATTACAAACTTCAATAATTAATATAATTTCAAATGTCTTGAGCCTAGAATAAAAATAGCATTTCGCTGTTGTTTTTGTGAAAACTATGTTACCCCAACTTGCTAAAAACCCTCGAAAGTAAACATTTTTTATCAAAGGCAGTTTACTGAATTTGTCTCTGGTACCTGTATGTTCTGCTTCATCAGCTCCAGTGGTGAGCGGGTGTCTCTGGGGGAGCTCCACTTCAGTCCCAGGTCAGCAGGCAGGGTGTAAAGTCCATTAAGAGACTCGCCAGGTTTGCCTGTTGCTTCCTCTTTTTTTGTGGGACTGTTTTTGGAGTCTGGAACATCATTGGACGAGATGGAGCTTGAAGCATCCTCGACGATCGGTGGCAGGGAGGAGACGAGGACCGGAGGAGTCCCACGGAAGCCAGCGCTCCTCGGCCTCGTGGAAGGTCCCATGCTCTTCAGGGTATCCACCAGGTTTTCCATGTCGAACTGGTTGAGTGAGTCTGCGTCCGGGGAGGCAGGGGGAGTGGAGGGGGGAGCTGCAGGGTCAGAGACCAGCTCCACACGTGTGGCCTGGAACACGCCAGTAAAAGGAGATGAGTCGTCACTGTCCTCTTTGAAACTGTCAGTGCTGTCGTAGCCGGTTTGCCTCGCGGAGGTGAGGTCGTACACAGAGAGCTGCTTTGACTCCCAGCGTGTCTGTATCCTCTCTGACTCTCCCTCACTCTGTCGCTCTGTTTCACCTGCAGGTGCAGCAGGCTCCTCCTGCTCCACTAGGCTTCTCCTCCACTCATCTTTCTGCTCTCCTGCTGGCTCGCCCTCACCGCTCAGATAAACTTCGCTCCTGTCATTCAGCCTGTTGCCAAGGGTAATATGTTCCTCTGCAGACGGGGAGTAGGAGGAGGAGGGAGAGGCATAGGCGGTGCTGTGGTATTTGTATGTTAGAGCCTCGGGGGGAGGAGAGGAGGAAGATAAGGAGGAGGAACCGAAGTAGGTGTCGGATGTTCTGTAACTCAGAGGATCAGTAAAAGAGGAATCCTCTGTTATTTGTGGTTTATACCGAGTAAGCCCCTCAAATCTGTTTTTCCATCTGTACTCTGAACCTGAATTTGAATCTTCTCCATTCGCTTCTGTCACAGTGGTGCTTGTGAAGTCCACTGAGTCCTGGCTGGCCTCGGTGTCATCGGCCTCATTGATCAGGGAAACTTTGCGGAAACGATGTCTGAGCTCATCCTCTTTAGAGAGAGATGAATTTTTTAGGAACAGCTTGGTGCTCAGGCTGCCGTAGCCTGAATTCATGGTGTCAACTGACTCCTGGTCACCTTCAGTGGGCTGATTTTCTGAGGCAAAGACTTCTGGAGCTGCTATCGGCTCTGATGCTGTGGTGGACCTGGATATATAGAGTGAAAAAGATAGAACAGGCAAAGAAGACAAGATCGGAAAGAAAGAGTGAGAGTCTGATCATGTTAAATGGTCCACAGTATATTAAGTGTTACAGAGCCTCCAGGGTGCGGCTGTCATGAAATGCTAACAATGCAAATTATACAAAACAACTTTTAGTATCTTGACTTGCATGCAATGTCAGACAGTTTAATTAAGCCTCATCTTGCAACAGCTATTTGAGTAATTTGTCGTCCGCCTTTCCTACATGAAGGTTTAAAGAATTTAGAGATTCTTGCAGAAACTGGAAGATGTTAAAACAACATGGTGAAGTATTTAAGATAAGGTTCCAGCCGGATTCACACTGTGGACAAACTGTCATAAAACCAACAGGAGGATAATGTGCAAATAAGCAAAAGTGTCAGCTGACAATTGAGGTTATTCAGAATCAACCTTTGAACACATCATGGCTGCATTTACTTTCCAAGAGCAGTGCTGCTCAGCTCAGCATGTTCAAACAATCCTTGAAGGTTTTCTGTGGGTCGATTTATAACACAGGTGTCGTCTTTTCCTGGATTTTAAAGGCTGCATCACAGTTAAGTTACATAATTTTATCATGATATCTGACTGCATCCTACTTGTGGCATCTCAGATGAGGCTTAGTTACAACTGAACATTGAGCCACTTTGCGTAAAATTACAAAAAGACTGTACATCATGTATTTCCAGTCAGCCTGAAAATACCAGTGAGAATCTAATAATGAATCCCATCCAGCTGAGTTATTGGAATTGTAGTATCCACTGTTTTTAAGAGTTTAACCGGTTCTAAGAACAAAAAGTCTGGATTTCTTGGTTTTTGTTGCTTCAATTTTGACTCCTCTTTTTTCAACCTGTCACTTGCAAATCCTCCAGTAAATTACTGGAATTAAGACATTATGGTATTAAATCTAACACGCATGTTATAACCTGCTCACCCAGGAGCAAAAGATCTTTTGATGCACCACTAAACTTCCATTCTTCCTATAAGCTGTTCGGGTTGTTTGCGTGGAAATAATCCCGAGGAACATTATTGTTTGAGCTTTGTGACTTTGAAAGAGTGGAGTCCCATTTTCTTATGTGTTGCACAAACTACAATAACTCTGGAGTCTAAATTCTCATTAAATAAATTGACCAACTCAATTATATTTGTACAGCACAAATAACAGTGTAAAGAGATAAAAAGTAAAAAAAAACAAACAGTTTTTGCACCTGCACTTGTTTCCTCAAAAGTCTTCAACAAAGACAAATTCTGTGTTATTAGTTATGAGAATTGTTGTTTCCCATTAATGGACTTTTTTTATTATAATTTTTAAATAGATGTGCTGAAATCAAGATCTTATTTATACTGATTTGTGGTGTCTTGCAAGTCTTTTGCAGGCTGGGCCTGGTTTTAATATATTTAACATATTGTTTGCTTTACAAAAAATGGATTTGCTCTCTAGGAGTCTTCAGAAGTCAAGCTGTAACTTTCCTGCAGCGGTGAATTACCTGACCTTTAATACTTCAGTGGAACTCTGAGTCTCTCTGCAGAGGCATTAAGGAGGAGTAAAGCTATAAATGCTTGTTTACTTTAGGGACAAAAGATTTTGTGCCGTACTAACAGACTCTGTGGGTGACTACCGGTAAAGGTAAAAGGGTGTGAAACTCCATAAAGAACAATAATTGTGACTCACTGTCATCAAACAGGTGATACAGATAAGCATAATGCCTCGAGTGAATTATTCAAAGGTCATGAGCATATAATTGCTGGAGTGAACTGCTTAACTGCTACTTAACAAAAAGAGAAAGAAAAAAACTCCTAAAGGTCACAACAAGTCACGGTATTTATTTTACCCTCTTGCTCAATTTGACATTTAAACGCAGTAACTGGAAAAACATAATATGTGATCAAACTTCTTCTTAGTTTCAAATATGAATGTGAATAACGAGTAGAAAATCTGCAGGTGTTGCTGTGCAGAGCATCTTTTTGTGCACGTGAGCATCAAAACTTGACTTTCAGCGGCTCTGAGCTGACTAATCTTTGCATGCTGACCGCACAGAATGAGTTAACAGTCTGAGTGTTGACTATGACGATGTTTGCGGTAACATTAAGACTGATTATTTTTACCTCGTTCACTTTAATTCACTCTAGTTTCAAAGACAAGAACCAATATTAAAAACACAGCAAGAAAAAAAGGGTTTCTGTGTAAAAAGGAAACAGAAAAACTTTCTTTTCAGCGTACAAACTTTTGTAATGGTGTATTAATAAATATTAGTTAAAAATCTAAGAGTCTAATTTTGTGTTTAAATGTTAAAAATACGCATATGATAACATGGAGAACAGCTTCTCTTCAGTCAGGTCGGTTTCTTTATGTATGTTTTCATAAAGCACCTCAAAGCTGGTTGCTTTTTGCTATAAAAAGGACATATTCTTTTTCATTTTCAGTGCAATCATTCTTTTTTTTTGCATTTATTTTAGTCTGATACCTTCATTTTAACTTGTTTCTCGTTATGTAAACAAGTTCAATAGTTTGTGACTGCTTATTTAAAGGGTCTTTTGAGATGTCAGTACCTTTCAGTCAGCCCTGAGTTTTGTCTGTAGGCACTCTTTAAATGCTAGACAACCTTCAGCAATAAGGTGCGGCAGCATGCACAGTATGTATCCTGAGAGATTTGCTTAAGGCAAAAAGAAAAAAAAATCTGCAAGCTTTTCTTCATTAAGCTCTTTAATGTGGGTTGGAAGTAATAACCGAAGGATAAAAATTAGACTTAATCAGCCCAGATCTTCTCTCATCTGGACCACCATCATGTTCAGAGAGACAAATGTGAGAAAATAAGCCTGAAATATTAAAAGTACCAGGAAAAAAATGGGATTTCACAAAATGAGAGGGGCATGTTCCCCCCATCCCCCCCCTGCAGAAACTTTGCCCCTGATCACTTGGATGGGTAAGAGCTCCTGCTGGGACATGGTGAGCACATTGCTGCTCTCACCACAGAGCCACACCTTTCACTGGCATCCATCCTAAACCTCCACTTCACTGTGCCATCCAAATTACATCACATCAGTTACACGGGCAGATCAGAGCACATACAGCACATTAGTTTATTGAGTTACAGGTGTAAGGACATTCTGTGAACATGTACAGCCACACCTGCATATAAATCACACACACGAGCCTCAACAGGGACCCTAAGTTCATATGTATCGGTACATGTTGCACATGAAAGGTAAACATCATGTTAAACCATGTAATAAGCATGAACATGGTGTAATTTGCCTGACAGTCCAGCTCCGAAAGCTCAAATGACTTTATCAGGGCTGGGAATCAGTACTCAGTACATTTAAGTATCAACTAGAGTAATGCAGTACTAAGTAGTTATAAAAATCATTATTTAAATAACACTTGTATTCATTTTTATTTTGTTGTATACAGATATTCGTTTGGCTTTTCCTGCACCCACCCAATCACTGCAAGCATTCTTTGATTTAATGTGACGTGTGATTGGTCCATTCCCACAGCAGCTACAGCTAATACAGTCTGTAGTGTGGCGAAGTTAAACATGGTGTGTTTGACGATGCTGGTAGTTCAGTGTGTCGAGATACCTCAAAAATGTTTGCATGTGGGGTCTTATTATTAAAATTATTAGATTTGGAAGGATTATTTAAGCAAAAATAGGACTATGATAGGACACACGACTGGTACTGAATGAAGTACTCTATTGGTATGAGTATCCAATTAAGGATACTATTAAAAGTACTCATGTAATTATATCTTGAATTTTTAAACTAATACCCATCCCTAATGATTATTCCCCTACTTAAATCAAAACACATCAACAAAGTGAACCAGCAGCAACAAAATAGTCAGAAATCCACATCATCTTTCAGGTAGGCCAACATGCTACCTCTTATTCTCTGCTTTAAGGGGTGAATAAGTTTCTGTCTGTTTGTCTCAGTTGAGGAGAGCCTGGATTGGTGGCAGAGTGTATGCACTGAAACTCCTGATGTAGAGGGTGGATGCAGTCAGGAAGGATGGAATTTGCCCTCCTCATCACCTGACGAACACCTGAAAAACAGGCTGGACTCTGCAGGACACCAGTGATGCAGCTCACTCTTTATTTTGATATTTAGATTTATAGCCGACAACAGATCATATGCCTCCCTGTAATTTCTTGGTGAATGTTTAAGTCTTTTTTAACAGCAAAAACTTCACTCTCTCTGTAATTATGGCATCATAAAAATACCTCTGTTCATCTTCCTCTGCTGACATGAAGTGAAGGTGTAAACCTGGAATGCAATAACACCCAAAAACACCACCGAACAATAGAGTTAAGCAGTTCTTTTTGTGTTCAGCGTCCCCTGTCAAGACATCTGCGTCTGAGTATGACAACCATGTGCAGAAGCATGCACAAAGATACAGCTGGATGCTTTGTGTTTTGTGCAAACAAATTACAGAAACACTGGTGCAAATTCATAAAGCGAAGCTCTGTTCATGCAGGACACAGAAGCTGGAAACACACGACGGTGAATCCAGGGTGGAGTTCCTGTTTAATATTGATTTTCGGTTCTTGTCAGAGTTTTGTGCAAATAGGTGAAATCAAGCAGAACGCATGCAGGCTGCAGCTAACACCAGAGGTGAAGCCAGGTTATTGTTTTACAAGATACAAGCACAGCTCAAGTCCAAAGAAAAGTTCCAAGTCAAAAAAAACAGCTGACCTTAAATGTTTTTATGTTGTAATGTAGCTGAGTGACGTCACTTTCGGCAAACTGCTCCCGGTTCACAGAATCAACCAACGTATTTTTCTGTTTCATAAATTAAAATAATCTTCTCATCAAAAATGACATTTTACTTCTTAAGATTGACCCATCTGCTTTGTAACTACCCGTATAAATCATCCACACGTGTACAGTAGCGTGACCGATGATCGTTTGGATTCCTGCACAAAAACATTTGTCGAGTCCTCAAACACCAGCAAGCCCTTCGGCTTAATGAGCTGAAAGGGGAGCATTTGAGTGAAGTTTACACATCATCAGTCACTTTGTTAAAGGAAGCTGCGGTTACAAAAACATCTAAAATATTTGCTCATGCTGCCTGACCATTATTACAAAAGTCCAGTTGCTACCAGTTTAAGTTTAACAGGTCAGTGTCTGTTTTACAGACCCTGAGGGAGAGAAAAAAGATTTACAAATCCTTCTGTGGCTCCAGCAGAAGCTGCACAAAGGCCGATATAAAATGCCTCAAGTGATGTCACCTGAGTTGAGGTTGTCTCCGTCCATGAAACAAGTTTAAAAAAATTCAAATATTCGGAGATCAAAAGTGAGAAAGATGTGAGATCTATTTAAACCACATTCATCTCTACTTGAGGCTACATGAGCTTCCACTAGCATAGCACATCTGAATATTAGGCCGAACTGTCTGAGCTTGTGTCGCGTTATAAAAAAGACGATATCTTTGACCCTGCTGCACCCAGTTGGATACAGAAATTTAGTCAATCTTTACACTAGATACAGAGCTTCAAATGGAAATTATATCTAATATTCATAACTGTCTATTTAAACTGACTTTTTGAATCAAGGGTCATGATCTGAACACCTTTTCATTGGTATGTTACACCAAGCGATAAAAGGCAGGATTTGCAAGATGACTTCTGTAAGGCCAACACTGATTGACGACAGAGTTAATTCTCCACAAGTTTGTCATGCCACTTGTGTCTTAAGTAAGCAGTCAGACAACAGTAAATCAGTCAAACATGGGAGGAAAAACAAAGGACAAAGCTCAGCGGTTAAGCTCCGAGGAAACATGTGCAAGTGGCTCGACTGGCTTCCGAGCTCATCTTAGCACAAACATGCAAATACAGCTGGCACTCTTTCAGATTACGAAAGAAGAAAATAACACAAAACGTGGCGCAAAGTGGCGACAGTAGGTGTTTTAGACTTTCAGAAGTTCATTGGAAACAAACAAAGAAGCCTTTAAAGGTGCAAAGTGCAATAATGGAGTCAGAATATCACCAGAAAACACACTGACTGGTGCTAGGTTCACTCTTTATTGTGCTTCTCTTTAGGTGTAACTCGTCGAAGTAGTTTGACAACATGGATTATTGTACTAAAGTGGTAAGAGCTGCTTGGATTAGGACATTGAAACCAGGGATTACAAAGACAGAGCAGACAGGGACATGAGAGGTGCAAAGGGCGTCATCAGCAGAGATTTTCATGTTTTACATCATAATCATGATTTTATTTAAAACAAACCGGAGCTGGTGATCACCGGAACAGCGGGAAGAAAAACTAAGATGGCCTCAGTAAGTTTTTGAAAGTTTTGTTTCTGTCAACTTTAAAGTGTGTTTGAATATGAGTTTACAAGCCCATAAGTTAGCTGGTTAACATGCTAACTTTAGGAGGTATCTCTGCAACAAAATACACACAGAGCTCTTTAACGTAACATCAGAACTTTTCCACTTTCTATTGAAAATGATAGTTCATTTTTTTATTTGAGGCATTACCTCTAAGTATACATCACTCATTGCTCCTATAATGACTCACGACATCGCACCAATTTTTAGTCAAAAATGAAGTGGACTTTAAAAATCTGTGGCTTTTTGGAGGCAGGTGGGATCCCCAGTCTAAGTACACATGAGTCCTCATGACACCACTGCAGAAGAACCCAGCAGGACAGGTAGAGCTGGCTAAATGCCTCATGTCTCAGTCAGCATCAGCATGCATGTTCATCTGAGCTTTTCTAGGAGTAGGAGGCAAGAACTTGTTTGTCGACAGATTAGGGAATAAAAAAAAAAAAGAGAAAAAAAATCTATGACAATGATGGTGCAGAGGCACACACACATACACGCACGCACACACACACACACACACACACACAAAACTTTCTGCCTTCACTTAATCTGTGAATAGTTTCACAGAGCTTTTCTTTTGATAATGTTAAATTAGACTTCTGTTTGCATTAAAAAACAAAAATATCAGTGCATTAATAAATTGCCATTTGTCCAGTCAAAGCTTAGAAAATTATCAACATTTCAGTCTTTATCCTACTAAGTTTGTTTTATTTTTTGTCTCTTAACAAATGAATTGAAACTGAGTGGACATACCCACTTTGCTATTTCTACATGTGCTAATATGGTTATGTTATACCAGTGTCTTCCCACTAAGTAAAAGATATATCTCTGCTGCCATCTTGTGGTTTGACTAATACATATATAAATATAAATAGTATATAAATAGTGACATTAACATAGTTACTTGTAATACAATGAATGATGCAGTCTGATAACCACATTATGTATGTAAAGCTTTTTAAGAAACTTGTACCAACATTTTCAGGCTCTTGAAGGCTTTCACATGTCAATTAACTAACATTTCAATTGTTACTATACATGCAAATGTAAAATTAAAAGCTTTTTAGACTTCATTTTAGCTCAAAGCAACTGTTTAATATTGTTAATGTGTTTATTTTCCAGCTGTTGATATTGAGAACAAGGATTTTTTTCAAACTATTTAAAAAATTTTAGGGCCTGTTTGTGTAAAATTGTCCCCAACAAGCAACATAAAGTGATTTGAACACTAATACACCAATGCTGTCATTCAAATACTTAAATAGCTGTTTAAACATTGTTAAAAAGAAGCTGTTTATATGTTTTATATCTTGTCTTACATGGAAAATCACTAGATTCCTTTCCAAGATAAATTAAGGCTTTTGTTTGGGTTTTGCACTGAGTTAAGATCCTGCTGTGTTTACATAATATAGCTGAACCTGAACCTGAATCTGTCAACATCATCTGCCATGTTCCTCAGAAAGTCTTGTCTTTTTCTGAGATCAATCTTCTGCATTATCTTGCAAAAACAGGAAACCTTGCTCTTTGAAACTTCTGACACAAAAGTATGTTACCAAACAAATCGGCAGGGAGAGATGCATTGAAACAATCCATGCGCACAAATATGCAAATAACTCTGTTTGTCCTGCTGCCAAAGATAACAACTTTGCCTGAAAAAATCAAAACCTCAAACTGCTTGAATGTTTCGTTTTAATCACCTTCAGCCTTATTTGCCTCATTTTTCAAAGGCCAGAATCAGATATCACTGTTCCCATACCAAAACATACTCATATTACATCAATCTTTTAGTAAATAAATCAGTTATTTGGCAAAAGATTCAGTGATAAAGGTGTCAGAAAATGGTGTGGAGCTCAAACAGAACTTTATTTTATGATAAAATCTGCATTAAGTTGTAAAATCAGCAGGGCTGCCCATCATGGACCTCAGCTGGCCCAACATAAGGTTTGATTTGGCACATCCACATTAATTAATTGACTAGTCCATCATCAGAGAGTTGCTGCTCAACAAATCTGATAATCCAGTAATCAGATCAGTGATTTATTGAGCCAAAATGCCAAACATTTGCTGGTTCTGGCCTCAGCAGATCTAATTTTGAGGATCTGCTGTTTTTCTCTGTTTCATATTATTGTGAAATAAAGATCTTTGAGTGTTTTATCTGTTGGTCAGGCAGAACAGGCAACACTACAACAACATTATACTGACATTTATCACTAAAGGGTTTGTCAAATAATTGCAAAAAATAACAAATAGATAAAATGGAAAAGAAATTTAAAAAGTTAATTTAAAAGATTTTAATCATTGCATTATGATCATGAAACGTGATTTATGGACCACACATCCTCCTTCAGTCTTGAGTTAGCTCACAAAGCAAAGAGACAGCGAGGGGCTCAAAACATCCAGTGATGCTGAGTTTTGCCCGTCAACATGTGGTGCTTTAAAAAAAAGTGGACTGCAAACAACACAGGTATATAAGCAGCTCTGTCTTTAACAGAACAGCTCATCCAGCCATGAGCTCCTTATCAGACAAAAATGTTTAGGCATCAGAGCCTCGGGGGATTATGACACAACAGGGCAAGAAAGTGAAGGTTACCCATCATCCCTGCTGCTCAAGTATGTCGCTTTACATTAACAAGAAGACAATGCTGTTTGATGTGTTGAACACACCCTTCAGACTGCATGGAGAACATGCCAGCACAGTAAGTTACAAGCCTGTGACTGAAAGGTTCATTTGCATAACAGTTATCCTTTGTTTTGATTTTATTTCCCTAAATCATGTTTTTTTTTTTAATTGTTTTATTACAAAGAATATCCGTCAAACTGGTTTTAAGTTGTTTTAGTTCGATATCTGTAACAAACTGGTGTTATTTTAATTTTAAGAATGGATTTTATTTATTGTGCGAATAAATTCTTTAATTTTCTAACTAGCAGCATTTACAAAATCTAAAATGACTCTCACTTGTCGCTCTTTCCTTCATTGCTCCCTAATTTAAGCCTTAATGACACCAAACTATCAGTTACACTCAGAGTTAAAGAGCCTCTTAATGACTGTGTTCACTCACAAACTGCCTGCAGCCACTAACTCAAACAAACAACCTCACTTTTCACAACATGTTGTAATTAGACTTTCCGACTTACCCCTGATTCAGGTCAGGTTGGGCTTCTGCCGGATGCTCGTGTCCCTCTGTGAGTGTGTCTGCAGCCTCAGTATCAGGACGGTGTGTGTCCTCGCTCGGGACTGGCAGCTCGACTACAACCGTCCAGGTTCTGTTTGCGCTCTGAGTAATGGTATCCACCCACTCGCTGCTCTGTGGAGCCTGATTGTGTTCAGTCTCTGTGGCATCTGATTGCAGCTCAGCGCTCTGCCTCACTGTGACAGCCTCTCCTCCGCCTGCAAAGGTTGTAGCACTGCTTTTGGTTTCTGCACCTTCTGGGCTCTCTTCACCTTCACCTTCACCTTCACTGGCATTTACATAATCAGGACTCTCTGTGTCTTTGTCCTTGTAGGTCAGATACTGAATCTCCTCTCCTGGGAGCTGTGTCTCTCCATTAAGGTGGTCTTCTGTTTCAAATTCCTTGGTCCAGTTTCCCTCTGGCTCCTCCCCCTGCCCATGCGGCTCATTGGAGGGTGGAACAAAGTCGCATACCATCGGTGTGTTCACCTGTTGAACCGGTGTGGCCGGTAACTCCTCCTTTCTCTCCTCCTGCTCCTCTTCTTTCACCTGTGAAAACGCTGCGGTTGCTGCTTCTCTCTCCGGACTCTCTGCATCACTGCCCTCAAGAAACTCAGACGTTTCAGCTTCTTGCACTTGAGCCTCTGAAATCTGACCATCTCCTAGTAGTTGCTGCACATCAGTTTGACTGCTGACATCCTCCTCCTTTTCATCACAGTCTGTTTTTCCTTCCTCGTTCTTTATTATAACAATGAGCACCTTTGATTCTCCCTCATCTCCCTTGCTAATCTCTGACATCTCCTCCTGCTGTGAAAACTCCTCCTGCAGCCCATCTACCATGCAAATATCTTCTCGCTCATCCATCGTGGATGTGTCTTCATCCCAGCTCTCTGCGTTATCCTCTTCAGCGCTGTAGTATATCTCCGCGGTGCTGCCATCGTCTGACCCTACGCTCAGATACATTGGACTCAAAGGCCCATCGTGGTTGTCAGATTTTCCGGAAGAAGCAGAAAATCCTGCTGTTTTGTCAATATTTATCTCAAGGCTGTTTGCTGCGATCATTTTCTCAGGCACAGGTGAGGGACGGTCGGTGTCGGCGCTCTCCTTTTCTGTGACTAACTCTTTGACTAGGATCACTCTGCGTATGGAGTCGGTAACCTGAGTATCTGTCCCCTGGGTCGTTACATAGTCAGAAACAGGAGGGGCCGAGCTTTGAGACACAGGAACTGACCTGACAGTGTCTCGATTGAAGTCAAATCTGTCTGATTTTATCTCTGAGAGCGAGTGAGTGAGCTCTGAGTAAGGAATGTGACTGCTGTCAGCCGGTTCAGCACCTGAATGGAGATTTGGAGGCAGATATCCGTGGTTGTAATCTGGGTCCTTGCGAGGCTCGGGGGCAGTGGAAGTTTGGTAAAAGCTCTCACCTGAGGAAACCCCCTCTCTCTCGCTGAGGGCTGTGTTTATGTTAGTAAAACCACCTGCAGCAGAGTCGAACTGTGGCGACGCTGACAGATGAGAGTACATAACATTACTGTCTGTGTAACTCTCACTGAGGCTTTTGACCATGACAGGTTCTAATTTGGCGGTGAGGCATCTTATCTCTGTTTGCTCGGTTTGGATTTGAGGTGCAGTTTGAGGTGCATTTTGTAACAAAGATGCCATGACCTCCGCTGTAAAACTCTGGGGAAAGAGTGACTCATATAAAGCTCCATAAACTGTGTCTGAACAGGGAGGTTGAGTTTTCTTTTCTTTCCTACCAGCTGAGGTTTTGGTGTCACTCTTGTCGGATTCAGGAGCAGATATCTCAGTTAAAGGTTGAAGGACAGAAGAAGAATCTGCGTCGAGATCTGAGCTGTCAGTGTGAGGAACAGAGACTGACTCTGTAATGGTGCTGTCAACCTTAAAGTCATCTGTCAGGGAGGATTCTCCTTCTGGAGTTTGACTGTCAGCTGCGTCAGGAACATCTGGCTGATGTTGAGAAAATGTGACTCCGCTGGAGGTTTCTGTATTCGCGTTAGGCTGCTGGAGGACATCATGATCATTCAGGTCAAAGCTTGAGAAAACTGAGTCAGCAACTTCTGCTTTGTAATCTGATGTGTCAAACACGGCTGGATGTTGTTCGGCAGGAAGGACGGGTACAGTCTGGTCATCAGCTGCAGAGGTGGTGTCCGTGTGACTCACAGGGGCAAATGAATTCAAAATACTTTTGAAAGAGTTTTCGCTAACAGGAGAACCTGTGTTCTCCTCAGATGAATCTAGATAATCCAGCTGCAGCTCTGGTATGGTTGCGATCGGTGCTTTCTGTGGTTCTTCATGAATATCAAATAGATTTGAGCCGTTTATCAGAGGCTCCTTTGCTTCTTTCCGGTTGTTTACAGCATCTGACTGCAACTTGTTAGGGAGAGTAAAATATGATCCGGGCTGATTTGAGGCCACAGGAGGAGGAGATGGGATGTCAAATGAGTCGCTCATGTCCAGCTCCGGCTGCGACATACTGAACATCTTCGTCTTGTTGGTCTGATCAAGCTCCATACGACTGAGGTCCAGAGGAGACTAGGACAAGATAATTTACAGTTTTACTTATAAAGTAATAAAAAAATTGGCAGTTTAGCACCTTTTTTGAAGTTGTTAATGTTTAAAGATGTTGAAGAGAAAGTCCCAGTTTTTACCTCCCTTATTTTATCATTACAATTGAACCACCAGGCACTGAACATTATGTCAGAGAAATTAAAGCCCAATGAACTTTCAAAAACCCCAAAGGCTGTAAAACACACACCTAAAAATGTTCTAAGTGTCTATAATTGATCTTCTGGGTTTTTGAGAGATTGTCCTAGACATTTCTTTCAGAAAAACAAATGTTTAACCCTGCAATGTTAACACAGGCAAGTATATAAATACAACAACAGTGGACAAGAGGCACAAACTGGGGCTATGGACATTTAAGACACAACCATATGATCATATACTTAAACATGCAGTTGATGCACCAAATTTACAGCTAAAAACAAATAAGGAAATATTATTCGTCTCATGAATGTTAGGAAAACTACACTCAGAGAACAGGCCTACCTTCCCTTTCTCTCCAGTGCCTGTGCTATGAAGGCCGAAGGTGCTCTTAGAGATATTCTCTTCATCCCTTTTCTTCCTCTTCTTAAAACCGAAGGAAAAGGTGGCAAACCTTTTTGGCCTACGGAGGTCGAACTCTGAGTAGCTGAGTTCTTTGGTCTGAGAGGAAGAGAGGAGTGTTTAGGAATGAAAAAGAGATAGAAAGAGAGAAAGAAATGCAAAAAATTGAAATTATTAATCTTTAATCATTTTTAGCTTACAATCTCTACCCTGTATTGAACAGAAAACAAACTGATCACACATACCAAACATACTTAATCACAATAAGAAGCCCTTGCCACAGGTTATTTGGAAAACCTCAAACAATGCTGCTTTTCATGACAAGAATGAGGATATGACACATAAAAAAAAAATTCCACAACTCAAAATGTGTCTTCAAGCTTGAAATAAAAAAAAAAAGTTGACACCCTGACTTCATTCCAGACGATTAAAACTGCTCCACCCTGAAAAGAAATGAAAGACAAGTAAAACACGATCTACTGAACCTGGCAGCTGTCGCCTCAAAGGCTGCAGTCTGGGAGACTCGAGGAAAATAAAGCTAATTAATGCAACTTAATGTTCTTTATAATTACTCCAATACACTGTTACATGTTATGTAGCCTGCAGGATAACATAGTTTTATAGCAAATAACATTTGCAGCCAGAGGAAGTCAGTTTATCACCAAATAATCCTGTAAAGTAGAAGTCTTAACCAAGATAGAAGAGACCTACTTTACAAATATTTAATATTGTTGTAGAACTTTTGTAGTCTAAGCTACTGATACATGTGTAAATCTGCAAAATCAAAAAAATTGCATGTTCATCACTTGATATTACAAAAAAATAGTTACGCGGGCAAACTCTGACTGAAACGATGCTGGCGATGTTATTCTGGGGATTACGGCTGCATGTTTCGTTGAGCCTTGATGATAAAAGACAAAGGAACATGAGGTTGTTTCTGCCATCTGCCAGCTTTTTAAACTGGGTGTGCCTGCTTGAATTCTTCCCTCTAGCTAGATAGTTTTGAGAAGTACGAGAAGCAAAGCAAACAATCAAAGTGGAGTCTTAGTTTAAGTAGCTGTGGGTGGACGAGGTAACGCCGCTGCCTTAGACATGTACATAAATATGTAATGCAAAACAAAGATAAACCACTTAATGTCAAACTATCACTTATTTCATTTTTGTACTTATGACCATATTTTACTTATCTTTACATATATATATATATTTTATATTCTACATTCTATCTACAGGTCCATTAAAACTTTGTGCTCTTAGCTTAACCGATTATAAATTTAGGAAGATTTTAGCTTACAAATTAGACTTAGTTATCATAATAAACAATAAAACTAATGCAGATTAAGTTTAAAAAAGGGTCGCTAAGCCTCTCTGTCTTTCTTTTTTAAGGAACCGGTTTTCCCTAAAAGCAGAAACGAGCAGGTTTAACGTATCTTCTAAAATTAATGCCAGATTATGTTACTGTATACATGAAGTAGACTGTTTTCTTCTTTTTTTGAAGTCAAAAGTTGAATTCAAAAGCAAGCAAGATCATTATGTTCTAGTATAACCAGGCGTTTAATGTTGGCTAATGTTAGCTAATGTTTCATGCTGTTAGCAAACTTCAGACACATGTTGCCTTGCGACCTTACAGTCTTTGCTTGTGACTGAAATTTCTCATTAAGTCAGAAGCTTTCTGATTCTTTGCTAGTTGTGCAACTTTTACGCAACTCTATGGCACAACTGTTTTACTTGTAACTGTCATTTGTAGCCACATTGCCTGCTCTTTAGCAAAAGCTAAACTAGCTAACTTTAATTTTAGGCTATTTATAGTTAGCATTAAAAAAAGTAGACTACACTGTGTGTCCAGGCACAGCAGGTTGGCTGTGACACTAACCCGACCCCCCGTTGGCACTTGTTAAGTAAGCTGATTACAGGAAACTGATGCAAATCCTCTTAATTACATAAATACAAAATGTACACACTGAATAGTCTGAATATCAGTGATCCCAAGCTAATGGGATGATCTCTTTCTTCTGATGGAGCATTTGAGTTCATACCCACAGCGTTCGATGCCTTTGATAAAAAACTGAACAATCCTGATTCCAAAAAAGTTGGCACAGTGCGTGAATCATAATTAAAAACAATCTAACAGTTCAGTTCACTGAACTGATCCTGGACCCATGTAATAATACCCTTCATACAGTCATGTGTTCACAAAGTGGTTAACCATCCCGAGCCTTTGAACAACCGAGTCTTTTAATCCCTTTCATACCAATCATGATGTTATCACTTGTAACCAATGAATAGTTTTACCTGTGGAATGTTTTATCAAACATTCCACAACTTTGCTGGAATCAAATTAAAAATTAGTGTATGGTTACAAAAATCTGTGGAGTTAATGATGTAAAACATTAAAAATATCTTGCTTACCATATGTTTTCAATATGATGTTTTTAACAGAACGTGCCAAGAAGGACTGGCAACTCATTACATTTGGTTTTATTAGCATTCACACAGAATCCCAACTTTTTTGGAATAAAGGTTGTGACAAGGTCAGTGGTGTATTTTCATTAATGAGCCTCAGTCTAATCCTTGGTGATTTTTCTTTAAATGTAGCATCTTCATAAGTGTATGACAGCCATGAACTAAAAACTGGAAAAATTACAATTCAGTGTGTTATAAAAATATTGTCGTGTCCCTCACCTGTTTTTCAATGTTTTTTTTTTTTTTAAAGATATTTTTTGGGGCTTTTTGGCCTTTATTTTATAGGACAGTGTCGAAACGGGAGACAGAGAGAGGGGGGGTAGTGACATGCGGCAAAGGGTCGGAGCCGGAATCGAACTCGCGACCGCCGCGCGGAGGACTGAGCCCCGCGCACATGGGCCGCGCACGCCAACCACTGAGCTAAACGGCGGCCCCTGTTTTTCAATGTTAACATGAAAAATGTTTATAGACAATTACTTTAATGACCCAAGCCACCTTCAATGGCCCATGTCCACCAAAGGTTCCCTCCCACATTGCAAAGTTTTGATAAGATATCGTCTGGTCTGGTCCACTGGTAATAACCAAACCCACCCAGCTGCCGGGAATAGTACCCACCCTCTTTAAAGTCTGTTATGTAATGCTTTAATTCTGCTCTGCAACTCTTTTATTTTGATAGCAGACATTTCTTGGACACAAAAACACCGCAACACACTGAACACGCACATTCGCCTCCTGAACTTCATGCCCTTATGTTGGAAGCATCTGCTGAATCTATGAGTAACAATTTAAGAGGTAAAACACAGGAGTTGGATTACTTTGTTTTCTATGACTGACCCACAACAAAACTGCTACTTGGTAAAGCTCTGGCTCCCTCTGCTGGACAGAATAAAAAGTCTTCTGTCGAACTCTGTATTATAAATAATGTAAGCGTACATGGAAAACAAGGCCAAAGTAATGCAGTTAAATTAAACCATAATATTGTGGACATAAAGTACAACAAGAGATTTCATTTCATTTGAACGAACTATATTGTGCATGTTATTTTTTGAGATGTGGCACCATCTAGAGGGGAAGTCCTGTATGTTAAGCTTAATGCAGCCACTTAAAAGTTTCAGTGTTGTTTTATGTTACAAGAGTGGTTATTAAATCTGAAAGTGGTTTAATCAAAACAATAGATAGATGTGTTTAGATTTATTTTAGTTATCTGTAAGTGTGTGCCTGTGAGTGATTTGGTGTCACGGTTGTGCAAGAAGACGTCTCGACAAGGAGTCCTTAAACCACATGGTGGAATGCAGAAACCGTTGAGGTTACCTGAGGAGGAGTCATTACAGTGTTTTTTCACAGGAAAATAAATTAGCCACCAAGAAAATTCTTGTCGAGACAAGTTAAAGACCTGATCAGACCTCTTCTCTTGGAGGAAATATACCTCCTCGAGAATGTGCCACAGTCATTTTTACTAATCAAAATAATTTGGTTTATGAGAATTATCGTGTTATCACTCCATTTTTCCACGTATATTATCAGACGGTTAACACTTGGGAGATAAAACCTTACAAACTTTCTAAGTTATGTGCTTGAGACTTTTTGCCATAGGGGCTAAAAAAGAAAGTTTCAACTGGCTTTCATCAGCAGACAGTCTTCAATTATGTCCTCAAAAGCACAGTGGCCTCAAACAGTCCAGACATGTTGTACTCATCTTTAAAACAACCTCTGACAACAGCTTGACTGACCTTTGACCTGGGAGCGGTGCCATAGAGGAATGACCTCTTGTCGTTGGAGCTGACGGAGTAAGTCGAAGCCTCCTTGTCCTCTGCAGAGTTGCTGGGTTCAGCAGCACTGAAGGGAACAAAGATAAACCTGTTAAAATCAGCAGTTTTTACCAACTGAAGCCACTTTAGAGTATATAAGCACAGACTGTAGTTTTAATATTTTTCCACAGCAGGAAAAATGAGTCAAGGATGTAATAAATTACCAAATAAAACAATTTAATACCGGATAGTTTGGTTGATCTGCTGTTGATGAGACAAATTAAACACTTATATCACAGATTTTGTATCCACCTGCAGCAGCCATGTTGTATTTAGTGCATGAGGAATATTACACATATAGGTCATCCTATTGGGACGGCATAATCAATGCTTTGAAAAAAGGGAGGGCAAGTAGCTGCTTAGCAAAATAAAGCAGTGAATCACTGCTTAGGGAATGTTGAATAAAACCGGCTGAGCAGAAAGTAAGTTTGTGTTTGTTTCAGGACAGCGCTCTTTGTCAAAAGTAACTTCTATCTATGACAAAGGATAATTGTGCCACCAGGGCAAAGCTAATGAACATGCAAATTTGATTTGGCAGGAGCAAACTGGTAGCAACAAGCCTACATTGGATAATTAATTCGATTACTTTTCCAGTTTGTTATGAAACAACAGACTATTGGCTCTGTTTAGCTCAATGTCCTGGGAGTGTGAAGCTGCAGGGGCTTCACAGTCAACAGAGAGGCTCCATCAATAATTATGGCCTGTCACCACATCAAACAAATGGTACAAAGGTCTCTTCGTACACAAAGGCTGTTTTCCTTTGCACAACTGGATGCCAAACAGGAAGCCACGGGACGAGCAAACATTATAGCAGCAGCACCACAAATTATAAACCCCTTGTCACTTTAAAAAAACATGCATGTGCATCCAGCAGCAGGCCCAACATCTGCTGTTGAGCAGGTAAAAAAATTACCTTTTCTTGTAATATAATACAACAGATTCACACATATCTGCAAAAAAAGGCCGGCAGTCACTCATTTACACACACTGTTTGCAATCGAACAACCACTTTGCGTCATGTTTTTTGTGTTTCTTCATGCAAAGTGCAACTCACAAATCAGTCAGGTTGTTAACCACCAAAGTGTGTGAGACAAATAAGCTGCTTTGATGTGAGACAAGATTGTGTGAGATAAAAGGATGAGTCATATCGTGTTTTCATGTCAGCACGGATGACATCAAATTTCTGGGAAAAAAAAAGAAGTAAAATCTTGATTTGGGTGAAGCTCAACAGGATGTAAGTGAGGGATGAAAGCTGCCTCTGTACTTTCTCTGGCTGAGCAATAAAATGTGAAAATGTTTGTTTGCATAAGAATAAGACTGAGAGAGAGAGAGAGAGAGAGAGAGAGAGAGAGAGGGAAAGGTGTGAGGCTGGTGGATGAAGAGAGACCTACTAACGTTTCAGCTTCATTTGCATCTGTATCTAAAAACTAGCAGGCACTTCCTTCAGCCAAACCACATGGTTTCTGTCTACAGCGGACACCACCTATGTCACCGAAAGAATTCAACACTTTTAGAAATAAACTTCTTCAGATTCATGTCTGAACAGCACATACCATGTATTTTGGGAACAGTGGAAAAGAGCCTTAAATATAACGTCAATATATCACTGAATACTGTTTGCGGAGAAACAACTGATTGTGACACTGAACCAGGAATCATCTGTATGTTTTGATGGACTGATATGTATTGATGCAAGTTAAACATTCTGTAGGATGAAATCAATACCCCTGTTTGACCAGGAACTAAAGAATAAATGGAAACGGATATGATTTGAAATCGACAGCCGTGTCAGGAATTTACCACCTGAAGCCCTCCATTGATTTCACTGACAAAGCTGTCTTGACTTGCTGAATCCATATCTATGAATTCCTCCAACGCTAACTAATCTGGTCTGTCAATAACAGTCAGACTACAGAAAAAAAGCCCTAAAGGCAGATTCCAGACAAACGGTAAAAGGTAATAAAGGGGAATCGTATATGATGTCTGTATGAATCCTGTAAAATATCACACGAGTCTGATACATAAATAAGGCTAAAAATAGCTGGCACAGTCTGTTACAGGGCAGAAATATCAAAATGTTTGAAATTACTTAAAAACTGCATCAAAATATATTGAATAAGTAAATTTATGTTGTTTAGAAAATCACCTCCAACTAATTTGCAACAGTAAATATGATTTAAAGGAGTGTGATGTCAACCAGATTTCATTTTCTGTTTCTGCTCACAATGACTTGTAATTGTTAAACTTTAAAGAGGAAGTTTTCAGTCAGTCACATTGATCACACCTTTTTGCTGGGAGGTGTGTGTGTGTGTGCCACTCTCTGTAACCAGTGTGTCACCTCGTTTAAACCTTCTGCACACAAACAACAGGCTCAACAATACATTGGCTCATGTTGAACCTGACTGTTCTAAATAATGTCACAGTTGAATTAAGATGTCTGAACTTCTTTTGTGACTAATGCATTGCTGAGATGCATCCTTTAACACAGTAAGTGTGTGTGTGTGCAATTGTGTGATTGATTAGTAGCTTCATGACAATGCAAAAGGGCATGTGGAGTTGCAGGTTTATCTACAGTGTCTCGATAAATATGCAGCAGCACCCATGAGCCCGACAAACTTTGCCAGATTATGAAACCGAGGGTGTGTTTTGACCTGTTTGGAAAGGGACTTAAAAGTGTCTCCATGTGACTTTGACATAACCTTGAATTTTATGAGATGCCATTGTGTCCAAACAAACAACATAAGATGTGTTTCTTAGACCTTTAAATCCTTGAGTCTTCAACTAAAACCCTGATCAAGGATTAAAACTAAATCCTTCACCGACAACAATAACAGATTTAGTCTTTGTGTGGATTTAACCTTCATCTGGGACATTCATCTGCATTTTAAACAACCGAGCACAGCCACACGGCGGCCATTTTCCTTCTGACGTCACACTAAAAGGGCGCATGCTGTTATCAAAAGAAAATGCCGTGTTCCTGGTTGCAAGCTGTGTAAAAGGTGATCAGACAAATTCTTTAAATTTGACAGCTTCCTGATTTTAATTAAGCTTTGATTGTACCGCAACTAAAGGACCAAAGCAGCTATGTGCTGCCCGCCTCCTCATACCACACATAACACTGCGTGGTTCCATGTGTTTGGGAGACACTTGTGTGCTTTCATGTAATCTAACAGAGCTTCAGTATCATTTTGTTGGTCTGATTGGTGACTCAGTCTGCATTGTGATGTCCAGTAATCTGTTTCTGCACTTAAGTGACCGTATGAGTGAGCTTATTCACAGCTTTACAGCAGTGTCTCACACATAAACCTGGATTATATTCTGGAAGAGATGCTCTCTGTTTTTTGTCTCTAATGTTCTCAAGTTGCTCTCAGAGATTAACAGGATTTCCCGATGCTTTACTGTTTGCTAAAGTAATCTGAAACTGCATGGCTAACTATAACTACCTCTGTTAGCCATGCAGTTAGCTAACTGCTTGGATCCTCAGGGAGTGTTGGTGTTTACTCCTCTATCACAGCATGTTTGGACCACCAGGAGGAGGTTTTCATGTCTAGGAGAGGCACCAAAATTGGAGCCATGTGAGAAGAAAATGGAAGCTGGTTCAGCTGCCTCAATGGTGTTTATGACAGAGAAGAAGAGACTGAGGAGGACGTTGGTGGAGGAGATGAAGAGTCTGAGACCCAGGAAGACGCAGAAGAAAAACAAATCTTGGACTGGCTTTCAACAATTCGCTAGAGCCTCAAGAAATAAAAGGCTACAAGCAAAGATGTTGACCCACTTGTTTCTAATCATAAGGAAAGTCAGCCAATTTCAGCAGAGTTGTAGCCAGAGTTTTTCCATATTTCATTAATTTATGGCATCCCATCACATATTTACTTTCTATTTTGGAATGGTGTATCTTTGAACCCAAAAACTGGGAGGGAGGAGGGCACCAAATTGCACAAAATATACTTTTTAGATGCACATTAACACGATAATGTTTCAGAATTAGTTTACATCTTTTCTGCTGTACCCTGAAACCCTATCACACAGGGAGTGGTTGAATGCTAATGTAAGCTTGTGTCTAAACGTAGCTAACTGGTTAACATTTCCGTATTTTTCTAAACCTACCGCCTGTAATTTGACCCAATATTGTTCAGATTTGCGCTATTATGTTTGCTGATCAATCAAAAGCAGTGAAATGATGTAGATGTAATGATGCCAGAGCCAATATTATACCATGGACAAAGCAGTGAAATGATACTTTGAATATCAATTTACTTCTCCCCTTCCACGTGTGTGACGTCAGAACAAAATGGCCGCCTTAAGAGGCTATAGAGGAAAAAAAGAGATACTGTTTTATTCATGTAATCCTTGTAATTCATTAAATATTTGTCTTGAAAACTAATACCAACACAAATGTTTTTGTTCTTTGTTATTTTCATAACTGAATTTCTTCCTCCGGACACCAGGTGTTACCCTTGCGTGACCCCTGTGTGCAGCTTTTGTGTGCAAAGGTGGTTCTGCCAGTGTCAGCTCATCTTTTTTTTTTTCTTTCTTTTCCTGTGCAAACACAAGCTGTCACTCCGTCTGGTCTACAACCACATGAATGACATGATTACACTGTCATAGCATGTGACCTGTATAAACAGACAGCCCCACCTGTGTGTTTATTCACACCCCTTTGCTTATATATTGTATGAGTACTGACCTGAAAACTGTGCCTAGTCTTTTGTAAACATTTCAGACCAATACAGTGAAGCTCCAAGTGTTGATCACTTTCAAACTGAAAGCTAAGAGCGTTTTATGTTTAGTTCTTGCGTGCACGACACTGTTAAATGCCAAAATGGTTGTATTCACCAAGTCTCTGTCTCATTAGGGTGAAGTTGCACATGACCATTACAGCAACATACCCACAGCTGAAGAAAAGGCTCAGCTTGGCAGATATTTTACATAAAGCTCTATTCTTGGCTGTTATGAGTGATACTAGTGTCTCTATGTAATGCTTGCATGTGTTTCACATCACCAGGAATTAAAATTTTAGCACCTTTATGGCTCTGAAAACCAAATTTGAATTTATGTTTATATTGGCTTTACAGAGAGAGAATCAAGAGTGACTTTCATAAACTTTTGGACTGTGGGAACTGCTGCACATGTCTGCTAATATTGACCAATTGCATCTAGAAAGGTGGCGATTCAGAAGCACTTTAAGGATTATAATCTTAAGTCGATTATTATATTGTTTGTCTAGTATGTGGAGCAGCCTGTACTGTTTACAAATGGGTGCATCACAGTTTAGCAGATGGTGTTTCTACCTCTGCTTGGAGTAATGGCTTTACAGCAGTCTGCTTCCAGCATGTTACATGACTAACGGCTAAACTTCAGGATCCTGCTCAAGTCTTTATCACCTTTCTTGAACTTTTTTTCTTTCTGTTGACATAAAACAGAATCAGTCACAAGGCTCCGGTATCAGACAGGCTCTAGTTTGCTGTCACTTTATACTTTGCTTTTCACCAGCGTTAAAAATAACAGTGATTTCCACTGATAAATCCTTCGGTTCTCACTGATCATTCAGTCATTTGGTCTTTAAAATATCAAAAAATTGTTAAAAAATATTTAGCACGAGTTCCCCAAAGCCAAAGCTTATTTTTTTGGTTGCTTAATAGTCCAGAGTAGTCAAAAAGTCAAGAATATTTATTTTCACATCATAGACAACTAAGATAACAAGAAAATATTAATATTAAGAAGCTAGAAAAAGGACAGAAGTAATGAAAATAAATAACAAAATAGTTTCTGGTTAATTTTCTATTGATTTACTAATCTTTGCTCACTAGAAAACATGATCCAAATATTTAAGTTATTGAATGACATAACAGAGTTTTTCAGTCAAAGGACAAAAACAATAAATATTCAATATGCATTTTGTTTTCTTTACCAAAAAAATATTCCATGCCAAATAATGCTGCACAATGTTTGTCTGAAACACTTTCTGAAGATATTTTCCTGGATGTGCCTGAAGGATGCTCTCAGCGAACTGAAGTTCAATT
Organism: Ctenochaetus hawaiiensis; assembly: GCA_029783645.1. Classification (NCBI taxonomy): domain Eukaryota; kingdom Metazoa; phylum Chordata; class Actinopteri; order Acanthuriformes; family Acanthuridae; genus Ctenochaetus; species Ctenochaetus hawaiiensis. The sequence continues at coordinate 5,031,490 of JAPZDY010000008.1, read as the reverse complement.
TTTGCATATTTCATTTGGCCTTTTACATAATTACATAATGACTGAGACAATGGATTTAATTTCATGGATCTCACAGCCTCCTAACTGTTCTGTCTAGACTGAATTTTTCTCGTGGGCTTTTTTTAATCACCACTGAATGATCTGCAAAGTCATGGTAAATCTAAGGACATCAGTTTGGCACAGAGCTGAAAATAATTCCTCTCAGCTATGATTAACCCAATTAAACACTCTTGCCAGTTAAATGCCTGCACTGACAGCTGAACTCACTGTATGATGGGATCTGAGTTACAAGGGCGCTGATGCCTCATTCAACACTGAAAGCTCATCTGACAAAGCATCAACACAAAAACACCAACATTTTGCACTCAAAACAGTTTGTGTGACATTGCAGAATGACAACAACTAGACTGCGAAACAGTATGAGTTGACTTCAAACTGACAAATTAACCATGTTTGAGGTTATAAACCACTGGCAGCTGGAGCTCAAGGCAACATGAGGTAGTTACCACTGCAGATTTATAGCTGCTACACTGCTGCCCCTCCACGAGGAGCCACAGACACATGCACAGGCTTTAAAACAAGGCTCTGAGGATTCACCTTGATATTCTGGGTTCATACCTGAGCACCTGCTGGTTCTTATTAGCCGCCTTCTCGGAGGATGAGCCGCTCTTTGACTTTATCTTTAACTTTGGGAACTTAAACCTCTTCTTCTCTCCCTCATTCTTAGTTTCCACATCCTTCTCCTGCGGGCGGGCCAGGCTGGCCTCGCTCCTGGAGAACAAACTTTTCAGGGTCTTTCTCGGTGAACTCTTGGCCATCTCTGCCGGGCGATGACACCGAGGACAGAGGAGGACTGACGGATCCTAATGAGCGAGTCTTAGTTGGTGCTCCCGCTGGTTATCCGGTCTTTTAAGGCTGATGGAAGTCGTTCAGAAGTGGAGGAAAGAAACTGCACGGATGGCGCTTACCTACGGATGACAGCTACTCCTGCTGCTTCATTTTCTGAGCAGTACGCAGAGTTCAGGTGTGGCGACACGCCCCTCCGGAGCGACACCTGAACACAGACAGCCTCCACAGGACACAATGACACTACTGTAGTCAAATATCTCATGATGCAGTGAAGAACTTTTTAGAATAATGTACTTTATGTTCTTGATTAATGTGTACATAACTCTCATTCATTTGTTTTTCATTATTTTACTGTTAAACAAAATCTACAAAGTCACTAAAGTTATCAATTAATCATTTTTTTTCTCATTTTATTCCTGAATAGAAAATCTTTAGTCCCTAAATTAAATGTTTTATAGACTTTAAAAAATATATTGCGTAGCGTTTTAATATATATATATATATATATATATATACACACATTAATACATATATACATACTATATACTGCATATATATATATATATATATATATATGCAGTATATATATATACTATATACTGCATATATATACATATATACATACTATATACTGCATATATATATATATATAGTACTTTTACTCCACTATATTTGATGCCCAGAGTTACTATTTGATAACAGGATTGAGCAGCCTTACTTGTATTTTACACAAAAAGAAGTACAGATGAGATGGGAAACTTTAAAAAAAAATGTCAAAATGGAATAAAATAGAAACTATACAAATAAATTAAAACTCAATTCAGACATTAAAATATATGTATAAAATGGCAGTACAGCACACTTACAAGCAAAATTACTTTTACTTAAATAAAACATCTTTGTATTTCTTCTATAGTTTCCTGCAAAAGCACATGTTTAAAATCTATAAGATAACTTTGCAAATTATATCTTATATGCATCATCTTAAAGAATAACAATGGTGATGAGAATAAAAATCATGAAGGCTGGCGCCATGAAAACAATATTCGTGCAGAGTAAATAACCAGACAGCCCACATTCATAAAACATCTCATCATTGAACCTTTATTGTAAAATCTCGGTGGAATAACAGCGACATCTTGTGGTCGCTACTGCAGCTTCCCACCGAACTCTCTGCCTCACGATGGCGCTGTCAGTTTGCACAATCCAACCAAAGGTGACAAGCCACTTCATGAGAAGTGAGGCAAATTCCAGTGTGGACTACATGTTTGATTACAACATGACTTTAGCCTGACTGACAAAATAAACAACCAATAAAAAAAACAAACTCAAAGTACGCCCGTTTTTTTCTGTCAATGAACTAAACACATTACTATCAACTTTTAATGTTAATTTTAACATATAAAAACACTGTAGAGATGAAATACCTACACAGTTTTTGAAAAAAGTGAAAACTTAAAAAAGGATACCTGTTATCTATTGTAAGATGTTATCATTTTGATAATAAAAGACTTAAATTGCCTTATATTGCTTTACTGCTTTAACAGTGTGGGTGGCTACTGTTATACACCCACACTGGGTACACAGGTAACATAAAGAAATACCAAGAGATAACTGAAATACGTGAGCTCATTCTCATAAGAGGGTAATAAAAGTGAAATCACTCTGTCTCTCATTTTCCTGGGATTTCCCCATCAGGGAACAGGTTGGGAATCTATAAAGTCTTCAATAATTTTAAAGTTCTCTGTTATGTACATGATTAAAATAAAAACAACTAAATAAAAAGAACACAAGTTTTCAAAAACATATCTCATAACCTCATTATTTAACTTATTTATTTATTTAAAATCTGCTAAAGGGCAAAGGGGAAAAAAGTTAGCTGGGTGATCTGTAAAAAACAAATTAAATGATTCCTTTAAAGACGCCATAAGTAACATTTTAACACCAATAACAGTACCACAAAACTGTCATGACTTTTCCCACACGTGGATTAAATTTGTGATAACATTTCTTCATATCATCTGACCAAATCTTATTAATTGGGTCAAAATATTAAGTTTAGTGTTTTTATGTACAAGTTTCATATGATATAACAATTAGGATTCCTAGTTTTAACTCTGTTTATACCTATTATAGGAATAGTTAATGTTTTTTAAACAAAAAATACTGTCCCATACACTCATGTACTTCCATAGCGGGTATAAACTAGACATTAACCCTGTTTACACAGTACACAGTACTCATTTGACCTCTCTATAAGAACTGCACTGTAATTGCTGCTAAGATAATAAATATATAACCTCTAGGGCTGTTTTAATGTTGTATATTCCCATATTTCCAAACAAAAGGACAACATGGCTAACTAAAAACATTAGCATACAGTAAAGATGAGGATTCTAGGGCAGAACAGCAGATTCACCTGGTTAAACAGCCTTCATATGTTCTCCAGCCCAAAAAAAGATTAATTTTGAGCTGAAAATTAAGACTAAAGTTAATCTTCTTTATGTAACAGAAGCCAAACACAACATGTTTTCATGGTAGATCTCTCACACTGAGTTTTGTCTTTTTGTTATTTATCATAAAAAGCCTTGGAATTATACATTTTGTAATGAAAGATTCAGTTACCAGCAGAAGGGATTAACATCTAACTCCCAAGCATTCAAGAAAGAGAGCTGATCAGTATTGTTTAATAGCGTCTGTGAGCTCACCGAATATGGGGAAATAAGTCACCATTTTTATCTTTATATGTTAAACCTTTAGACCCATTTAGCTGATTGCTACTGCATCACAATCTTGTGCTAT
>JAPZDY010000008.1:5003468-5027739 GCA_029783645.1 Ctenochaetus hawaiiensis | reverse complement strand
CACACACGCACACAAAAAACACACCTGCTTTTCATTATTATCATCAGCGAGATCTTTCTGTTGAAATTAAAACGAAAGGCATGTGATGCTCAGATTGCATTTGTTCCAAATATGACAATATCTCAAAAGATTTGGTGAATATCCAGCACGTCTCTTTCCAAGTAAGAGAGAGCGAAAGCTTGGCTTCAGGCATGAGCTCACTTTCTGTATCACCTCTGTGTTTTCTTTATTTGTCACTTGGACACTCTGACTGTAACATATTTATATTTTGCTTGTTTTTTTTTTAATTCACAAGAGTTTTACAATAAAACTTGTGGTAAATTTCATTAGATTTTTCAAAACTCCTTTTTTAAAAAATATATTGTATAATCTCTATTTTATACATAGGTGTTTTCAGTGTATCGCAGCAATTCAAAGTTAGCCAAGCTACCACATGCATTTTTTACACAGAGCATGATGCAGAGCATTCAGTGCAACTTCATGCACAGAAACATTAAGATAGATGGGTGTTGGCTAAATTGAAGACCAGTAAAGGTGCAACAGGTGCAGAAATGTACTTTACTGGTTTCGCTGTTGATGGAGAAATAAATACATTAGCAGAGAGTTGCTTATGGGTAATTGCTCACAGTGTCACCTCCCTTATGAATGAAAGGCTTTACAGGAAGAGGTGACAACAAAGAGGCTGATGCAATCTCAGAAGATATTGATGTGTTTTTTGTCCAGAAAAGGTAAGGTATACTGTGCCATAACATATGATGCAACATTTGCCTTTTTTTCAAGGCAGGCTGAGCCACAAAACGGTACATACCATGGTCAAAGTCTTTTAAAGTTAAAACATAAGATTTGGCTCCTGTTACTTTAAAACTGCTACAAGTCTCTTTGTTAAAGTAAATTAAATATTGAACAAGCTAATGAAAGCTTCTGATTGTCACTAAGATCTAAACTGGCACTAAAAATAACAAGCTGGTGTCAGTGAATTTCCTGATCAGGGAAGCATTGACGACTCCCTCCCTCTTTTGTTCCTTGGAAAAGGAGTGGATCTGATGTCCACAAATGGTGTACTGTATTTGGATATAGTTTGTAAATTTCCTGTAAACATCATGGTAATGAGGAACTGAACTGTCATGGATAAGCAGAAAAAGTACTGAGAGCAGTTTTGCTGTAAGTTGGACATGAGGTCACATGCCGTACTCACTGAAGTGTTTAAGTAGGATTAATTATATGTCGGCAGCAAATCAGGGTGGTCAGGGTTGAGGTGCAAAATGGACTCATGGGGCTTATAATGACTTTTTATAGGTCTAAGTTAAAACAGTACAGATTGCATACAGTTTGAGATACAACATACTCAAATGTTTCAGCATATTGACGATGGTCAAGCAGCATTTTACTGTGCTGTGGGTAATAGTTGTCGGTACCTTGTGAGAGTTTATTATGCCCGTAAGACGTACTGTTCTTAGGAATATTAAAAAGAAAGGAAATAACTCGCCATTGTTCTGTAAAGTAGTGATTCTTGTAAGACATCTAAATGATCCTCAGTGTACATTTCCGCCAGGGAAACTGGAAACTTTGCATCCATTTTCTCCTTGAAGTTATATTTATGGAGTTTTACAAGGAGAATTAAGAAGAAGCTCTTAAAATGTGAGTTGTATGCACATTGAAATCTGACGTGAGTTAGTGACTTCTCTGGAAATTTTAATTGTTACCCTGTAATATGTACTGAAGACAACTTCCTTGTGGAGATTACAATATATGGGCAGCTATGTGACTGCATGGTACTTGGAAAAGCTCACATCCTTTTTTATAGTGGCCTAATTACGAACTCTTAATCAGATAGAACATGTTTTTTTACATTCATTTGATCAAAAAGATAAACGTAGGCTGCACTCTAAAACCACTGATTTCATTTCGTTTAATTTTAGCACCTCTCTTTCATTTTTGCCTGCCAGCTGCCCTTTGTGGCAAATTAAAGGATGTTCTATTGTGATTCTTATCAGCTGCCTGAACTGAGTCTGCTTTACAGCTGGGCAGCGACAGACGGGAACTATAGAGCGCCTGTTTTCGAAGAATATGTCAGGTGCCAAAAGATATACGAGAAAAGAAAAAAATGAACAGGATGTCTGCTTCACTTGGGCCTCGTCCTCTCAATCAGGCTGGCAGCAGTAGCTAACTCACTACAAAAATGCTGTTAGAAGCCCAACACAGCTGCTAACTAGTTTGTCTATTACCAATATATATTTTTTTAAGTCATACATTTGTGTTTGGGTTAATTTGAATTAGTAAAATGAGGCTAATTATCTACCAGGTGATATAGAATATACTGGAAGTAATGTGTTCTGTATGAACAAAAGTTAAAAGTGTTTTGCAAATTTTTTTTTTCCATCAGGTTATTTGGCCACATAAGAGCCCGATCAATACAGTTATTGTCAGCATTTTGACTTTCAGCAAACCACCAATGAGGTGAAACAATAAGTTTCTTTCTTTTCTTTTTTTTTTCCCCCCACCAAAACAAAAAAATTTCTGTGGTTAAGGTCCGGTAAGGTTTAGATACAAAAACTACTTGGTTATAGTTAGGAAAGACTGGCCTTTTTTTTGGCTTTAAACTGCTGATTAAATTGTCGGAAACACGGCTTTAAAGTGTCCTACATCAACCTAACTAACCGGTTGAAAACTGTCAACCTCAATGTGGTCTCCAATGCTGCTCTGCTGCATGGTAGTTTTCTCACCTGGGTGTTACACAGCCACCCTACTAACATCCTTACGAGAAAAAAGCCCACATAGACCTACAATTTATCTGAACAACCTCACTTTGACATGCATTGTTGATACTGTTGATATGTATGAAAGGTCTTAATTTATCATATCTGTGATTGGGGTAAAAGTTAAGATGCCACAATGTAATCTGGTGATTTGGCTGCTCAAGACACAACTGGTAATGAGGTGAGTTTCTGTTTAAAGGTTTGGCACCAGTTGTACCAGCTTTTGTTTTTCAAACTTGGCCTACTTTTAACATTAAAAGTTGATTGATATCACAATAAATAACATTGGGTTGCACCATAAAGTGGTTCTTCTTGTAAAGCCATTAGAAACTGCCAGGTTAAACTTTAGTTAGCTACATGACTCAGTTAATGAAGCTAAAGTTATCATGCTAGTATTTTGGTAATGGAATAAACCAACAAATCTGACTTGACACTTGAAATTGTGTTTGACAATAGAGTAAATTAAGAAGGTTTAAATAACAGGACATATGAGTTATTTAAAGTGTCAAAATAGGTGTGATTGACATTTTATTGGAGGCAATGTTGGGCTGTTGTACTTCAGATGCTAACTTCTCCTGAATGAGAGGAAGAAAAAAGGACTTGCAGGTTTGGGAGGAAGCAAAATTACAACACAAGAAATCTCCGGAGACAACAGAGGCTGACAAACCAAGTTTTGTTTACCCGCCACAACTTAGAAATATTCACCCTGTAAAACTGAATGACAATCCAGCCTGGACAGACAACCGCAGCTCTTGAGGGAAGCTAACCAGGCTAACGCACAGAGACAGCTAGTCAAAAGGAATGAAAACCATGACCTGGATAAGTTTGTGAGTTACCAACAAACACACACATGCCACTTTAGAAAGCAAATATTAATTTCACATAGGGCAATCAAGTTTCATTTATGTTAACTGTAACACATAAGTAGAGGTGATAGCTTACAAGCTTGCTAGCCTTAGGGTAAGGATTAATCACAAGCTCAGGCTAGCATAGCAACATAACAACATCTCAATACCTTAACTTTTATTAGGCTAAACGACTAAGTAATAATATTTTCCACTCATTGTAAACTTGACATAACAAACATGCATTTATTCAAACATACTTTTATATTACAGATCTCTTTAATATATTGTTTCCATCCAAAATAATATTTTTTTGAGTCAGGGTTAGCTGACACAAGTCCTGTCACATAGCTGATTGTTCTTGTTTGTACAAAACTACAGATGTTTTATAGCAACCAATTTATACATTAATTCTAATTATACAACCTGATTTCTGAAATTGCTTACAGAAACGAGCTAGTGGTATGAAGGTATGAGGGATTTTCTTTTTAAGTTTATTTGCACATTCTACAATAAGACAATAGAAAATGTATTAACAACCCAAATAATAAATGGACAATTAACAATTAGCTGTATGTATTAGTCTACATAAATAACATGTAGAATGTGGCTATATGAATGATGTTTATCAAAGAAAGGGGTGTAAATGGGGCTTTGTACATCTTGAGGAAGATTATACTGGTTATTTCTCTGTAATGCTGTAATTTCTTCCATCTGCCTTGTTTTTTCTCTTTCTTTCATCAGAACAGAAAACAGGTATTTTGTATTTTTCTCTAACAATGGCTATTGCTTTGGTTTCTTTCACAATAGGATACGTAGCTGGCAGCCTGACAGAAGAAAAGGATTTCCTGTCACCACTGCTGTTTGACTGAGCACATTAAAAGTCTGAGGTGTTTTTATTCTGGTCAGTGGTGTGTAGGTGTCTGCTGTGGGGTTCTCCCCCACAGCAAAGTTCACAAGAGGAAATACTACAGAATGAGAGTTGCTGCACAGCAAAAAGAAAAAGAAAGTGGTTAACAGACAGAGAAATTGAGACTATCAGAGAATTACTGTAAAGAACAAACCTAGCTTACAGTAACTTTGCTATAGAGTTTGTCGATTGAAAGTGTGTCTCATTGTTGTGGAACGATAAAGATGAAATTAGAAGTATGTTACAGGGTTTCATGTTCAGGTTTGTCTGCTGTGCTCGTAAATGCATCGCACTGTTGTTGTTTTGAGAAAAACGAAGAAAAAGATCCCGTTTTTGAAACAACCTAAAAAATATATAAGTTTTAATTCTTATCATAGGATACTCTACTCTGTTAGGTTAACCTCAAACAAGTTTCTGGCATCGGAACATCAATTTTTAAATAGACTTAAGCGTTAAACAACTAAAACCCATGTTGTTCAGCACTTGCAGTGCTCCTTGCTGTAATTACCACCAAACCCTAACCAACATATTTTGGTACACTAAGAGTTTTTTTTGTATTTAAAAAATCATGATGTAAGCAGTACTTTTTCTGAGTTTCATTTGAAATTGACTAGTTTCGTTTCCTGTATTTCTAGGAAGAGCCTGAAAAGTGAATTGGTCAGGGGGAAGTGGTGTGGGAATTTCTAGCAGCAAGGTAAGGATGGGAAGCAGGGTCCTGCCAAGGTATGTGCATTGTGTTTCTGCCTACAATACAAAGGTCACATCAGCATGTCATTGTAGTCTTTCATAAAAAAAAAAGAAGAATTTTCTCAGAATGTCCTCATGTGTGCATTTGTAGCTATGTTAAGTTGAGTTGTTGGTAATGACCTCTTATCAAATAACCAAAAACAGTAAATACAAAATAAGTTTGACACATTTTAATATAATTGTATGCCAGTTTTGAAGTTACAGCTGATGTGGGCTACACTGGTTGGGGTGACATGCGCTGGTGGAATAGTCTTTTGTCTAAGTGAGACTCTCAAGTTAAGTTTTTCAAGCCCATATTACACACGGGAGAAATTTCTTTCAGGGCCTCTTTCCTGATAAGCAGGTAAGCAGGTAAAGATTTGGTGTTACAGGTGTGTTGGAGCTGTAGGTGAGTGGCAGAACGGTGGATGAAGATAGAGGCAGGGACTTTTTGTATGTTTACAGAACTCTTTGAGGCCAGTTTAATTAAGGCAAAAATATAGAATTACAACCAAGCCATTGTAAGATATTAGGGGTTTTTTTCAATGGAAAAAACATTTTCAAATGTGTAATTTTTATAAAATGAGATGAAATTTTGAAGGTTGATTTAATGCCCAAAACGAAACTTTAACATTACCAAGTTCTCTAAACATAGCATAACTATAACCAGATAATGTTGTCCCATCATTTAATATATATTTTTGACAGTTATTTGCAACAGGACAGATACATTATGCTGTCCTACTGATTGGGTCAATGTTTTCATATGAGACAACACTTTGTTTTGTCATTTACTTTTGGAGGATCAGCGGCAGCAGAGTTTCATTAAACACATCAGTATAAAGACTGTATCGTCATGGTCTTTATGAACTGCTGAAAACAATGCATTGATTAATTTTTCAGTTGCTGTATTGATACCATGAAAACACTCACAAAACACAAGAAGTATAGAAAGAATATCTTTAATATGCTACATCATGTAAATATAAAAGTATCATCAAAATAGTATCTCGCATATAAATTCTTAACATTTCATAACCTGTTTCCAAAAATAAACTACAAATGTCATGTCAAATGACAAGCAAATTGTTCAAATAGAAAAAAAAAAACTACAAAATGATAAAAGAAGTATTGGCTCAGGGGTAAAGTTTTCAAGAGTAGGTCCTGTCTTTTCATTGCATTTTTATTCCAGTGCTAAGCGACAAAAATATCAGCAATGTCAGAAACTTGTGCTCCTGGGTCGCTTGTTTTTGCTGTTCAGTGCTAAATATGAGGTACCGACATCTGAATTAATTTTTGGATGAAGCTTTACAGAAAATGTTTGTAAGTATGAAACATCTATATGCAGTTAAAACCCACACAGGAATCCAGTTAGTTACTAAGCATTTAATCACAGCATCAACGTGCTACAGTAAAAAACAATAAAAGCCATTTTTATCTTGTACCCATTTCATTGTGATAATGTGATCACGGTGAATCTGTAGTATTTTGTTCCTTTTGGTTATTTTCAGCATAGTGTGTGTTTTATACTTGGAAAACTCAATAAGCTCTGAAAAACTGGTGTATAATGAAGAAATGGTTAAATAATGCTTTTTTTTAAAAAAAACTGTGTTTTCTTTTCCTAAAGTTTGAATAAGTTAAAAATTATCCACAACCAGTGCTACACATTCAAGTTCTTTGATTATTACTTAGGCATTTAATTATTGACACACGGGTTCAAGTTAGCTGATTTTTCCCTTTTTTTATCATAAATAAATAAAATAGTTGCAAACAGCTGCAGAGCAACAAGGTGGTTTGTGCCCTGTTGTTTATATTAAAAATTGTACGTATGCACAAAAAAGCTCAAACACACTGTCATACAAAGTAAAGCATATTGTTCCTGAGTCCATTTTGTGGTTTTTCCTAAAAGATCAAATCTCCTTGGAAATTTTAACAGAGAAAAGAAGAAAGACATGCTAGCAGATAAAACAAACTATGATACAACTAAATAAATATAGACAACGCAAATAAAAAACGTAATAAGTTAAAGCACAAATAAGCAAACACTTCTCTACCTGAGTGAAAAGAGCTTTAAATACTTCACAGTTAAACAACGTCCTCCCTGCTTTCATTTTTTTTAAACTGATGTTTGGGAGAAAGTACAATCACTGGAAACTCTCAGTCTTTGGAATGCTCTTCTTTTGGTGCTGCGCTCATTGGTTTATGGAGGTTTGTACTTCCTGTCATGCCCTTTAATGGACAAAACAGGGAGATTTTTTTTGGCGATGTGTTTCTTTTTTGTTGGAATGATGCATGTCCGTGTAATGTTCCCCCTTCTGTCAATTTGATTTTACTGTCCCTCTGTCTTCACTGTTGTTCTTTTGTGAAGATGAACAACACTGGCTCTCTCTGGATAGACGTGTGGAGGGCTGTGGTGTGATGTGGGTATAGCTGATTGGACGATGGGCATTGATGGTGCATTAATAGCTGCCGTCAGAGCTTTCAGCAGTATGGTGGCTTCCTTCTTGTCCTCCTTCCCCTCACCTTCCAAGGTTCGAGCCAACCAGCGCTCGACGGCCTCCTCCACCTGTAGCGATGACGCCGTCTCTGTGAGCGTGTCGGCCTCTTGGCTGGCATCAAACCGCTCCACCATCTCTTTCATGTGCACGTTGACAGGAGCGTTGGAGTTAGCTAAGCAGCAGCTGCGCTGGTGGATGCGAAGGGAGAAGCGGTGGAAGAAGGCCTGGGCGCAGAGCTGGCAGCGGTAGGGGCGGTCGCGGCTGCTGTGGAGGCGGCGGTGCAGTTTCAGATGGATGTATTGGGTAAACTTGGTGTTGCACTGCTTGCACTGGTAAGGTTTTTCCCCAGAGTGGAGACGAAGGTGTGTTTTCAAGTTACTGGTGCTGCTGAACCGTTTGTGACACACCTGGAACGCATGAAAGGAAACATTGGGGATTCTGTGAGCAACATTCATATGACTGATTACTAAGACCTGAAGAAGAATGCAGTCTGTGGACCGTGTTTAGGTTCAGTGAAGTATGATGTCACTAATACTACAGTTTCAGGTTTGACCATGTTTTTCCAGTTCTTTGAGGTGCTTTCATAAAACAACAAAAACTATTTTTCTTTCTTCGTAAAACCAGTCCTATCCTCACTCACACCCATAGAGTCACAATAGCAAACAAAAGCAGAAAGATGTTATTATATAAAGCAGGTAGTGGCTCAATGGAAATAAGACCAGAAAAGTATGTAAGTGTATTATGTAAATAAATATATAACATGTTTCTTAATATGCCTGTCACACACTCTGCTTTAAATCAATTCATGGTCAAAGAAACAGATCTTGAAACTTTGTATATAAACAGGAAAACAAACAGATGTAGGTTATGGTTCTCAGCATACCTGACATTCATGGGGCTTCTCCCCCGTGTGGACCAGGTGATGTTTCTGAAGGTGGGCCAGCTGAGTAAAGCTCTTTTTACATAGGTTACACTGGAAAGGTCTCTCACCACTGTGCACTCGGAGATGGACCTACAGTCACACAGATTGTGTAAAATAAGTCATGAGCTCTGCTTTCAAATGACAGGTAGAATTTTTTTGATTTTAAAGAATAAAAGTATAATTACAAGACAGAGGGGTTTGAGCTCTTACCTTGAGGTTCGACAGCTGTCCAAAGGTCTTGTTGCAGATGTTACATTCATACTTAATCTTTCCATTCTGCTTCTTTAGTGGGTAGGGCAGGGATTTGTGGCCGGGGCCGTTGCGTGGTGCTGTGCTTGTTTTGGTCATAGCCAGGCTTAGATTCATGGCTTCCTCGCAACCAGAGGCAGACTGCTCAGGTGACTGATGCTGACTGCCGGGTTTGGGGAGAGGCGAGAGCTCCGGGGTCGCTGGGGCGCCTCGTGGCGGCGATACGTTTGGTGTTAGTTCTTTCAGACCCCCTTCTGGAGACGGAGGGTAGGAGAGGGACACTGGGAGTAGATTAGGTTGGCTGATGGGTGGATACGGAAGTCCGTCTGTGCCCAGATAACTGCTGTATCGGAGGGATCCTCTTGAAGGCAGCATCCCAGGGAAGGGAGGAGAGTAGGAAGGGAGGAGGAGGCGAGGATAGTGTGAGCTGTAGGGAGGAAGGAGCTGGTATGGGGGCTGAAGGGGTCTGGACTGGGGGTAAAGAGGGTAAGATGAAACAAGCCCCTCCCTGTGACCGTACAGGCCGTGGAGGTGAAGAGGGAGATTTCGGTGCGATGATGGAAGAGTGGAAAGGTGATCAGGTAAGTATGGGTGATTTAAGCCCAGGCCATGCTCTCTGTGTTCGGGCTGAGGGGAAGGAATGATCCCCCTGTCTTCTGGATCTCTGTCGCTCTTCTCCTCCTTCTCAACCTTTTTGCTGAAGTCCATGATCTGGTCGTCAGGCGTGTCAGGCGGAGTATCTCTCTCCAACATCTCCACATCTATCTTCTCCTCTCCATCATCATCCCTTTCTTCTTTCACCTCTTCTTTTGTGCTTTCTTTGAGTCGCGTCTGCTGAGATAGGTGCCGTTTGGTGTGCTCCAGCTCTTGGTCATCGGCAGAACTTGTGTATTCTGTGAGAAAGAAAAATAAGATATACTGAGTATAATCACAGAACTAAATGAGTGAAATAACAGGATCAAACTGCAGAAAATAAGAAAAACACATTCTTCTAGTAGAATCTTATTATGATATCTCTTTATTTTCTAAATTCAAGCTTAAATGCCTCCCACACATTCGCACACCAGCCCACGTAAGGCACTCCCTCTTATGGTAAATGATAGTAGTTTCAGTTTTGAATTCACACATAAATTATACGATGCAGGTTTCTGTTTGTCTGTAGCGGTAGTGATTTTGGTGTGGGAGGCAGGATTGGTGGTAAAGTGTGTGGGAGTCCATGTGTCATGTCATATATGAGCACTCGTATGGCGAGATTCTAAGTTTCACTTACGCAACCTTTTCTGGGTATCGCTGTTTTACCGTACTGGCCACAAGAACATGTGAAACATCAACTTTTTTTCTTCTCTCTCTACTTTTTTTGAGAAAGTCTTCGCTTGCTTTGCGGATCAGCTACTGTTCGTGTCACTTTACTGCATTAGTCAACCCTATACCAGAGTTTTTTTTGCATGTTTTGACTTTTTAATACCATTGATTCGTACTTTAAATCTCTATAGAGGATTCTACAAACCATACCACAAAGATTTACATATCTAAATTTAATCTAAACTACATCTTCCTTTCACTTTTAACTGTAGCATGATTTTATCTTCATGTTATGTTGTTGTCTTGTCTATGTTTTGTCTGTGTTAAACTATTGTGTACTTGAAAGCACAATAGGATTCAAAGGATCTACTGGGTTTGTAAATTGAAATGTTGCCACCCAGAGGCATCACCCAATAGTGCCTCAGCCGCCAAACCAGATGGCCACCCTAAAATATCAGAAAGTCAATCCCGGAAAGCAAACAGTGAGCCAACCTGGACTTTTACAAAAAGGAAGGTGAAGGCTTTTAAAACCCTTAATTTGATAAAACAATGTAATGATACCGCCTTAGCATTAGTCAGATGAATAGCGACAGATCTGGTGTATCCAGTTGGCATGAGTCATCAGACTTTGCGGCAACAGAGAATCATTCAGGATGATGAGGGTATGACTTGCTATTCTACTTATAGCAGAAAACAGATGACTCACAAAGGTACTTTGACCAGCCATTATTCCCCTTACAATACTCCGCTCGCCTTTAAAAATCCTGCGTCATTTACCAGATCTTATGGACTTCTGAGATTTGTTTGGTCTTTGTATGAGTGTGTGCGTATACTCTGTGATCTTACATAAATCTCTGACTATCTACTGTAACCCAGACAGGAACAAATAGAGTAAAAAAACCAGCCATCTTTACTGTAGATAAAAGACAACTTCAGGTCTTCTTCAAAAGAAAGGAATACTGTGTCTTCTTTCATTTAAAGTGAAAGAATTTTGCTGATAAGAGCATTCTTGTCACGCAGACGTTTTAGTCATAGCACATCTAAAACTGTAATTTAATCTGATATCATGTGAAAATCTAAAATCCTTGAGGGTCATTGTGCTGCTTCCTTATCGAGACAGTTGACAGATAGCTTTCTCAGGATGATTAAAACAAGACGATGGGCCAAAAGTTCATCAAGTTCAGTGAACCTGATGGCTGTTTTGGTTGTATGTGCACAGCAAATCATGTCAGCAAGTTAATCACAAAACGCAGCCAAGATCCAAGATATTTAAACAACATCCATCACATAAAAATCACTTATTGAGTTTGCATTTAAATTCTGTTCCCTCCCTCTGTTTTTTAAATAAAACTAGAAAATCTGCTGCTGCACTCACTGTGTTTGATGTCAGCCTGCTGACTGCAGAGCCGCTGGGCAAACTCCTGGCTGTACCACACCAGCAGCTCCTGATTGGGCTCCACCGGTCGGATGGTGTAGAAGTAGATGTCTCGGCCATTCTGACACGCCACCAGGTTCTGTTCGGCCGAAGAGCGAGCCGGGTTGACGTAACGCATCCAGTTGCTCCTGTGGACGTCATAGCCATCAATGAAGTTTTGAAGCTGCCCGCCACTGTAAATCTGCAAGACAAGAGGGAGAGAAAAGATGGGATTTAAACATAAACACAGAAACTCAAAGCCAGTTATTAGGGTGCTATATAATGAATAGTAGTTACATAATAAATTTTAAATGCTTAATAAAGTAAATTATTAAATTAATTAACCACAACCAATGTTGACCACAAGATATTGCTGCACATGATGTTCAATATCTTAAAATTTCAAACAACATTCATCATGAAGTTGCTCAAAATGCTGATTAAAATCCACATATTATCACCAAAGTAAGTTCAGATTAAAATGTAAATAAAAATAATCAGGAATATAAAGTGAGAACATAGGATATAAAGTCTAAATAATCACCTCTGCCATGTACAGTTAAATATCCTTTATCCTCTTCAGTTATCAGTTACAGTATTTTTCGCTCACAGCTCTTCTTTCCTGAGTGTTTCTCTTCTGTGTGTGTGTTTACGCCTGTGCCGTCACTGTATATCTCAGTGCTAAGCATGGGGGGCGTGGCCTAACACCCTCCCCCTTTCCCTTTCCTTCTCGTTTTTTCTCTCTCTCTCTCCCTCCTTCTCGCATCTTGACATTTATTAGGGTTCATGTCTCTTGTCATTAAGCTTAATCATACTACATCTGCTGGTGAACTAAACTGTGAAGACTTCTTTGCAAGATAAAACACGTATGCAGCCGCCTGAGGAAAACAAAACTAAATGAAAGGGAAATGTTGACTGGATTCCTGCCTGACAGGTTGCTGGCAATCAGCCAAACCACACGCACTTAGACATGCTTTTGGCAGCACGTCCACTCCCGTCCTCCACCTGTGTCACGAGTTTGAAAGGATGATTACTAACAAGAGCGTCAGACTTTCACTATTGCACCAGGGCAGGAACACCCCTTACACAGTCTTACAGGAAATAGGGCCGGAAGTAAAATAACTTCAAACAAAAAAAAAAAAAAGTCCTTTTGGGAATTGACTCCACAGAATAGAGAAAATTTCCTAAGTGACATAAGCAACGTTTGGATGAGAGAGAAAGGAAACAGGGACTTGAAGAATAAAGGGGGAGGAAACAGAAGAATTGTCTTTGTTTGTGGGTGTGTGTGTGTGTGTGTGTGTGTATTGAACAATAGTCCCTTCCGCTGTGTATGTGACATATGTTGCATACTAGCTGATTGCCAGTAAGACTATGATGACTGCGTGAGCTCAGAACTTCCTCTAAAATTTTTGACCAAAACCCCTGTGAAGCTACTGCAATCTGTGTGAAAGCATTGGACTTGATGTGAAACTTCTGTATCTGAGCAACCAAAGTCTTTTTTTTTTGTTTCTTTTCTTTTTTTTTTTTTACAAATAATAGAGGAAGAAAAATTGTCCTTAGTTGCTCTTCAGCTATTCACACGGTCATTTTCTTACATCCAGATTTGTGACTTTCCTCTGTTTAACCACACTGACGTTAATAATCATACTGAGACCTTCATGTGACGATGCACAGATTATGAGTATGTATCGTAAATTCCTGTGAGCATAGGAAAGCGTTATTGTGTTTTGCTTACCCTCCAGAAGTATTTCCTGTTGGCCTGCTTGGGAACGTTGTCTTTGGTGTAGATGTCTCCTTGCAGGGGGCCAAAGCGAGTCCCCTGAGGAATGTATTCTTTGCTGAAAACCCCCGTCACCTGAAACACACACCAAATATCATTAAAGTTTAAAGTCAAAATCTTTTATGTGGAAACTTTCTCTGCAACTCAGCACTCAGCTTTTATAGAGAACATAAATAGTCATCTCTTGAGGCACAAACGAGCACATAAAAGTTAGTTTTTCAGGCGCTCATTAAGGTCAGCAGCTCTTTTATTTTAAATCTATGCATGTTGTACAGTCGTTGTGTTTGTCCACTGTTTACATTCATCAGGTTGAAGTCGTGGCGGCTTTGTCTCGTTGACCCAGACAGCTCTAGTGCCACGTTAAAACCCACAAGGTGACACACTTTTGACACTAATGAGTTAAGCGAATGAAGGGAATTACACTTTCTCTGACCTGGTCTACTGATCTCTGACCTGCTGTCCACGTAAACACCGCAGAGAGAGAGGAAGCTGTGTCACCTGTTGTTCGTCATGGGAACTATTAACACGATGCACTCTGATCTCTCATTTACCAAGTTTTTAAAAATTCACGCAGGAAAATTCATAACTTTCTGTTTCATTATGAGACTTTTTGATAAAACAATGCTTGTATCAGAGCCTTAATGCCTCATTACAAAATGTTATTATGGTCGAAGTGGAGAGGAGTCATGCTTTTATCAACAAACTTGCTCCTGCAATACTTTTGAAGTTTGTCTAGACATATGTTTTGATTTGCCAAAGGAAATTTTTTGTTCTCACATGACATTTTTTTGCTGAGAGGTGCACAGTAATGTTTGTGGTAGAAACAAAACCCGTCCTGTTCTGCACGTATTGAGTCATTCATTTTCCTTTTACAGGTTGTGTTTCTTTTTTTTAATAGTGGGTGAGATAAGAACAATAAATCTGAAGTGAGGATGGACAAGCTACGTCAGAGTAGTCTTTGTTGTGTTGAGCAGCTTTATGATTTACATGTTCATAGAAAGTGCACAGGCTTGGGGTCAACCCTCAATGCACTCCCAAGCGTATAACACACTCACACACATGCACACACGCGCCATCAGGCAGCAGCATCTGTGACACACTGCCTCACTGTCTTGAGGAGCTTTGTGTTCAATCCTTAAATACCCCCCATCCAACCGCCCCCCCATACATAAACACACACTCTTCCTTCCTGCCATTAGGGAATTACAATATAAACTGACCCCCGAAAAGACTCCCATGGCCTCTTTTGTAAATGTTCAACCTCAACAAAACAAATAATGCTAAACTCTGGAAATTTTTGTGATTATTTAACATAGTTTGCATGGTGGAGCCGGCATGTGTACATTATGTAAAAAGCAGTTAATTAGAAGAACAACAGGTCATTGAGGGCAACAGGAGTGTGTGTGTGTGTGTGTGTGTGTGGGTGCGTCAAGCAGCCGTCGAGGTGATTCTTGGATGCGATGAACTAGACTGACAGCAACATTGTGCTTCGCTGGCGTTGCGTGACTAACGAATCGCTGTGGCCGCTGCTGCCGCTTAACCGCTCAGATCAGCCAGGTTGAGAGAAAAAGGAGGGAGGCAGGCAGGGAGGGAGGTCATCGGGGGTGTTGAAGAACGGAAGAAAAGGAGCATGGGCGTTCTTAAGTGAACCCACGCTATCACTCCTAAGCGGCCTCCTTCCCTCCTTCCCTCCTCCTCCTCCTCCTCACCACAATCTCTTGTCTTTTCTCAACCATCTCAAAATAGTTCGTGTGTCCGCCAGGTTGAAGCCTGATGCCTGGCCGGCGGCCCGCTGCCTGTCCCCAACGAAAGTTAATCATCTGGTTTTAACCTAAATCCCCCCCCCCACCCCTCCCACAACCTCAACACACCCTCCTCTCCACGGCTTCTCCCTCCCCACCCATCCACCCCCCCTGCGTTGCATCTCTCTCAGCTCACTGGCACCCGTTGCTAACGCCCCATCTGCCACGTGGCCCCTCCACCCTTCTTCACGTATCCTGGCACACTTTGGAATTAAAAAAAAAAAAAATAGGAGGAACAGGAAGTTTGGAAAAAAGTGTAATAACATTGTGAGGAATAGGAAGAAAAGTTAGTCCAACAATCCTCCTTATAACCAAACATAAAACTGAACAAAAGTGTTGATGAGTTTGGGTTTAACTGAAGAAGATTGAATTGATATGAAGATAAGTGAATTGACTCATTTTCTAACTGTTTTTATCCAGACTCTTTAGATTTGACTCGACCATCAGAATGAAACAAGTTTATCACACACTCACCTGTGTGAAAAATCCCTTTCCTCTCAGCCTTCCCGATAACCGTGTGCCCTTTGCCTCGCACTTACGATGACACATAGCAGGCGCACCTTCCCACAAACTCACAATAGGAGACGCTGTGTTTTGTGATCATCACAGGAAATAAATTTCCCAGCTTTTTTTCCCAATCAAGGAGAAAGAGTCACGTGACACCATGTTGGGAAGAGAAACCACTCAATGCTCAAAGGTCAGTTCAGCTGAGGCAAATTACTGGCAAGCATGTGCGTCCATGTGTGTGTGTACTTTTTTTTTCAATGCTGACATGTGATCACATAAGCACACACATACATGACCAATACTTATCTGCCAGTAAGTGTTTGGTTTGTTATTAGAAAAAAATAACATTAAAATGGTAGTTTTTCATTTTCATGATCAGTCAGCTGGCAACAATGCATGAACAGACAAAATCAAGTTTGCGCTGCATCAAGTTAGACCATTTTTTGGCCGGTAAACAAGGGTTGGGGATTTGACATTAGCACTCGAAGAGATTTTATCACCTCAGTTTGCATGCTTTTCACTTCCCGCAGCAGTTAATACCGCGTAGTGAGAAGGAAGAGATGAGAGTGTGAGAGGCAGCGAAGAGGAACGACAGCAGAAAGTGTCGCCTGGGTCAATCCAGAAAGAGGAAGAGGACAGCAGAGCCGACCGCAAGCGTCGGAGTGTTGAGCGTAAAAAGCAACTACGAAAGATGTGTGACATGCATCTTTCTGTTCCTGTAGAGACGCCACCGCCGCTCTCTTCAGTCACACAAACAAATACACTTTTTAAAACCTCGCTCAGAGAGACACGATTGCAGTGCTTTCCAGTTGGTAACATGCCCGGGCACATGTCTGATGCAAGCCAAGCAGTCAGCTGGCTCAAACAGCCAACAGGGATATTATTGTGATTTCTCTTCCTGACTCACCTGAGTGTGGGAGGACGTGTGAGGTAATGAGGACAGGCATGGTTGTAAAGAGGTGGAAATGAAAAAAGAGAGGAGGGAAGTGTTGTTGCGATTTGATCACCTGGTGCGAGCCAAGTTGATCCATGTGTGTGTGTGTGTGTGTTTTTATGCATCCTGAGTGTCGATGTGCGTTGATACATGCGTGAGACAGAAGTGTGAAGAAGCAGGACGACGGCTGCGACATCAGCACGACATTATGGATGTTAAGGTGACCAGAAGACATGAAAAAGGCCCCTGACCTCAAGCTGCCAGTGACCTCATGTCCACTGTCCCATCTAATCACACACCGACACACACACACACACATGCGCGCTGTGCACTATGTGTTAAGAACTCATTAGTCAGCAGATCTATTGTTCCAAGTAACCCAATGCAGATGGCCCAACAGAATGTTATGTAACACCGAATTAATATTTTGAAATATAAACACTAAAGCTTTAATCGGACAAAACCGACTATTCATAAAACAGCATTCAGGGAGTGCAACCAGCTTAAAGTTGGGTTAAAGTTATTCAGAAGATAAATTACACATCACTGAGCTGTTTGGTTGCAAGTGAAAAGAGTTGACTTTGTGTTTGTATCACATTCAAAGAGAAGTTTGAAAAGTAAGACGAAGGTCACTGAATCTCAACAGGTAAACAAGCTGAAGGAGGAGAAGGTGCTCTTACCTCATTGTCTGTGCCGTACTCGAAGGTGAGGTTGCGTGGGATGGAAGTCATGGCTTTGGGGAGGCTGAAGCTGGGGTCCGACACCTGGTCTGGCACAATGTAGGTGCAGTTGAGGGCAAAGTCCATCTCCCTCCACCCGCTCATGTCTCCTTGCGTGCTATCCAGCTTCATCTTGACAATATAGAATATACTCTAGGTGACGGATTTAGATCTTTAGTTTGGTTTTTGTTTTATTTGGTTTTGGTTGCTTTGGTTTAGAAGTACTTTGGCTTGGTTTGATTGGTCCCTTATCTTAGGTACGCTGGTTAAAGCTCAAGATCTGAAAAAGGAAAGAAGGAGAAAGAGACATTTTATAAGGGCTTACATTAAATTACAGGTAAAGTAAATGTTTGGATAGACAGAATTCATCCCGTAGCCTGTTTATGTGACCCAAAACTAACTGGCAGTATGACAAACAGTGTATTTATATCAAAATAAAACATTTTATACACGTTATCTCCACATTGAACTAAACCTAAAATAGAAATCCTCATTATAAGTAATTACACTTTTTCCAAGTCTCATTATTCTCAATGAGGTCAATTTAAAAAATACTGCCCGGCGGTCATTCATGGCTCAAGCAGCTGATTCCATTCATGAAGAACCAAAGTTCATTGACTCTGTTCTTGGCCGACATCCCAGCGCTCGTCATTCAGTTAAAGCAGCCAATTTCCTATGAGACTAATAGGTCAGCTTGTCCTTTTCTGCTCAATCTATGTTCATTTTTCAAAATCTATTTAATCTATTCTTGCCAGCATAAATGGGAAAAAGAAAATTACTTACTTTCACACATTCATTCAGCTGTAGGATCCTCATTTCTTTGGCTATGTCATCCCTTGGTTTGCTTTTTTATCTTCTCCTCTTTCTTCTTTGCTCTCTCTTTTCGCTTTCCAATGTTTCTTCAGGGGTTTCTCTTAGTTAGATCCTTTGGGTATCCGCTCTCGCTGTGTCCACTCTGCCACCGTCACCAGAAACTCATGAGCCTGGATTCCGCCAAGCGTTTTTAGCTCAACGCCCCGGCCAATCACGAGCCGCCACTGGTCACATGACTGAGCTGTCTGACACACAACTGTTGGTTTTGGACAACAACATCAGTGACGTTGTACATTTGGCCAGCAAGTGGCTGTTGTGATGAATGCTTACGCACACACACACACACGTCCATGCACACACAAAGAAGACATGTTAATGAATGAATAAAGGAAGAGCAGATGGCTGGCCTGTTGCCACTGAAAAACACACTCATAGACTTTTGCTTGATTTGGCACTTAATGAGCAATCTGCTGCCACTGTATCTCCTTGACCTACATCTCACTATAGAGCATCTTTAACTAAGACCCCTAAGACCTCTGCCACACACACACACACACACTCACACACACAAATGCCGCTGAATAAATCCTGCTATACGAGCACATGAGCACTGTGTTTCTGCAATATTTTACTTGTAATTCAGAAAAAAGTAAAAATGTAGAAACAAACTGATCATTTCCACTTTTTTTTCTCTTTCTCTTTTCACATTTTCACGACCTGCTGATCGCTGCACTCTGCTTATTCTCAGGTACAGATGTAGGGCAGGTCATCCAGGAAAGCAGGATATAGACTTAGACACCTGTCTGGTGAGCATCCCTTTACTTTCAGACACTCGCACACTCGCACACACACACACAACCACACACATAAACAGTCTATGTGGAGCTCTGGGTCACCTCACCTGGTGGTCAGTGTAAAGATAGCAAGAACAGGAGAGAGCAGCTAAGACAACATATGCAGGGTTAAAAATAGAGGATGTGACTCTTCTATATGTAGAGATGCAGCCTGTGCAAAAACAGCATGTGAAATTTATGTTTTAATGTATAAAACACCCTAAAAACAGATGTGCATATATGTGAATTTATCAAATCTATCACATGTGAGATGAATGTCTTCGTCCTTGAATAGTTACTTAAACTTTTGTGAAGTTTAAGGGTTTTTCAGTCTTACATTTCACAGCGGAAACATCTGTGATGGGGATTTTATCAGTGGTGACGAACACAACTCTGAGGAAAATGACTAATTTCTCCATTTAGATTTTATAACAGTAATTTACAGTTTGAATCAGATTTATCATATATGAAATTGCGAAAATCACTGAGGACTCAATTCTCACATTGCTTGTTTCTTAAAGTATGTACTCCTGTTCATGTCATATTCTATAAAAGCCTCCTGAAAAGATTGAAACACAATATAAGTCAAACAGAGTTTAATTTGCAGTTTTCAAATAGTAAATAAGAAATAAAATACAGTCATTTTGCAAAAATTAAAATTTATTGTGCTTACATTCATGAAAAGTCTACTGCTTAAATACATGTTTACTGCCAAAAATGTCAAAGACGTATCTGTGTTTTAAAAATCACAACTATATGCATATATATATATATCATTTATTTGTCCTCATCCTCTTCCTTTCTTTCCTTACTTGGCTGGTGAAATAGTAAAATTGGCTGCCATATGGCAAGACTGCTATTCCAAGAGTGGAGCTTTACTCTGCAGTGTGGTGTGGGGGTTAATGGTGGTGGTAAGGGTGTGTGTGTGTGTTGGTGAGGAGGGAGGGGAGGTGAGGATTTGGGCTCTTTCACTGCCCTGCGCCTGGCTGGGCTAATTTCTCTAATTTGCAGACAGTCTGGGCTCAGGCTCAGGGCTCAGAGGCTAAAGACTCGGCACTCCAGGATAGCAGGCTAGCCGACTCATCTCACTCCTGGACATGCATCACATCCGGGACACCAGATAGTCCCAGACACACTTTTTCTAGGGGTGGAAACCTCTCTCGTGGGGCAAAGGGAGCTAACACCAAGAGACAGAGAGGGAGGGAGGGAGATAACGGCACTAGACGAGACGAAAAGGATAAGTGGAGAGACCTGAGGTCAGCTGTATTAACGCTGTCTGAGACAAAGTGATGTTACCTGAAATGTGAAAACACTAAAGTAATGAGCCCGAGGTGTTTTGTAACAGTCTGGTCTCAATGCACACCTGCTGTCATGCAATAGTCTATGGCTGCACAGCTCCAGTGTCACTAACAGCACAGGGAAAGCTGCCACCTGCTCGACCAAATGTTGATTTTTCAAGTGAGTTGAACTTACTGTTGCTAAAAAAGATATAAAGTGACAGTAGGGAATGTTTGGAAATGGCTGTGCAGGTTTACTCAAGTAGAAACTGCAGTACAACATTAGACTAAATGAATAAGAAGTAGGACACTAAAGGCTGATTAGGTCATGCAGCAAAACTAAATTAAAACCTAGTGTGACTACTGCTAATGTACTTTGCATGTGCATTCTATTAAAAGCAAATGAAGTCATTAGGTGGTGACATTTCTAAAATAAACAGTATCCATTTTTAATTGATTTCCACCTTTAGCAAAACAAAACACAACCTTGCATTTCATTTATCATGCTTTGTCTCTGTGTGATGGCAAACCCACAAAATAATCTCTAGAGTCCGATAAACTTGCATTCATAACAATTATATACAGTGTGAAAGCACTGAATTAATGGCAAATACAGCAAAGAACTAATGGTCATAACAGGACGTAGTACACGTGTCTCCCAGTGCTACCAGAAAACAAATAAGGCAATTAGGAGTATAAAGTAAATAATCCTATTGTTTACCCATCAGTAACCACTGATTCCTCCGACTTGCACCACCCTTCAACATATGCACCCCAACTACAGGGCAACAATCTATGAAAAAATGCTGCACAATTGTGCATTTTCCCAGTTTAATTCAAGTTTGATGGTGTAGTTTTGGACACAGTTTTAAACAACGGATCAAGCAAAGGAGAATTAATAAAACCTAAAATATATTATCAAATTAAAGAGTTATTGTAGTTATTATAGCATTATTCCGCATTTAACTCTGGGTATTCAGGTGATAATACTGTATGTGGTCTATTTAACAGCATGTTATTGTTTATTAAACAGAACAAACTCACAGATCCTGTATTGAAATAGGGCATGAAGAGAAAAGATTAACACACATGCAAACCATGCTGTCACTTCACACTTCAACACCGCAAAGGCACATGACTGTTTTTGTTTTTTTACCACAGTGACAGAAGAGGACTTTCAAACATGCCAACGTAGACTATTTGATTAATGTTTGTTGGCTTCTGTTTAAAATCCACATGAGCTGCTCTTTTCACCAGCATAAACTGAATCCACTGCATAGCACTTCTGTAAAAAAGCCGGCCTGGTGTTCATGTCATTTCCTTCTTTTGAACCTGTAGTAAAGAACACAAGGAGCAAATACCAGGAACTGAGTTTTCATTTAAACTATATTTTGACTCGTATGCCAAATTATTTAGAGCATGAAAGGCTAAATTTCCTTCTCACTTACCGTACGACCTGTTTCTGACAGGCGACGCTTCAGTTAAAAGGACGGAATCCCTCAGTTTTTTAATCCATCAAATTGACAAACCGTCTACTGTGACTTAACAAAAGAAAAATCTGTCAGTGATGAAAAATATTTTCTTACAAGAAGAATGACAGGGAGTGAAACTGCCAGGAAATGTAATCCACATTTGTATGAAATGTGTATTATTTTTGTGCAAGTCAGCACATCTTCGAAATGAAGAGTTTGTGTCAGTCATATAGATTTAACTTGACTGCACACTCAACTTCCAATAATTCAAAATATCTATATATAAGTAATATAGAATTAAATAGAAATAGAACTAATAAAATGCTGTGACTATTTCATAAACACCTGATTTTCTTGACAGTCTTTTCACAACCAAAGTGCCTTACTTGCCCAAATCTAACAATAGACGGAAGTTAAAACCTGGACTTTCATTTGAGAGTCCTGCTTGTTGGACATCCAGTTCTTACTTGGCTCCTGCCACTTCCTTCCACCAAGTTTCATTGAAATCTGAGGGGCAGCTTTTCCTCCATTCTGCTGAAAAACAAACAAACCACACCTGACCAAAAACATAACCTTGTTTTCCTCGTTAAGCAAAAGTAAAATACATCCACTTAGTTATGCACAAAAAATACATCTGGTGTATATTAAACAAAAAAAAACAACAACATAGTTACGTCTTTTTTCTCGTTTCATTCTTTAATCACACTCCTGCATCTCTTTGATCTGAATTTGTGGAGCTTCAAGACATGAGGAAGCTAAATGAAAATAAACAGAAGTTGCTAGGAACTGTCTGCTGTGTCGCATACAGTTCTGTAAAGATCATTTGTGATCTTCTATGATCTTTGTCAAGTGTTTTTCTTTCAGTGATAATGAAAGTGATAACATGCCAGTCACGGTAGACATATGACAGCTCATGTTTGTTGTTTTTTTTACGTTCCTTGGCCATGAGTCAGAACCTGCACACACTGTCCCTGTGTTAAGGCGACACCAGACACTCCCAAAAACTATATGAAACTTAGGGATTGGCCATGACAGTGTTTACATCAGTTGCCCTGTCTTTGTGAGTGCTCCCAATCCTCCCCTCCCTTTTGTGTTTTTCCAGTTCTGCTGTTGTAAACACTATAAAGAGCTGAGCGGCAGATCCTTCGAAACAAAAAGAGGATTATTTGGCGGTTAATGCATTGTTACTGGTGGTGCTGTGATGTTGTCCCTAGCAACAACAACATCCATGTTACCAGGAAGTAGGTAACCTATGGGATGTGACCAGAGAAACATCACTTTTTGTTGTTTATTGAGTCCGGTCAGCTTAGTTTTCCCCCCTTAGATCCCTTTAACCAGGAGGATTATCCCTACTGGTTGAACCTTAAATATGTGAGATTACATTATTGCATTTCATCTCTAACATGCAAAGGCAATTGTTTTCCTGGAAGCATCTTTGTTTTGAGAGGCTTTTTTTCTTAATGGGTAAAAGTCTTTAGCGGTCTAAAGTCACTGTGTTGGAAGTCCTGCAGGCAGTTTGTCCCTGAGTTGCTTAATTTTTTTAGAAATCAGCTTTTCATCATGCCTCTGTAACCTCTATTTGGCAAGCAGAGGCGGGAGATTTGGATCTATTGTTTGTTTGCCAACAGACAGACAAGATGCACCTCTCTGGACTGTTGAACGTTAGCTAAAATTTGTTTCATTTCCAGTTTATACACCGATCGTACGCAGTGGTTTGACTCTGCAAACGTGCGTCTCTGTCCAAATGATCAAGAACTCGTCTGACCTGTTAAAATGCTTCGGGTGAGATTGTTGCTTCACTGGAAAGAGGCCTTTGTGCTGCAAAGGCAGTAAAATGAAAGATAAGAACTGCTTTAAAGCTTATGGGAGCAATCATGTTTCCATATGGAGAGAAAAATCCTATGTGGTATCTATAGGTCGAGGGGGTCAACATATGTAAATCAGGTATGATTTAAAACACAAAAGCGTACATTTAATCTTGAAGTGTAATCTTTGTCAATCCATAACAGGAGACGACTCCAGTGTCCTAGAATGTGTCGTCAGAACAAAAAGGAAAAACAAACAAACAAACAACTTAAATCCTCCCTTTATCTCCATCTGTCTGAATTCTGGTGTAATGTCTTTGATATGATTTACTTCCACCACTCTCTCTGTCTTCTATTCATTTTTGTTTGTTTGTTTGTTTGTTTGTTTGTTTTGTGTTAGTCACTGTTAAATTCCACGGAGCTATGTCGAATTCTGAGGAAACACTTTTAAAGGAGTGTTGTTATGATTCGGTAATGACAGTCACTCCCTGCAGGCACTGCAATGTGTGAATTGCATCCAAGAAAGCTTGACAGATGTAGAAAAAGGACAGAAGTGTTTTAATTTTCATTTCAATTGAGATAACACGTTAACAATACAACTGATTAAAGTGAAACACTGCATTGAAATGAATTAATTTTCCAAGCAAAACCAAAGCAAATAAAGACAAGATACGCAAAGCACAAGTGAAAAAACCCAAACAGGTTTG
>JAPZDY010000008.1:4976430-4989524 GCA_029783645.1 Ctenochaetus hawaiiensis | reverse complement strand
ATATGAGTATATGCAGACAAGAAGAGGAATTAAGAAAAACATGCGTAGCGCCTAATCCTTTCTTCTTTTCTTTGTTCCTGTTTCAATCTAGTGGGCCGCCTGTCAGAGGAGTGTGAATATTTTGCATATGGTTTGAGCAGCAGTGGCTCAGACTGGGTAACAGTGCGTTTTATGAAGGCTGATGATCTCACCGAGCTGCCTGATGTACTGGAGAGGGTGAAATTCAGCTGCTTGGCCTGGACTCATGATGCTAAGGGTGTCTTTTACAACTGCTACCCACCCCAGGAGGGCAAAACTGATGGTAAGAAGAGTCACCGTACACACAAATGCATGCTCCGTTTAAGAAACGCCTTGCAAATTTGTTTATAAAAAGTGAATTCAATGCTGAATCCTTCTGTATCGCACCAAAGGCACAGAAACCACCTCCAACATCAACCAGAAGCTCTACTACCACGTCATCGGCACCAAACAGTCTGAGGACATTCTGGTTGCAGAGTTCCCCGACCATCCTAAGTGGCATAGTGCAGTAACTGTAAGTCCATACTAGTCTTGAATCACTTATAATGATCTCCAATATGCAATCTAGGTCGTGTAAAAGCTTCATTAGAACTTTATGTTTAGAGGACTTCTGATATTTTCTTAACCTGAACCCGATTTTCCCTTAGTTCTTGTTTCTAGGTGACTAAAGGGGCCACAGTTTTTGTGACTGGTCCTGTGCTGAGTGACAGTGCTGCAGCCTGCAGCCATGAAACAGGGCTGCAATATAATCCTTGTGTTTAAATGCACACAGACAGTCTTTGTCTACAAAAAGTGCATAGTTTTGCCACACACACATGCTCAGATTGTCATACAGTGTGTCTGTCATTATCAGCACTTTTATTTAGTACTGGAGCACTTTTAAGAATTGTCCCCATTAGTCACCTGGACACATAAAAAAAAAACATACTAATTTTGCATTACATAATTGCATGTTGTCAAAATCTCAAATTCTGGTGTCACTTATGTAAACTTTTGCACCCAAGCTTGGAGAAAAACATTAAGCTGTGAACCTGTATGAATTTTCAAACAATCCAAAAAGAAGCATCAGTATGTTCTCTGAGTCATCAACAGTAAATTTGCATGTTAGTTAATATTAGTGCACCACACCCATCGATAAGAGCTGACAGCAAGCCAGACTTGTCCAAGCAAAGACTACGTTTCACATAGTCCTGTGCTTTTCTCTCTGTCTTTACTCACTTCCTCCCTTCTTTTAGATAACTGATGATGGCAGATATGCCGTTTTGTCCATCACTGAGGGTTGTGAGCCAGTCAACCAGCTGTGGTACTGTGACCTTCAGGAGCTTCCTGACGGCATCAAAGGTCTGTATCCCCACTGAGATCTGTGTTCTCAATAAACACAGTGAATTCCCTCTGTTGTGTGAACTGAGAGAACAGATCACCTGTTCAATCAAGAATGTTAAATGTTTACTTTGCTTTGTGATCAGTGAGTCAAAACCAAAACATACCAAGGCACACTGCCTAGCAAAAGTGAAAAAGTTTTCAATATATGGACTTAAATGTGTAGGTGCTAAGCAAAATACAGATCTGACCTCTATGCCCCCAAATATTTTCATTTAGGATTGCTATCTGAGGAAAAAACAGCCTTTTCTTTTATATGATAAGCTGAAACCAGAGATTGTTGCTTGAAAAATGGTGTAAATGATTATATAATTGACAAGATGATGATAATTTTTCTCTTCACTGACTGTCTTTAGCATTCCTATTGCTTTGATAGCATCTATTAGTGGATCCATTGTGCAAAATGACCTGTCAAATATGGTTCTCACCACTGTTTAACATTGCATTAGCGCTGACTATACCATGTGCTGTACATGCGTAAGTGCAGCTTAAACAGTTGTGTTGAAATTAACTAGAATTTGTCAGATCCTGCGTACAAGGTGGATTCATTCATTATAAAAGTTAAGGATGCTGTGTCAGCATGTTAATACCAATATCTGTGACTCAGTGGTTATTTCACAAGGCACTGAGATTTTGAAATTTACATCGCAGCCTATGTTTTGGTTTAAAATTTTTCCCACACACAGGAAATTTGAGACAGTCTATTGGAAGTTTACTGCAAAATGAGATGGGTTTTTTTGTGCTTCTGCATGTGAGTTTAATGTAATTTTGCTCATTTTCTCCTCCAGGCCTGCTGCCATGGGTCAAACTTGTGGACAACTTTGACGCCCAGTACTCATATATCACCAATGAGGGAACCGTGTTCTCCTTCCGCTCCAACTTAGATGCTCCTCGATACTGTATCATCAACATTGATCTCCAGAAACCAGACAAGCAGCACTGGACTACCCTCATCCCACAGCATGAAAAGGATGTTCTGGGTGAGACTGAATGGAAATTTTAATAAGACAAAAAGTCAAAGATCAAGTAAGCTTTGTAGTTCACCTTTGCAGTTTTACTTCTCTAAAGAAGAAGTGTGATACGTCTGAAAGCTTTTATGACAGTTCAACAGACCTGTGAACAGCAGACTTGTGAAAGCTGTGGGCTAAGAGTTAAGGCATGGGAAAAACTCCGACAAGCTTTACAAATACGTAAATGGCTGTTTTTTCTTTGGAGTCATAGTTCCACAATTCAGCCCCCTAGAATCTTGCAAAATAGCTTTTCGCTGAAAATCTCTCTGAATGTTTCGATGACTGACCACAGTTGGGAAGTTCTGCATCTGTGGTTGAAGACTTTGTCAAAGGGAACTCTGCCTAAAAAGTGAAACACAGCCCATAAGCACTTTGTGTAGACATGTTTTTGCTATGAGTCATTTGACTTATGGTAACCATACTTAGATCACTAAATAATACGTGACAAAACCAAGAACGTCTATCTATCTATCTATCTTACGAGCAGAGATTGGTTGAAAAATAAAATCTATTAAATGCTGCTTAAAACTGCTAATTAGGGAAACTTTAAATGTCACTGAATGATAGTCACCATCATTTAGTATTGGCTTAGATTTTTATTATACAACAACACACTGTCCAAGTTTTAAAAAGAGTTTTTAGTCTTATTTTTAACTAGTTTTCTGTTAATGTTTGTACAGTATGCATGTCCCATCTCAGTATAACTCTGTGCACTCAATGCTGTGCTATCAAACAGTCACTGCATGTACAAAAACAATCAGTATATGCATTAAATTAACAGTAAAGAGTTGATTTAACTTGTACATTATCTGAACTAGCACTGGCTATTGCATCAAACTGTTAAGTGTGATGTTATTGGTACAAATTTAACTGATCAGTTCACCTCTTTGTCACTAAAAACACTCAAAGGCACAATGCCAAGAAGAACTGTGGTCACTTTCTGTAATAAACTAACAGAAGTGAGCCACTGTATCACCACTGACCCCTACTGTCAAGAGTAAATAAATACATGTAAGTGCAGGACTACCTGCTGCACATACATGTATTGAACTCACATTAGACTGCCCTCTACTGGCTGTTGATGGGACTTAAATCTTGTTGCAGTGAAAGGATCAGTAGCCCAAACTTTAATGAACTCTTTCTTCTGTCTGTGAAGTAACATCTCTGCTAACTAATCAATACAGTCAGTCCATTGGCATGGTGTTTGGCCTCATTTCAGGATCATAAATGTCTCCTTAATATCAGGATAAACAAAGAAAATCAGCAAAAATAGAGACAAAGTCAGACATCAACAATACCGTTTCCCTTGGATTCAAGTTTGTTTAATAACAGCAGCTACACACAGTCATATTCACTTTTTAACATTTCCTTTTTTTCTATCTGTAGGCTTTGTCTCCTGTGTGAACCAGCACCACCTGCTGGTCAATTATCTTCATGACGTGAAGGACATCCTGCAAGTGTACGAGTTGTCTACAGGTCAGCTGGTCAGGGATCTGCCGCTGGACGTCGGCACTGTGGCCGGATTGAGCTGCAAGAAGAAACACTCCGATTTCTTCTACAAGTTCACCTCCTTCACCACACCAGGTGACGTCTGTCGTTTTATATTGGTAAAATCAATGATTGAACATGTAATGACTTAATATATAGTTATTGATCCAACATGAAAATGACCACAAAAACAGCATCAGTGAGAACAAAAAGTGCTTGCAGATAATCTTGGTGCCAACTAACATTATTTTTTATCATTAATTTATCTGCAGATTTGTTTTTTGTTTTGGTTTTCTATTAAATGTAAGAAAATATTGCAGTTTATTTGACACATGCTTAATTTTTCGTTGATTTTTTCCGTTAATTTTTCGTTCACCTTTTTATTCTTAGATAGTACAGATATTACTTGAAATGTTTTATTGCTTCTGAAATAATGTTTGATTCTTATTATACTTAAAAGATAACACATCAAATCTCCACAAAAATATACTGAGTTTTAGTGAAAAGGTTGATTTCAAGATGAGACCAAATACTGCTAAAATTTGCAAAGGCCCATAAGACTGAATCTTAGTAGTTTAATTCCTTTTTTCACTTAATATGAACAACCATTCATTAAAATGTCATCATACACCAAAACCACAGTGAAATCTCACTGATGTGACCTTTGTTCTGCGGTGCCCAGGTATTATTTACCACTGTGATCTGAGCAAGCCGAACCCAGAGCCCAAAGTGTTCAGGGAGGTGGAGGTCAAAGGCATCAAGCAAGAGGACTTTCTGACCAGCCAGGTAACCAGAAGTCTCCATGCTCAAACTCCCCTCATTACTCATCCTCTGTGCTGTCCTTCCCCTCATCTTCCAGTCAGCTCTCTTTTTTCTGTTCTGTTATCACATCTACTGGCTGCACACTCATATCATGATGCAGATTTCCCAGAATCTTATTGTCTGTGGTTGAGGAAGTTGTAAACGGTGTGCGTGAGCAGCTCGTTTTAGCTTCATTAAATATTAACCCCTAACATTTCCATAACAGCTGTGCCATTTAATAACATCAACACATAATGTTTTGTAAAAGATTAAAGCATTAAAAGACAAACAGACTGACTTCATAGATCATCTCTCGTACATTTCCAGGTGTTTTATACCAGTAAAGATGGAACAAAGATCCCCATGTTTTTGGTTCATGCCAAAGGCCTGAAGAAGGATGGGACTCACCCTGTCTTCCTGTATGGCTACGGAGGCTTTGAGAACTCAATTCAACCGTACTACAAGTAAGTACAACTGCTCCGCTCTCATACACTGGTGTGATCACTTGGTGTTTGCTGAGCAGACAGAAAGTGACAGGAATCAGTCACAAAATGTCAGATTGGTTTGAGTTATGATACAGTGGATACATCGACTTTTAATGAACCCTGAAAGAGCCTCCATGTTTGTTCTGCACAACCATCCAGTGCTCTTAAACTCATCATCTCTGCTGGTTTGTTATTTTTAGACTACCCAGGATTGACCTGACGAAGATACTTCATATTAAGGTCTATTTTGTGTCTGATTTTGATGGTGCAAACATGCATCAGTGTTGCTTAGAAACACTGTGTGTGTGGGCTCCCTTAATGAAAGGAGGATGATATATAGTTTATTTTTTTGTGCACCCTTCACAACCAGCTGTACTTCTGCTCTGTAGTTCAAACATCCAGTTTGTAGTATTTAGCTGCATGTAGTGAGATGAGGTCGCAGATTGCCAGTGGCCTCCCAAGCATGTAGAGGAACCGACAATGACACAAAAATGCAAAAAGACTTCAACTGAGATATATTTTAAATAAATATATTGTAAGATTTAAAATCCTAAATTATCTGCTAATAATCAAATGCAGATATTGTGTTTTTCGCATGATGATTCATGACAGTATTTGAATTAACAGGCTGTATTTCATCTGTCTGTCTTGTCAGTGTTGCTTACCTGCTCTACGTGCGACACCTGGGAGGGATCCTGGCTGTGGCCAACATCAGAGGGGGCGGAGAGTACGGCCTCACCTGGCACAAAGGTGCAGATAAAACCTGGAAAAACATGATTTTACTCAAGAGAACGTCAGTGTGAGTTAGAAAACAGTTGACACAAGTTTCTTATGTCTCATTTCTGTAGGTGGTTCATTAGGAAACAAGCAGAACTGCTTCGATGACTTCCAGTGTGCAGCAGAGTATCTCATCCAGGAGAAATACACCACATCCAGTCGCATTGCCATCAATGGAGCCTCTAATGGAGGCCTGCTAGTGGGTAAGTGCAGGGTGTGTGTGCACGTCATCTTTTACGTATTTAGCATGAAAGCCCCAGGGTTTAAAGTTATTCTACAGAAACTATAACGCAACAGAGGCATTTCCAGTATTTTGAAACCTGTGAAAAATATTTATGTAGTTTGGTGTCTGATGACTATTGGTTACGTAAAGATTAGTAATTGGTGCAGAGATGGCCTCAGGCTGCAGTGAACGTGCCCGTCAAAGTGTGTACACTTTGCTTCTTATGCAATTTAACTCTTTAGGCTACTTAAATACACACAGCTGCATTTATTATAGGAGTTTTGTAATCTTTATATTACATCTTGGGCATAATTACTAATGTCAGATTTATCAAACACTAGTTAGCTGCTTAGCTTCAATTAATTTAGCTATTAAACAGCACATTAAACAGAGCTTAATCACATCATTTACCAAAAGCTGGCTGCCATATGGCATCGCACAAACCCAACTAATGCCTTCCTCCCTGGTGTGTAAGAGGCTATTTAGGAGTGATTGTGTCCTACAGTTTGAAGTAAATAGGATGTTTGTGTGTGTGTGTGAGAAAGTAAATGGAATCTGTAAGATAAATGTTAACTGTACACACACAGCTGCCTGCGTGAACCAGCGTCCGGACCTGTTCGGCTGTGCTGTGGCGGAGGTGGGGGTGATGGATATGCTCAAGTTTCACAAGTTCACCATCGGCCACGCCTGGACCACCGACTACGGCTGCTCTGACGACCCGGAGCAGTTCAAGTGGCTCATCAAGTAGGAAAACCACAGATTACAAAACTACAACATGAGCATGAGAATACGTCGTAGTTACTCCATGCTCATATTATGATGACTGATCAGATGAAGGTGAAATCAGTCTGTCTTCCTCATTAAAATCAGTAAAGAAACTGAATGGGAGGGCTAAAAAATATATAATTATAGAAGAAACTGTCCAAAAACTAGAGGCAGTCATTAAAACAGTGCAATGGTAAATAAGATAGAAGTAGGTTATGGATGAAGTTCATCCAGGTGTCGGTTCTACCTGACGCTCATCTTACTCACCTTCAGTTTACAGTTCACATCTCTGCATCCACCATTTTCATCCACACAGAGCTGTTTTTGCCACATTTGTTTTCTTTTCTGGTCTGATTGCAGCATGAATTAGGAATGGTAATTTTTGATAGATGTCTGCTCACCAGAGCTGGAACCATTCAGATACTTTTCAGGACCTGAATTTGTGAAGGTCTATAATTATCCATAACAAGAAAAACTCTCTCAAACTGTTATATTGTCATAAAAAGTGCACCTATAAATGACACACTTTAATTAAACTGAAAGACACATGCTGCAGCGCAGAAATGTCCCTCCTGAGTCAAATCAAATCAAATCATTGTTATTAAATGTTGTCTATAGTCATATTTTTTCATCGTGGGATGTACTGTTGTTCTGTATTTTCTTCCGTCTGAATCCCAGAGCTAGCTCTCAAGTGTTGGCTTTTTAGTCTGTTGGTTTCAGTTTTCTGTTTTCAGCTTTACACTCACCCACACATACCAAAAAAAAATTACACCAGAGCAGCTGAATCATACTGAAGTCCATGAATCACTTCCCATATTCTCTCTTTTCGCACAAAAGAGACTTTTCTCTCGTTTTTCCTCCTAACTGGTGTTTCTCACCTTCTCTCCAGGTATTCTCCTTATCACAATCTGCCTTCGCCACCTTACTCCGGACCTCCTTACCCCGCCATCCTGCTCCTGACAGCAGATCACGACGATCGCGTGGTGCCTCTCCACACTCTGAAGTACTGTGCCGCCCTGCAGCATGGAGTGGGCAGCAGCCCTGAGCAGCGTCAGCCTCTCATGGTCCGGGTGGACACTCGCAGTGGACACGGTGCTGGGAAACCCACCGCCAAGGCCATCCTGGAGGACTCGCACATCTTCTCCTTCATTGCTGAGGCACTTGGGCTCAGCTGGAAGGAATAGAGAGCCAATAACACAGAGGTTGGGTAAAGGAAATATATACTAAATTGAAGCTTTTTAAGGAAATGTAATAAAATGTGGTGAAAAAGTTACTGGTACAGTTTAAGGGAACGGTTTAAGATAGATGGAAGAAAAATAAATAAAAAAATATCATAAACACGTAAAAACTAGCAACTAAAATACAATACAAACACCTTAATTAGTTCCACCAGGGACAGTTTGTTTACTATTTTTTTTTAAACCAAAGTGTGCTAAAAATCCAAAATACTCCTCAAACCGCCTGAATCAACAATTACCTGCAGATGACCTCAACTAATCAAATGCACTAAGTGACGATGAATTTGTTTTGCATGTTAACTGTAGGTTTGGATTCAAAATTAAAATTTGTACTAAAGGAATTTCAATAAAAATCTCTCTGTACACTGATTTTTCTGTCTTTTCTGTTAAGTGCATAATTAAGGCCTAAAATGAAAAGAAGAAATATCTTCCAAAGAGCATCAAAAGGAAAACAATCTATTTTTATTGATTCATATACAGATAGGATTGATTGTTGCAGCTGGTCAAGGTGGAGAAAATTACATCTTTTCTATACAGCCTGGTGAGTTAATCTACAATAGTTATGCTTTAAGGAAATATACAACATAATGAGAAACATACTCACTTGTATTCTTGCCCAGATGACAAGATCAGGACTCCTCTCATGTGTGACCTGTAAGACAAATATGAAGCCGTAGTCAGAATGTGATTAGCTTAATAGAGCGTAAAGACTGGAAACAAAGGAGAGCAGCTAGCTGCACTTTGTCCAAAATCTGATGAGCATCACCTCTAAAACTCACTAATTATTAGATTTTATTTTGTTGATTAAGCTGCACAGAAGCCCAAATTAACTGTAAGAAAACACATAACACCTATTTGAACCACAATTTGTTGTAACTGTCCTTTAGTATTATACAAGATTATCATATGGTTTATATATTAAATCTTAATCTAGTAACTACAATTGTCAAATTGATTAGAGGGAATAAAAAGTACAGAACTTAAAATGTAGTGACAAAGGACATGTAATATACTTTTGAAGTGCACCTTAAGTGCATTTCATTCCTGTGCACTTTTAACACACACCACCAGGTGGCAGTGTGGGACTAAAAACCTTATCCTGCATGCCTAAGCCTCTAGTAACACCTCAAGGTCAAAGGCTGGGTGTCAGTTTTGTGTCATTCTGCTCAGCCGCTTCACTGAAAGAGATTGTGGAGTCAAATAAACACAAACAACAGGATGAACTCAGCTAAACCCTTTTTACTGTCTATCAGCTGGTCTTGTCTGGGGGTGGGGGGGGGAATCCAATCAGAGATGGAGACAAGTAGGAGACATCTGTGTAAAATAGCAGAAGTGGAGCACAAGTGACTGAGGATTTATATAAGGGAGATGAACTCATATAGATTTAGAGTGAAGATGCATGAAGCAGAAAAGTTTAGAGATGGAGGGCGATGATGGACAGCAGATATACGGCGAGACAGCAAGAGGCAGCATGCGGACGAGCCGAGTGAGACCGAAAGTGCACTTATGGACAGTCTGTGGAGACGCCCACACAGAGGAGGTGTTTAAACTGTCAAAAAAAAGAGAGAGAGACGGGAGAGCTCTCCGCCAGCCTCCAGTCTGCCAGCCAACCAGCAGCGAACGAGGGGGGAAGTTGTCCGTTCGGTCACTCAGAGTTTAATCTCCGCTCAGT
Source organism: Ctenochaetus hawaiiensis (assembly GCA_029783645.1). Lineage (NCBI taxonomy): Eukaryota > Metazoa > Chordata > Actinopteri > Acanthuriformes > Acanthuridae > Ctenochaetus > Ctenochaetus hawaiiensis. The sequence continues at coordinate 4,979,667 of JAPZDY010000008.1, read as the reverse complement.
GGGAAGTTCTGATTTTCGTCAGACTCAACCCCGGGTCTTATCTAAGTACCCTCCCTGAGGAAAGATGGGATGGGAAAAAAAAAAAAGGAGAAGGGGGAAAAAGTAGAGACGGCTGCAGGAGGAGGATTTGCAGACAATGACTCTCCTCCACCACAGGGGCGAAGTGGTTGAATGAAGCCAGGAAAGACAAAGCCTGCAATAAGCTGGACATATGAGAGACAGAAAGAGAGAAGAGAAGAGGGGTTTAAGATCATGCTGCAAGGAAAAAAAAAAAAAGGCCATGACGCTCTCCTCCCAGGAGTGTCCCAGAGGATTGGTCGACTTTTTGCTGCTTCATTTGCTTCATTCACCCCCTCGTCACCTTGTGAGCTCACTCTTCCTCCTCTCTGTTCACACATCTTTTTTTCTCTCTCTCTCCGGAGAAACACAAGCTTTTTTTTTTTTTTTTTTTTTTACCTACAAAAGCCCCACCGTCTCACATCTAACACTCACCAGGTCCCCATCCTGTCCTCCGTTTGTTTACTTTACTCCCTCAATAATGCAGGGATTAATTTCTCAAAGCCGATTTGAGCTGCGGCACGCTCCGAGCAAAGAGCGGAGAGCAGAACTTTTGTGCTGGGGGGAAGTTTCCCCTTCACACTAGCTTAGAGGTGGACCGCTCTCGCCTTTATGCCGCTCGCTTTAATCTTCACACGGTGCAGAGGGAGCAAGAGGGGGGAGAGAGAGGGAGGACAAGAAGGGGGAGAGGGTTTTCAACACACAGCTGGGAATCTCTAATGTCTTTACAGAGGTGTCTTCTGCTTTCTCATGTGCCTCTTTGAATCCTTTCAGCCTCTTCTGCTGCCACTCGGGCTTTTATTCCTCCCAACGTTTCTGGGCATGATTTTGTTTCTTTCTTTTTCATCTGCAAAGACTTCCGTCATCACAAGCTTGTGTCCCTAAATGTAAGGATTGAAACTTATAGAGATCAACAGGATCCGATTACATCTTGTTTTGAGTAAAAATCTGCACTATCCAAAGAGCAGAACTGTTATTTTCAATAATCAATAAACACAAGACAATTTTACAGTTACCTGATCTACTGTTTAGTTTACAAAATGTCATAAAATTATCAAAAGTGCTCATTACAGGTTCCTAGAACGAAAGGTGAAATCTCTAAGTTGTTTGTTTTTTTTTCAACCAACGCTCAAAAATCCACATGTATTTCATTTCTGTTAATAGAAAAGCCAGAAAAGCGGCAAATTCTCAGACTTCAGAAGCTGGAACCTGCAAATTAGGACTGAAGTTGACGATTATTTCTTTGTTAATTAGTTCATTATTTCATCTTTGATGTAACCAGTTTTTTTTTCAGTTAATCAGTGACTTGTTTGTTCTGTAAAAACTTTAGATCACAATTAATCAAAGCTCTGCAAATGGCTCATTTTGTCCGACCAACAGCTCAAAAAAGAAAGATATTTAATTGAAAATGGTGGAGAAAAGCAAAAAATATAACACTGGAGAAGCTGTAACAAAAGGACATTTGGCAGTTTTATATTTCTTTACTATTAATTTATCATTTTAACCCCTTATAATGGACAAAAATATTAAAACAGGTATGTTCTTCCTCAATCAACTAATCAGTTCAACAGCTGACCTTTTCAGCTCCACCATAAATGTTTCACACTTTTTTCTTGACAACTGATTAAAATTATTGTTTAATTTTCTAAAAATTACTTTAATGATGCAGTCACTGGTTGATTTCCCCGATCACTTCAAAACTACAAGTCATAATGTTCAGTATTTACAGCAAAATTATGACCTGATGAATCACTAACACATCAGTGCATCATATATGTTGTGTATTTGAGTTTCCTCCAAGTTATTCAAAGATCTTAAACATGTCTTGAGAGAAGCCTCGATTTAGAAAAAAAAAGTGCTGGATTTCAGGTACAACAATCTACATTTTGCATTTTGAAACACGATTTGCTTTAATCTCTTGGAAGAATCCCTGTCCCAGTCTCATTTACAGTGAATAAACAGGCAAATCTGATTGAAGATTTACGCTCAAACCGTGAGAAGCCTGATAAAACACCAACCAACACAAAAACCCCTCCTAAGTCGCTGAGCAGAGTTACTGTGGGAATATGATGTTTGCATACTAAGACATCATATTCAAATGAATAGCATTCATTATTTTGCACCGCAAGGGAATGTGAGGCAGAAAGCAGTTGATTAGGCTCCCTTTTCGCCTCATTTAGCATGTGTGCAGCTGCTGAGATGGCTCATGACCCAGAGCAGGCAGGAGTCAAGTGTCAAGGCTATCAGGATTTCATCATTTAGATTATGTAGATTATTATGTAGATAATCCTACAGCTGTGGGTCTTTTTTTTTCATTCCATGTTTAATGTCCCAAATACAGTCTAGATTGGCAGGTTGCAGCACTGCAGCTGATTCAGTTTCAAATTTGTAATCCTTAAAAATCCAGTGTGTGGGATTTAGGGGGATCTATTTGTAATATATGGAATGTAATCTAAATATTTTTATATTGGAGTATAATCACTAGAAAATAATCATGGTTGTGTTTTCATTGCCTTAAAATGAGCCTTTTTACACAAAGGGAGTGAGAGTCTGTCATGTTTCTACAGAAGCCCAGAAAGGACAAACCAAATACTGGCTCTGGAAAGAGTCTTTCTTGGTTTGTTTGTTTGTTTGTTTACACATTTTGTAGCTATCATATGTTCTTCTAGGTTTTTGGATGATGAGATATTAACTCTGGTGCAATCTACAACTTCACCACCAGATGCCACTAAATCTCACACAGTGGACCTTGAAAGGAATAATAAATAATAGATAATTTCCTACTCACCTCTGTTGTTGGAGGCTCTGGTGACATTTTTAAATCCACATTGCCCTTCTTGAGTTTTACCGAGGGAAAGACTTCCAGGCCATGTTGATACAATGGAAGCCTAAGGTGACTCAAACGGAGAAAAACAACACAAGGAAAACATAACAGGCCTCCATTCTGCTCGTTTGGTGTCACCAAAGTGTCCGAAAGAATCGCCCGTCCAATCCGACTCGAAAAGGCGACGTAAACAACGTGTCTTCAGCCAAAATATCCACTGTAGCTTACTAGCAAGAGCCAAGTTCATGTTAGCACGCACGTGGTTCAAAAACTCCGGGCAAGACCAAGGGGCAAACTCCCCGCTTCCGCATTGAAGCCAACCAGGAAGTACAAAAACTTGCAGTTCCTCGACTGAC
>JAPZDY010000008.1:4963368-4976330 GCA_029783645.1 Ctenochaetus hawaiiensis | reverse complement strand
AGGCTTCACTTTGGCTCATGCAGAAACCAATGGGTGACGTCACGGAGGGTTTGTCCAGTGTTTTATACAGTCAATGGGCAAGACACAAGATCAGCGAGAACGCGACACAGCTGCACGTGCGTGTCACGAGTCTCGCGAGAGTTACCTGCGCTAACATGAACGCGGCTCCTGAACGAGCTCCGACCACATAGTGATGTGTAAGAATTGTGTGAAATACTAATTTTGGGTGAATTGTCCCTTCAAGAATTCAGTCCCGGTTGATTTGGCGACACCTGTGGATTTGCAGTGGTAATAAAAAGTGTGATTTACAACCACTGGTCTCAAAAGTCTTGATCTTGTAAGTATTTCTGGTCTGATTTTATGATGCACATGAGTCTGCAGAAACCAGCTGAGTTTCTAAGTTTCTGAGTCTACAGACAGATAATTTAGACAGATTTAGTGCAAAAATAAGACCTTTCATATTTTGTAGACGCATTTTGACGAATCATAAAGATTAGTGCTGATCTCCTTGATATACACATCGCATTTCCTGGGATTTATTAACTATAAAAGCAAATTTTGTTGTACATGTTAAATTCTAAAACGCGAGCAGTTAGAAGAGTTCAACTTAATACAGCATTTCAACTAGAAATGTGACCACACACACACACACCTCTTGGTCATACAGCAAGTACATACGTAGCAATCCTTTCATCAGTAGGCCAAAGGTTCATTTGGTAATACATTTGGTAATGGATGGTGATTTTATATGAAAACTCTTATTACTTTACATTTTTATTTTTTCGAGCCTCCAGCGGGTTTCTGGATGTTTTGGTCTCAAAGAGAATAACACTTAATGAGTCTGCCATGTAAATAAGCTTATCTTGTTGTTTTTTTCATCACACTCCATCTTGAATTCAAGCAGGAAACCTACAAAAAAAGCCTGGAATAATGAATGATCCAAAGCCAGTGTTACAGCAGCAGGAGTTCAAATGCCGGGGTCGACCGAGCAGCATCTGAAGGAGGTGATGTTTGATTGCGTGGGAGGTTCAGAAAGCTGCAGCCAGCGATGACTCGGAGATGAAACTCATTAAGTCTCAAACTCCAATCCTCAGCTCCAATAAGACTGTAATATAAAAAGTATGGATTGCTTCTGCAACTGTATGAGATAAATAAAAAGATCTCATTCTCAAATGTATGCCTGTGGACTGTAAACACACATGCGGTACATTCGCAGTGTTATGTACACGCACTGACCCATGCGAGAAGCTGCAGAACCAGCACACACACACTCCTGCCCACCCACACAGTTGCCCACAGCAATCCCACACAAAGTTAATTTGCATTTACAATAATTTCCCATACGCTCTGTGCTCATCTAGAGGTGGGTGTTGTGTAATAAAGCAGTAAGTAATATAAACTCAGTCCCGGAGAGAGAGACTTAATAAATTCACATGGTGGAGAAGAGAGAAAGGAAGCCATGAACCACCTGGATTAGACCAGAAGAGGTAACATGAAGTTGAAATCTGATGTAGAAATACAAGACAATGACCTCATGAAATGTACAGAAGTAAATACAAGAGGCTCTAAAGCCCTAAAGGTCAGAGGAATGAGTGACCTCTAGAGACGAATGGCTGTTTGCTTTGCACCAGAAGTGGATGAATAATTGTTAGTTTATCATTTAGATCCCATTCACCTTTAACTGTTCAGCTGCTTAATGCAGCGTTCGCTGTCTTGGGGCAAAATACTGAAACCAAAGTTGTACTTTAAACTTCTTTTAAAGATTCTGACTTTCATCTAGTTTTGGTTTTATTTTGCCAGAATTTGAGGCATTTGGGATTTCTTCTGTTACTCTCATTAAAAAAATAGTATTTTATTGGAACAATCCTCCAGGAGAACAAAGAGCATTGTTTGTGGAATAATGTTTTTTGTTGAAATTTTTCAAAATTTATAAATTTTTTATGCTTTGAGCATCAGTATTTAGAAATTTTGTTAATTGCTTTTCTATTGTTTTGCATTGTAGACATTACCTTCATAAACCACACAAACTAAATATGCCACATGCCGTTTACTTTTAGGAATAAAATTTTTTGCAAAATTTTTGTAAGTTACTGTATAATTTCTTTTTGGCTAAATTTTGCAAATTTTTATTTTGATCCAAAAAAAAATTCTTAATACAGTTTTTTAATTTTTGAAATTTCCATTCAATCCCACAATAAAAGACCAGGAGAAAACATTTGCTTGTATTGGAGATTTTTTAATAACACGTTTCAATATTGCAACAGCCATCAGATTTTCTTCTAACAGGTAAAAATCATGAAAAAACTAACGAAAAAAAGAAACTTTTTTTTTTCCAGTTTTATATTCCAAACACCAGAGTTTTCTTGGCTATGGCCCTAAAATTCAAACAAATAAAACCCTTACACAGTGAGCAGATATTATATTCAACACATTGTTCTTCAAACAAATTATAAAAATAGATTTAGCATTTTCAAATACATATTTACAGTATTAAACATATATTATAATGGTCACAGTAACAGAAGGGAATAGCGAAGGGAAACAGATTGAGTTTAATTCATCGAGGGGGACGAGGTCCAGTTTGTTGTGTGTTAGCGACTGCATGTGTCTGTCGTGCATGTGTGTGTGTGTGTGTGTCAAAGGGACCACCATACTGTTTCTTCAGATATGTTCACATGTGTATGACAACATTAATACAGACATATGAGTTCATTAAGCTTGACAAAACGATTACAGAGGTAAAGAGAGTATGAGGATAAAAAGAACAAAAACTAAATTTGTACCAAATAGAAACCAGTCACAATTTCCCAGTCAAATACGCATTTACACCCCTATAGTGAAACTGTATGATAAACAAATAATGCCCCGTAAAGTTCGTCCTTCAAGTCTCCTGTATTGAAATACAACAGAAAAAGCAAGGGGGGAATCACTGTACACAGAGAATTCTGGGAGTTATCTGGAAAAAAAAAGTGCAACCCACATTATATGGCAGAGCATGATAAGTGAACAGTGACAGTAACAAAAAGATAAACATGATCAAAACCAACAGCTACAAAGACAAAAAGTCCACATGACATTCCTTAATACTGTATCCATGTTGCAACACACACACACACGGTAATGCATACAGCAAATCAATTATAATGGAAATAAAATTAAAAGTATCAAATTCCAGTATTGTAGAATACACAGATACTGTGTGCTGACAGTAAAAATCCTCCTGTTTTCCTCTCACTCACTGCGTACAAAAACAACTCATCTGTTCAGGTATAAACTCAGTCGTATAATAAATCGAAACAGAAATGAAACAAGAGGAGACAAATGCTAAAATTTTTTTAAATACAAGCTGAATATATAAACCTTCGTAACCTCTTTTTGGAGAGGTTTGCATTACAGTTTGTAAACATAAATAAATATGGATAAATATCTGAATTGGGCCATCTTCCAGAGTTGGCCCGAGCTCTATACAGAGTATTAAAACATGGTGGTGAGGGAGGCTTTGGAGAGGAGGATTATGTTACTGAGATGACATCCGGGGAAAATGGGGGCATTAGATGTTTTTAAATACACAGAGAAAATAACTAGAGAGAATAGAAAGAGAAAGAGAAAGAAAATAGAATCAAGAGTAGCAAAGAAGACAGCAACATACAACGAATGAATGAGTTTAATGAACAATCAAACACGTTTTCGACCTCTCACTTTACAGTTGTTTCCTGCAGCTGTTGTTTAACCATCAGTGGCCACAAAGGAAAAAAAAAGCAGGCTGATGTTCCTGAAGGTACAGTATATCATCACTCATAACACTGCTCATCCAATCAGCTCACTTTATATACCGTATAGAAGACAAGACTGTTTGCTTCTGAGGCCTCGTTCAACTCATCCAACCTCAGACTCACTTCAGAGACCCTGACGTGGAACAGCACAATCTTCTCAAGCTGCTCCTCTACATTCCCGCCATGTTTAATCTTCAGAAAATGTTCCTTTTGCCATCTGATGTGAGATCAGCTGTGACGTACAATGACATGATTATCTCAGTAGATCAGCTGTGTGAGTTCTGAGGAGAGTCTCATTTGATCCACAGCCAGTTAAATAGTTCCCGGCTTCGATGGTTTCTTGTTTTTTTTTAAGTGAATCGTTGTTGTGGTAAAGGGAAATTCTACCCAAAATGTGAATGTTTCTTTGAGCATCAGTACATAACCCGCGTGTTTGCAGCGTTGTACATCTGTGCCCCTCCTGCAGCTTAGAGGTTACAGCTTCAGACGGACCTCATCCTGCTGCAGACAGTATGTAATTTATCCTCACGCACTGATCCAGAACCAGTGAGATGGAGCCGACACAGTTGTTAAAGGTCAAAGCGCAGATAGAGGTCACAAAAAAAAAAAGTCACGTGACGACACTCCTCTGCTTTTCCCCCCCTGCTCACCAATCGTGACAGGAACGCCGCTCGTCTCTGAGGGGGATTCGTAGAAAAAAAGGAAGTAAGGAATCAAGGAAGGCAGGAAGAAATGTGGGAAGGAGGAGTAGATGGAGGAGCGCAGTTAGCTGGAAGATCTGCTCGTCTTTTCCTTCATACTGGGAGTGCCCCCTCCTCTTCTCCACCCCATCATCCATCTGCACGTTCGCATTGTGTCTGCAGCAGCGGTGTGACACAGCGGTGTGTGGACCGTTTGTTAGACCTGCACACCGCGGCCATGCATTTGGATGACCTGGGCTCTGAGGGTCTGGATGGCAGCCAGGATCAGTTTCTGGTGCTCGAGGGAAGTGATGCCAAGGCTCAGTACATCTCTGAGAATAAAAACATCAAGATTTACTAAAATTAGAAAAAACATTTACCGGACTGTGTGTCGTCATTGGCTGAGTTAAGTGACTTCAGTCTCGGAGTCCCTGAAGTTTCTTTCTCACATTAAATATTCATGACAAAATAAACAAGACTAAATGGATAAATTGCTCAATATTTATTAGCAGCTGATCAGTCAGAAACTCAGCTGATGCTTTACAGTCTGGTTTTATTAGCTCTGATGTTTTTATTTTTTCACAATGCACCTGTCACTTATCCCCTTTATATTCCAGCCATTTATGCACAAAAAATGCCTATTCTGGCACACCAGAAGTAAACTGAATGCAGTTCTTGAAGTTTTTGGAGCTCATGCATGATCTTGGCCTCATTAGAGAGCTAAAGATTCTGAAGTTTATATCACAAAAGTTAGAATCACTCTGATTGCTTTAATTTCTGACTAAAGTGGTGACAAAGCTTCTCCTCAGTTCGACTACAAGTTTATAAAGAGATGAAATAATGTGCTTTGGGCTAAAAAATGGACTGAATTGGATCGTTTGGACCTTTATCAGAGCAAGTGGACTATTTTTGTTGGAATACTATTGATTATCAGAATATTATAAGACATCATAAGTGAGTAGATGCTTTTTCATCTTTGTGTCTGGTCTTACAAAGGCTTTGATTGTGTTGGCTGTCCTGGTTGGAAATTAAAATGGCTTATATCATTCAAATCACAAGAATCTCAGCTTTCCAATGATATATAGCATGAATATTAATTTAAAACAAGCATGATGTGCAAAGTTAGAATACGAAAATAAACTGTCTTCCACCAGTGGGACACTGAAACCTCGGATATTATCTCTAAGATTCACTCATTTAAAAACTCAAGAAAGAGTAAAAATTATCCCTGAAGGCACTTATTCGACAAACTGTTCTCTTATTATCTAACTTAGTCATCCTCTCTAAATCAGGAAATGAAAGGTCACTGAGGCAGTTGCATAAAGCCACTTACTGTACAGTCATTCGCGCCACAGACTCTAAGTAGCAGTATCCTGCAGCGGTGAAGTTGTCCTTGTAACGGCCCATGTCCACCGCGTCCAGCCACTCACCCACTGAGTTAAAGGATGGGAAGGAGGGGAGAGGTCTGTCCGCTAGCGTAATGGATGAACTCAGTGTTCTGGAGGACAAGAAATAGGTTTGGTTGCAAGGAGAAAGAACAAAAAAATGAATGTGTACAGCGATCCATTTACTGAGCCCATATTTTACCTTCGTGCCAGTGTGGAGGAACCAATGTCGTCGGGGGAGCGAATGCTCTTGCTGAGGGCCGAGTGAATCTGGCTGAAGGTGGGCCTCTCGGTCCTCTCCTTCTGCCAGCAGTCCAGCATCAGCTGATGGAGATGTGGAGGGCAGTTAACCGGAGCCGGCAGCCTGAAACCGTCCTCGATGGCCTTGATCACCTGCAGGATGAAGAAGAAAGAAAAACAATCAGGTCAGAAAATTTGGTATCAGTGATTTTCAATGCTACGATAATACAAGTGGATGAATGATTAACTGACTAAAGTCCCAGAAAGAGCAAGTTTGTGACTGATGGAGGAAGTGATGGAGGCACGAAACAAGAATATATAAAGGTTTGTTATATTTTAAAGTTGTAAGGTATTAAAACCCTTTTTCTTTACAGTGGAGTTGCTACGTTGCCAAGGACAGAAGCCTTTGGACATCACAGGTGCAATCTGTATAAATGGAGTTTAGAGGTGCTAATGATTTCATTTTCTCACACCTTCATTACACCACCTGTAATTTCTTTTCCTGACTGCTTTAGCAGGAAAACTACCTGCATGCTCCTGTTTGCTCTCCTGACCTGATGCATCTCCTCCGTCACGGAGACTGTGGGCTTCACTGCAAGAACTGCTGCCTGCACGCTGAGTCACAGCCATAACTCAGGCACCGATCGAGTGATGTAACAGGAAACAGCTACTCACAGATTTATGGCTCGCACATGTCACATGCACATCACTGCGCATCACACTGCCTGCGCATATAAAGAAGAGTCTCAGAGGTTTTTGATTGCACCTTATACAAACCTACAGGGGCTGAAACTTCTACAAAAACTAGAAACTCAATACAAAAACAGTAAAATTTGTGATGACTTTCTGGGTTGAAAGGTCACTTAACAGGATATTTGATGGGGTATCAATAGTTGGGCTCCTATCAGCAGAAGCAGACTGTTTTATAACATTTTAATTTCCTATAATATCATGTGTTTTCAACCAGCGAATGAAAAACTTTTCAGACAGGCTTGAAATAGAGCTGAAATTAGAGAGATGAAACTGATAAGAGCCGGTGTTTCCTTCCACCTGACTCGCTCTAAAAGATAATATACTTAATATGATGATTCATCTCAGCATTTTTCATCCGGCCCCTGTGAAACTTCACAGTCTTCAAATAGCAGAGCACAAACGCATCCCTCCAGACTCCCTCGATGATCCTCGCTCCTCCATCAAACTAATATGCCCCCCCCCACCCCCATTTACCGTAACACCTAAAAAAAAAGAGATTTCCTCTCAATATATTTAGGGACATGCGTTACATCCTCCCTATGAGCCACTGAGAAATACAATCTCCTGAAAGGAGGAAATAAAGTCGGAGCATAATCGCAAAAAACGACATCCATCAGCGGCATTATTTCCTAAAACGCTCGCTCCTCTCTGCCTTCCCACTCCAGCATCCTCTCAGCCCCTTTAAGCTCCCATCTCGCTCAAAGAGCGTTCATAAAAATGCTTTTCACAATTTGACATTTTCCATTTAATCAAAGTCAGAAGGTAAAGGTCGCGATGGATCACAGGTGGACGGGTCGACCAACGAGCCCCGTTATGATATAATGTATCAATTTAAAGTGGATTAATACTGCTGGCGCTCTACAAGCTCGACCTTTGGCCTCTCAAGTGGAAAGTTTGACGCTGTGAACCAGGTTGAGTGGAAACTTTCTCCTGCTTTGTTAAAAAAAAAAAGGGCACCTGAGGAACAAAAAAGAAGTGACTGTGAAAAGGCAGCTATTATCATGGCTGCTGAATAACTCATGCATATTAATTTTCGGACATTCAAAAAATGAAAGCTGCTAATAATCAGCTGCTTTTTAACTTCCACCCGCCTGCATTAAGTTCGGACATGATGTTATGATGACAGGAGTTTAAGAGGGCATGAGGATGATTAAGCTTTTGTACTCGATGAAAACTAATGATGATGATCATCTCTGAAATCATCCACATCTTTCTTTTCTTTGTGATGCTCTTTGTGTTCTTGGCTTTAACAAAAAGAAAAACAGTCATAAATAATAATCTCTCTCTTCTCGTCTCTTCTGTAGACTTGCATCACGCTTTCAGCCACACTTTAGAAGCTTGACTCCTCTCAGAAAGTAGGTTAAAAACTAACTTTTTTATTATTATTATTTGAAGGACAAAGAGGTAACGACAGCAAAGCTGAGCATCCGCCCACATTGACTTGGAAATTATAGGTTTCAAGAGACAAGCAGGCAGGATCCTATCGACTGGACCATCTCCTCAACCCTCAAACACTTTACATTTCCTGAAAGAAATTTTTCCGGAGGGGATTTTTTTTTTTATAACACTTTTAACAGCAGGATGGCATTCAGGGACAGGCAGAGGCCACTGGAAGGGGGTCAATGCGTCCTTAAGAGAAAACAGGATTGGTCATGGAGCTGATGCAGACTTAAAGAGGGGGGCTCAGGCCCTGCGAAAGCTTTCAGAGGTGCTGCGGCTTCTTGGCTTTCTATAATAAGATCCAAGCTGGGCATGGATACAGAGTTCATTGATATAGGGAGGTGAAAGAGAGAGAGAGGGAGACTGGTAAAGGAATATAAAGAAAATGACTGGAGAGATTAATGGAAAGCACCGTCCTATCTCACACACACACACACACACACACACACACTTACATCCTGGTTGCCCATATCCCAGTAGGGTCTCTCTCCATAGGACATGACCTCCCACATGACGATGCCAAAGCTCCAGACATCTGAGGCTGAGGAGAAGCGATGGTACTGGATGGCCTCCGGAGCGGTCCAAAGCACCACGCTCTTCCCTCCGTGCTGCAGCAGCAGAGAGGCGTTTAAAAAAAAAAAAAAAAGGGTGTAGAGAGTTCACAAAAAGTAATGCTTTAATATTCTCTTTGAAAAGCTTTGAACATATTTTCAGCAGATCAAAAGAATCTTTAGAGGAGTGAGTTCACCTTGAGTGGAACCCAAAAATATCCAGAGAAATAAAGCACCTGTTTTTTTTTTCCCCTAACAGCTTAATTATATGACCTCGGGTGAACCAGACATGACATATGTTAACTCGTTTAGTCCGTGGCTCATTAAAAATATCACCTCTACATGTGTGAACGTTTAACCAACAGGCTTTAAGAGAGAGTCATTATCCAGGAGAGCAGAATATAGAGGTGAATGTAAAGTTTCCAGCAAAGTCGACATTTGTTCTGTGGTTTTTCTCACCAGTGTGGTGTAAATGGCCTCGATCTTGTCCTCCTGAAGAGGTCTGAAGCCGGACACTTTGCAGCCCAAGTTGGAGTTAACCAGCACCTGATGTTAGGAAAAACAAATGGAGGGTAACCATTATCAGCGTGAGAGATCGCCGCCCTGGAGGTCAAAGCTCCAACATACCAGTGACGGTTGATTGTTTCCAGCAATGACATTAAAATAGATGTTTGTGACATGTGTACTTCCTTCCACTATATAAAAATGAAGCCAAAATATTCTGATGCAGGTGCTGCCATCTTGTCCTGATGTCATCTGGAGCAGCCATGCATGTGTTAGTTGTTAATCATGGCATTACACCCCCCCCCTTTTTAGCATCAAATAACTAATTAAAACCCAAACTTGTCAAGAAAGTGAGAACTTGAACCTTCACCAGCTCACATAACTACCTTAAATGACAGAGACAATGTTAAGTAAAAATTTATTTGACTTGTACTTTATTTAGTTTGGCTCACATCCCATCTGCTAACAGAGAGGGAGCAGATTTATGACCAGACACTAGGGGGCGATCAAAATGCTTTGGCTTCACTTTTAAGGAGCTGTCCTGCCCATCTTTTACAATCAGTGGTTAACAAGAGCAAATGGTCTCTTAATTTTCCACAAAGTGACCAATGCATTTGCTTTTTGACAAACAGAAGCTTTCAGGAAAAACAATACCTGGATTTGACAAAATGACTCTGACAACGTTGTCTTGTCATGTGCTGCTTCATGTATCACTCAAATAAAAACCTGCAGCTAAGCGATTATCACAAATGCTCTGCAGACAAGTTCGAGACAAACTCGAGACAAACATCAGCCTACACCCTCTTTCATCACCTCCCGCCTGCTCCCCTCACCTTGTGTGCGGCGAGTCGTTTGTGGACGAAGCCCATTTCAGTGAGGTACTTCATCCCTGATGCCACGCCAGTCAACATATCCATCAGCTGCATAACACTGAGCTGACCCTCGTGTTTCTGAGGTGTGTGGAAGCAGAAAGAAAAGGAGGAAATAGAGAAGGAATAAATGAACAAGGAGGCGGTGAAGGAAAAGGAAAGGAAAGAAGAGAGGAGCGTGAGTGTACATAGTATGCATGTAGTGATCCGAAAACAAAAAAAAAAAGAGGTGACACATCTGTTACTGCAGTGCAATGTTGTGCTCACTGAGCTGAGTCCCTTTATTTGGAGAATAAAAACAAACAGGCGATTAATTAATATCATTATAAAGCACGCAGCGGTGCTTCTCAGAGCAGAGGGGCACAATAACAGTTTACAAAAGCTTACAGCATCTTTAAGCAGAAAACACTCGAATCGTGCGGTTAATTATGTTCCCTCCATTACTGTAATAAGCACAAGTGCTGCCGCCTTGGGTCTGCATTATTATAAGAGAGGAATTTATGTTTGTTAAAATAAAAATGACGTGTTTAGGAAGCAGCTCAAAAACAGAATGATGAGTCTTAATTATGAACAAATGTGTATGTGTAAGATAAGTTGATAAAAATACGAATTACACAAGAAAAACTCACCCTAAGGAAGGAATCTAAGGCTCCGTTAGACATGCTCTCCACTACGATCATCATGGTGTTACCTGCAGAAAGACAAAGGGAGCAAGACAATGAGCGAGTGAAATTAGGGGAACATGGAGAGAAGTGAAGAGGGGAAAAAATAAAAAGAGAAAAGTGTGAGAGGTAATAGAGACAGGGACACAGAGAGGGGGAGGGAGAGAGGAAGGGAAGGGAGGGAGGGAATAAAGTGAATCTAGTCCACTTGGCAGCGCGGCAGGCATTGTGCAAAGCCATCCCTCACCCAGTGAACTGTGGTGAAGTCTGGAGAACCTGTGAGCTGCCCTGGCTGTCTCAGCAAGTTTAACGACCCTCAAACACTCACACACACACACACACGGCCAAAAAAAAAAAAAATGTGCGCGAGCGTACACACAAATCAACACGGTCCAGGATGCACATTCATACACACACACACACACTGTGCCCAGGCACAGATGGCAGGGATCCAGCAGTGCTCTGGAGTGCACAGAGGAGGAAAATAAGACTGCAGCAGTGGGAGAGAGGAAACAAGAAGAAAGGAGGAGTGGATTATGGGAGGTTGAGACAGTAAGATAAACCTTGATAGATATGTAAACAACTCGATAAACAAAAAAAAAAAATATTTGATGTAAGAAAATAGTCGGTGCTGTGATGAACATGATTCATGGTTTGCCAGCGTCACTGAGCTTCCGGGAGGCGGTTTGGAAAGGTGACCAGCAACACTGTGAGTCAGCACAGAGACGCTGCCATGACGCCGCTGCAGCCATCATGTAATTAATGAAGGTTGGTGGGTTTCACAGGGTGGGAATGACACACATGTAGCTACAAACAGAGGCCTAGTTAATCTGATCTTTATTAAAAAATCTAATTTAAGATTTTTGCTTCATTAGATTTGTCATAAACTGCTGAAAATATTGTATTTATGAGGATGACTTCAGTTTTTCAGAGGAAGGAAGGAGGTTTATACACTAAGTGCTGACTTCTGCCTCACATGAACAGAAAGTTCAGACAGTTACACACTTAAACATCAGAACTTAAACACATATTGAAAAGCCAGTCCTTGAGCTTTACCATCTTGTTTCAAACTGTGTTGAAAAACTGTCTATCAGTCGGGCTGCTGGTGCGACTGATGGAAATTAAAATAAAATATTTTCATGTAGGAAAAGAAACAGAGGACAAATCTTCTAAAACTGCCTTGAACCCAGTTTTGTTCTGTTGTTAAATCATAAAGGCATTTTGCTTCTGACTAGGAACTCACTTCACAAATATAAGAGCACAAAGACTCGACAATAAAACAACTAAATGAAAAATGTAAACGAAATCAGACATCCATCACTTCCTGTCACAACAGTGACTAATTATCTTGTTATTTTAATCTCCATGTTTACAGAAGAGTTTTTTAGACTCGTGCATGACTAAATATATTGGTAATAGAGTGGTCTATGAATAAATGTTTGGTTATGAATCCTGGAACTAAAGTAACTTTGGATCTAAAGCAGCACATAGAGCTAGAAAGAGTAGAAAAGGAGCGGAAACTTTTTGGAACAAACCTCTGATTTCATGAGGCCTTGAATGATGGTGAAAGTTTGGGAAGAAAAGTAAGGAGGTGCTGTTTCCAGCTGGTGGAGGGATGGAGCAGCTCTAAGTGAGGAACTGGTGGGGGTTAAGTGATGAAAAGCAGGTGATTTGTAGTCTAACAGTCGGCATGGGGTGTGTGTGTGTGTGTGTGAGGGTGCTGTTTGTGTGCATGAACGTGTGATTTCATGCCAAGTGAGGTGGCAAGCAAGCAGGTGTGTGTGTGTCAACGATAGTGAAAGAGAAAGTGAGCATATGGGACTGAGTGTGTAGGTGTGTGAGAGAGTGTGCACCGAGGGTGTGTGTATGTTTGCGTGTGCGTGTGCACGTGTGTGTGTGTGTGTGCACGTGATGGTGGGAGAGATTGGAGTGGATCTCAGGGTCCCGCTGGGTCTCTAGCACCAATTACTGTACCCTGCACATCTGCTGCCATCCTACTGAGCACAGAGTGTGTTCGGGCACCATGCCCACACACACACTCACTCACACACACACACACACACACACACACACACACACACACACACACACACACACACACACAC
>JAPZDY010000008.1:4950633-4963268 GCA_029783645.1 Ctenochaetus hawaiiensis | reverse complement strand
CACACTCACACACACACACACACACACACACACACACACACACACACACACACACACACACACACACACACACACACCATACTGAGCATCACTGCAGCAGAAACAAAAAACTTCACAAACTCTTTAAAGCTTCTCCCTTCACCTGCCATTCCCATTAACCTCCACCTCATCTTCTCCGTCTCTCACGTCTCTTTCCTCCACCTCCTCCCTCCCACTTTTTTCTCCCCCTCTCCTCTCCTTCCATCCTGTTTTCGTTCTAGGACCTCAATTGCTATCTGTCAGCGGAAAATGGGCCTTGATGTAGCTCAGCTGCTGCTGGCGTTCGGCATGCATCCCGTCATTCTGCTCTCTTCTCTTCAGCCTCTTCTTCTTCTTCTTCTTCTTTGTGCTGCCCCCACCCTTCGCTGCGAGCGCCGACCCCCTCCATTCGTGTGATATTGGAGTAGTCGGAGTATCGCGGCGCTCTTCTGCTCCTGTCCATCACCTTTTGCTACTCCTACAGCTTTCTTCCCGTCTCTTTTCATAGTTGCGGGAGGAGACGACCCCCTCTGTACGTGTTATATTGAAATGGTCAAATTCCAATTCCCTGTTTTGTCCCGTTCTGCCTTCCTACAGCCTCACTTTTCCTTTGCACATCCCTTCCCTTTTGGTAATTGAGGTGATGAACCCCCTTTATGACACTTGAGGTGGTCAAACTGACCCACTCCTCCTTTGATCCCTCAACACCCAGGATGTTTTCCTCCCTCTGTGCCTCCTTTCATCTTCGCCTGCTCTCCTTTGTTTTCCCATTCTTTTCCCAGCGGTATCGCCTTCCTCTAAAACCGCTCTCGCTGTCTGCTTTTTTGATTCATCTTCCTCCCGTCCTCCTTACCGGTGGTGATGACGCCCTCCAGCCGGATGATGTTGGAGTGGTCAAACTGCCCCAGGATGCCGGCCTCGCTGAGAAAAGAGCGCCGCTGTTTGTCAGAGCAGCCGGCCCTTAATGTCTTTATGGCCACCGGCAGCTCCCTCTTACTGGGCAGCTTCAGGCAGCCGCGACACACCTCCCCAAAGTCGCCTGTAGGGGGAGACAGACAGTCAGAGGTCATGATCTCTCATTGATCGATGAACGACCAGAGGGAAGGAAGACAGAACAGGACAAAGTGCTGCAGGTCAGACTGTTGCTGTGGAGGAACGTGTGTTTTCTGATGAAAAGGAAACGAGAAAAAAGTGGATGTTGGTCAGACAGAAGGAGGAGGGTTTGTTTTAGAATCAGATGGAGAAATTCAAACGTATTTGAGAGAAAGAGAGAGATGACGCAAATTAACAGACACAATTGAAAGAGAAAGTTGGAGAGACATGAAATACAAAAGGATCAAAGGGAGATCAAAGATTATGAAGGATGCAGGTGAAACACTAGAACATCAAGTGGAGACGAGTTAAATATAACAGCCAGAACACCGAAGCTCGGATTCAGCAGATAACAGTCGGACGCCAGACTGATTAAAAAGATTTATGTATATTTTTTAACTTTGTTTAAAGATAAGTTGAGGAAAAAGTGCAAAAATAACCTGAACTCAGTTAAGATTAATACAAATGTTAATAGCAAATACTCTGTTTGCAAACTTTGCTCATAATGTGAATCATATTTTATCCGAATGGCAACAAAAAATTAAGAAAAAAGTTTGCATTTACTAGACAAAAAAGGTCAAATATAAATTGCTTTTGAGTTGCATTCTGGAGAAGACTGAGACTGACTCCTACTAATGACTACAATTCATTACTTTGCCTTTGGGACCTTAAAAAGATAAATTTTAAAGAGCTGCAAAAGTGCAATAATCCTTATTCGATGTGCAGTCATGTACCCGTGTGCACAATTCTCTCTATCTTGATGCTCGAGTTGTCCAGCTCCTTGGCGAAGGCGTGCACGGCCTGCAGCAGGTCCTCACAGGTCTCCGGGTCGATGTAGGTCCTCCGTGTCGGGATCTTAACTGAAACGCACAAAGGGACAACATAAGACATGCTCCATAGAAAGAAAAATAAAAGGATTTTTAAGTGCACAGAGGAGACGAGACTTTCCGCAGTCCATAAAATCAACAGGACGGCGACACATCATTTACGGTCCACATGCTTGTCTGCTAACAGAAACACATAAAAAGATTTAAAAAAAACAGGATTCCCAGCAGCAGAATGTCCACATGAGACACGAAACAGATAAAAAGGAGCCATTCTCAGATTCAGATACCATTAAATTGTGTACGAGCAAATAAATACAGATAGCCGGCCAACTGTTTATTTAGCATGGAGAGCCGTCTGCTGCCCCGGCAGTGACTCTCTCAACACAGAGCAAAACATTTCTCATGTCTGCTTCACTTCTTGCTCTATTGAGGCAACAGTAAGTGAAGAAATTGGCATGACCGACTCTTCCAACAAAGAAAATTTCTCTCCGTATGATTGCTGAACTTCAGACCAAAATACTGCGTCTAGGGGGTAAAAAAAAAGCCTCTGCTCTTTGATCCAAAGACTGGAATCAATACCTGAGTTTTTGCCACTGATGTCTGAGAAAGCAGCAACATTTTGTGCTATCAGGCTCCACTTTGACTGTAAGCCGACTGTAAACGTCTCAGTTTGGATAAATAACTGGATCAATAACTGGAAAAATGTTTTATAAAGAGCTTAAGAATGATTATTTTTTATTCAAAACAATGCAAAAACGCTCCTGTTTATGTATTCATTACTCGTCTAATTCTCTGTTTTTTGTTCGGTGTGACCTTGCGAACTCCAGAGGCAGCGAGAAGGAAAAAAAAAAAAAAAAACGAGATCAAAGACTCGGAGCGCTGAAATCTGACTTTGGGTTTCCTCCGCGCGGCTTTCGTCAGATCACAGGGTGCTTTTCCACGAGGGCTTTCTGTCTTTTCTGCTGGCTTCAAAATGTTATCTCACTAAACACACACAACACACACAAACATGCAAAATAATAGACATGCAAAAGAAAAAAAAACAAGGAAACGTAATCTTCAGTCAAGAAACTGGAACAGGACGTAATATTCAGTATAATGCTGAGGCAGAAAAAAACCCTCAAGTCTCTGTTGCTGCAGCTGCTGCTTTGTTCTCAGTTTGAGAGTTCAGGCATCTCCAAAAAAAACTAATGACAGCTTAAGTTCATCAGCACAAAAGTCTCCTGATATAACATCACTTGCTGTTCTCTATCCACAATGTGACATTTGATAAATAGCCTCGCAGTATAAAAGTGCTTTATTGTGGGCAAAACACACAACAACGGGATTTAATATCAGTTGAAACAGAAGCTGTGACTCTTTATTCAAAACAGATTGTTTCATGTCGGCCCTCTCTGGTCTCTGAAGGAACAAAAAAGGTTAATGCTAATGATTACCTCGGCTAATGTCTTTCAAGGACCTCTACAAAAGCACTTCAGTGGCACTAATGAGACACAACAATTGGAAATTTCGGCTGACATTTAAAACCGCAAGTGATATTGACCCCGACTGTTTGATCGTGTCAAACAAAAACAAAGAGCACTACCTGCCGTTTCAATGAGCCTCTTGTGTTCTTTATCAGCTGCCTATCGGACAAAATGAACAACTGGCAAATAAACTAGACAGCAGATAGTCAATAACCATTAACCAACGGAGTACAGTTCTCCGTTAGATGACCTCTGACCCTTGTCACAACACCTTGAGGCTAATCTTCCAGGAAAAGGGGTGGTAGTTTTTCCCAAAAATCCGAGCAGAGGCTCTGAAATGTGATTAAAGCTCCGGATCGACCTGAGGGATCCTATACTGCCTGCCTCATAACGGCTTATTGATCCAACACACACACACGCACACACACAGGCAAGTCTGTTTGTGTGTACAAACATACTCACAAATATGTTTGTGTACACACACACACCAACACACACCAACACATCAACAAATAAAGTCAAAAGTCTAATTATGAAGCAAATGAAACCTTTTCTATTCGAGGTCGGGGCTGAGCGGAGGATCAAAGGCTCTTTTCTGACAAATAAGGTTTTCAAATACACTGTTTTAGTTGACCCTGGCTGAAACCTGCTGTGTAGCACACACACACATATGCACGCAAACACACAGACACACACACACACATAAGATGGGATGTTCACACGCCTCATAAAATCGACTCTATAGGCTGAAAGTGGCTGCAAACACTCAGACCCATATATGACACACACACACACACACACACACACACACCGATGACGCACGCTTCATTGGCTCCGTGGCTGATTATTTTCAGGGTTAACTGTGTCACTGCCGAGAGCGATTGAGGGGAAACTGAAGCGTGCTCACGCTCGGCTGCATCATCTCCAGCAGACCACCGAGCATGCCCATCGTGAAACATCTTCCTCCCAAACCGAAGGCCACAAACTCTTTATAACACGCTTTGCTATCTTCCTCCCCTGACACCTCCTCTCTCTCTCTCTCTCTCTCTCTCTCTTACATCCAATCAAGCGCTGCTCGGTATCTAAAGCTGGTCTGTTAATGGAGACTGCAGATAAGTCTTGCTTCCTCCTCCCTCCATCGCATGTTTCTAGGTCACAAACTCCACATTAAAACTAATGTCCTGAGCAGTGTCACTTATGATGAGTCTCTCCATCTCTGCCAGCTCACCTCCTCTTCCTTCATCCTTCTTCACCTCTCACCGAGCACTTCACTCACTCTCGTTTCCCTCCTCTCTCTCTCCCTCCTTCCTCCTCTACTTTATTACTCGCTCGCACATTTAATCACCCTCTCTCTTGCTCTTCTCCTGTCCTCCTGCGTTAAACTTTGGTCGTGAAATGTGTTTTTAAGAGTCTTCTCGCGGGCGGACAGATGGGAGGGGGGATGGGGGGGGTTCAAATCAGACTATCATGACACTCGCTGCCGCACACACTTTGTGGTTTCAGGCATCGCTCTGAGAGTGTGTTGTAGTTCACATTTAAAAAACATGGAGTGGACTCAGGGGTGTGTGTGTGTGTGTGTGTGTGTGTGTGTGTGTGTGTGTTGGATAAAGAGAGCAAAAATGTGTCTTGTGCCTATTTATGTGTGAGTCCATGTTCTACAGAAAAAAAGGTGTGTTTGAAAAGCAGGCCAAAAAATGTGTGTGTGTGTGTGTGTGTGTGTTTTTTCTGTGTGTGTTGCGTGCTTGTCAGCTGTTGGCATGTCTTTGTTTGGGCAGATTTAATTCCCAGCCGCATGGCTTCGGCTCATTATTCATCAGGCATAGTGCTCCAAACCTCTCCAGAGGGCTCAGCATGCTGGGAGATTAAACAACGCAAATGAGCACGCACACGCGCCAAACCCACAACCGCTCACGCTCACACACGCACACATCCACCATGTTACCGAAGCACTGGCGCAGACTAACACACAAACAGGAAGAGATATGTCAAACTACTTCCATTCTGTCACTGTCAAACAAAAAGCCCACTGAGAGTCGAGTTAAAAAAAGCAGCATTTACAACCATGTACAACATCATACACAACAACAACACAACAACAACAACACAACAACACAACAACAACACAACAACAACGTTAAACGTCCGTTTTGGAAATGCTCAATCTTTGCCGCTGCCTGCCTCGTCCTCCTTCTCCCCCTCCCCCCCTCTGATTTCCAGCTCTTTATCTTTCCCCTCCTCCTGATTTCAATCTCTCCCCCATCAAACTCTGCCGCACACACACGCACACACACACACACACACACACACACACCACCTAATGGAGTGTGTCAGTGTGCTCAGAGTTGGCTAAGCATGCACTCAGAATTAAGAATTAATGCCGCGGCGCCGGTGCCTCAAAAGTCATTGGTAATGCAGGCGCATATGTGTGTGTGTGTGTGTGTGTTCACATGCGTTCCAGCACACGGAAGAGGAAGGACACTTTCCACTATCCCCTGAGTTTGAACACCTACACACAGACACACACACACACATTTAGGCCGTATAAAAGAGTGATCACCACTGTCACTTACACTGGAAGTAAAGTTCCTCGTCTCCCTCCTGAGAAGCTTTGCTGTAGCCGCATTGTCTGCAAAGAGAAACAAAGACGCTGTTTTATCCCAGCTGGCAGACGCAAACAAACACAAGCATCAGACGCTGTTTATCTTGCAACATTGTGGATTATTTTGGAATGTGCGATAACTGTGAGATGAGAGGAGAAAAAAAAAGCAGGGACGAGAGTATTGATAGTGGAGATGGGAGAGGATACGGCGAGGCGTTCAAAGACCCCCGATGCGACGGCGCTGATGAGCAGCTGAGAGAAATCCTGCTCGGTCTGACTGACACACACCGATAGGTCTGGAATTGAAACGACTATTGTTGTTTCACCCTGATGGAGATTTTATGAAAAAGTTGAACAAACACACACACTCACACACACACACAAACACACACACAAACACAGCTGTACACGTATGTGCACACACACACACGGTTATCTCTCATCCTCGGCCGTCGCAGGGGGTCTAAAGAGGAGAGAGCTCTCTATGATCTGACTGCTGATGGCTTTTCGGCTTAGAGGAGAACTTGGCTCTTTACGCACACACACCCGCACACGCAATCCACAAAAACACACACGCACACACACACGCACTGTAAGTGACAGATTAACAAGTGATGAAGAGACTTTCTGGATGACCAGCACTACTTGGATTAGAGCGAGAGATGAAAAAAACAAGAGGGATACAGAGAAGGAACTGAAGAAAGTTTTGATGGTAAAATCTGCAGTTCATCAGGGTTTCTTTTAACAAACACGGTGCTATTAAATATATTTTGAATGTATCAGATAAAAATGGAAATATAACATAAGAAATGTTTCCCCTCACTTTCAATCCGATGAACTTATACTCATATTTTCTGTGACATTTATGTGCATATTTGTACATGTTTTTATCTGCAGGCATCATATCAACAAGTAAAAGATGAACACGGTTATTGTTGCTAGTTGTGTGTTTTGTAATTGATTGATTGATTTGATTGCAGTGTGATTAAGTTCAAACTTCAGGACTGATGAAGTGGTGCACATGTCAACAGACCTGGGTGTTAATGTGGATGTCTGAACACTTCAAACAGCAGAGAGGAAGTTCACAGAAAGCCTGACTGTATGTCATGAGCATGTGTGTGTGTGTGTGTTTGTGCTTGTTTCTTTATGTTAAACCGTGTGTGAGTGCAGAGCCTGAGTGTGAATGCATCCATGGTGGTGTGTTTTCTCTTGCATGTGCTTGTCCCTGTGAGTGTTTGCATGGAGAAGATGTGATCAAGGGTGAGGATGACACGCCCCCCCCCCTCCTGCCTGTGCGGCAGCAGGGTCCGAGACAAGGTCAAGACCCTGCCTGTCAAAACACACCAGCAGACACATGCAGCACAGATCCTCGGGGCAGGAGATACCAGACAGGGGGAGAAGAGACAAGAATTAATAGATAAGGGAGCACAGCGGAAAAGGGAGCAAGGGAGGGAGGGGGCAGGAAGGGAAATGAGGACGGAGGGCATGACGGTGCCAAGAGAAACAAGATGCAAGAGACCTGAAGAGGAAAAGAGGTAAGGTAGCAAATGAGAGCGTGACATGAGGATGAGGGCGAAGAAGTGGATGAGTCACTGTGAAAAACGCGAGGGAGTGGGAAGATGAAAAGGCGGAGAGAGTGACAACAAAAGAGATCACAGGTAAAAGAATAACTGGGCAGGAGAGTATGCATGGAGGGAGAAATGTGAGAGGAAGCTCACTGTAAAGTTCATAAAGTACAAAGGAAGATGCAAGAACAGAGAGAAAGGATGAGAGTGAGGAGTGCAGGGAAGGAAAGGATGCTACAGATGAAGGCAACAAGGCACTGATGGGAAACCACAAAACGGACTTATAACAAGGAAATGATGAGAGGCAAAAGAGCAAGCAGGAGTCGAGAAATAAAGGGACAAGTTGGCCGATAAAAAGCAAGAGAGGAGACAAGGAGGCAAAAAGAAATACAGAGGAAAAAAAGGCTCAGCCCTGTTTCAGGGTTACATGAAGGCAACATCTTTTGAAATGTCACAGATGTGACAAAAATGAAATAGCAGATGGGGAGAGGGGCTGTTTTGGGAGGGTGGCTTCTTTTTGGGATACGAATCCAAGAAGGTCTCCATCATATTTTTTACGTTTTCTTTGGATACAATGCTGAGGATATAATGTGGAATTGGGCCAAACAGCTTTATAAGAAGGGAAGGAAAAGGTAAATGTTTTAACTTATTATCATTCTCTTTGTAAGAGGAAGAGGATGGCAGGACAACTGGGAGGAAATAAAAAGAGGAGAAGGGAGGAGGGGGAGTGCAGACATGCCAGTGTACCTGGGCATCAGCTGTGTGAAGGGAGGAAGAGGAGAGAGAAGAGGAGGAGGAGGAGGAAGAGTGGAGAAGGAGGTCGAGAGCAGCACCACGCTAGCAGGAGTTACATTGGAGGAGCTCGAGCAGACGCTGCTGGGAAAAAAAGCGGAAAGGGAAGGGAGGGGAGGGGAAGGGAAGGGAGGGGGTGCTAATGTCAATTCTGGCTCTTTTAAAGATGGTCAGTTAACACAAATCTGGACTAATGAAAAGATTCCACTCTCCCAAATCTAATCCCTGGAAAACTGTGGATGCTGCCAAGAAAACATGCAGAAAGAATAAAAATAATCATAGATTGGAGGCAATTTGATTAGAATATATACTCACTATTGTGAAAATATATCTTAAAGTCAGTTAAACCTCCTAAAACTGGTTCAAATTTTATTTTTTCACAAGAATTCTGGATCTTTTTTTTTTTTTAAGTTTCACACTTCAGAAGAACCAGATGGCTGAAAGAAATGTGCCGATGCCAAAACGCTGACGATTCTGGCAAAACTGTGGCTGTCAGCTCAGCCTCATCAAATGTCAGGTTTGGCAAGAATTTTCATCTGAGTTGTAGTTTGTAACAGTGCATTTGATTTTAAAAGGAAAACATGAGCGTTGTCCCATTAAAATGTCTAAAAATTACATTATATTTGTTATATATTTTTTATGTTGTGCTTATAAATGATCCTAAATGTTTCGAACAATGTTAAATCTTAACAAGAAAATTTAAAATTTGTCGCCAACATCCCAGACAAAATCAATGAAGAAGGAAGTTGGCAAACGTTATTAAACATACCTTGAATAAACTTTGATACTTTACCTGAGATAGATAGATTTTCATGTGCAACGGTAGCTGTTTAATGATAAAATTAACAAATCCCACCATCTCATGCCGTTCACACAATGTCATCAAACTACATCTTCTGTTTTTATGTTTTTTCGCCGTAGATTTGGTGTTTGAATAAGTTTTTTTGGGTTGTTGTGCAGGATTGTGCCCATGTTCACTGTAATAAAGGAGCCCGTCACTTAGTGCACTAATAAGTTTTTAACAGTTTTGGAAAAACAGAACAGAGTTCTGTAGCACAAAGCTATATCAGGTTTTAGCTTTTTTATTGGATTTTTATATTGAAAAAAAAAAATTACAGAATATTGCCAGTATTATCCTTTAAACCGCCCGCGAGACGAGACAGAGCCACGGCAAACTGGGAAACTGTCTTTTTGTTATTAGGACAAATTGAGCCTTCAATCATTTGATATGGATTTCATTAATTTTGGTCAAGTTTGTTATTTCCGAGCTTTTGAGTTCATACTTTTTTTTAATTATACTTCTTGATAACCAAATGTTTTCTGAGCAGCACCTCGTTGGCCAAATGCTATCTCTGGCACGCAGCTTGGGGAGCAGCAACGGGAAACACACACATCTTCACTGAGACCCATTTTTGGAAGGATTAAGGTTAATAAATAGAACTGACTGGCTCATAGTGGTTTTTTTTTTTTTGTAAAAGAAAGAAATAAAAAAAAAGGAAGAAGACGTTAATCTAAAAATTCAACATGATGTCCTCACAAGTCGTCGTGATTTTGGATGCTAACCTCACCTCGTGCTCATATGCATCTCAATGGCAAATTTAAATTCTTGCTCATTTTTCCGTGAATTATCATATTTGCAGCCCACACACGATTGTTTTCAGGAGAGAACTTTAAATCAAAAAAAAAAAAAAAAAAAAGCAGCGGATGCCATGTAAATGAAGCCTATTTACCGCCTGCTCATTCCTCTCCTTTCCTGAATTATCCTCTGAAATAAAATGCATTTATGGAAATAATATGAACAATAGGTGAAAGAATACAATCCTATCTGACAGGTAAAGTGAAGCAGAGGGAATTTAAGCCAGCAGAGGTGACTTATGTGGGGAAAAAAATACATTGAGAATATTCAAAAACCCACTTTTTATGTTTATCCATCACAAGTTTTATCCAGTTGTTCATAAGATTAAAAAACTGTGACACCTTTGTTTTCGTGACTTGCCAGGAACTGCTTCATCAAAATCTGCTCTGGAGGGATTCCTGCTGATTACACAAGCATTTCTCCTCTTGCTTAAAAGTTACAGATGTTCCAGTTTTTGGTTTCGGGTTCAGAATCATTAACAGGTCCATACTTTCAAATATAGTCATGATTTATTCATTTGGGGCTGATGAATAATAAACGAGAACACATTTCCAAAAATGGATACGGAGCCTTTTTGGAATGACAGCTTTCTCATTTAAAATGGGAAACGTCTGTCTGTCTGTCTGTCTGATGGTGGGGGGGGGGGCCTTTCTGAGACATGAAAGCACTGATCTGTACCAGGCACAAGACTCCACACAGGGCTCGAGACCTTTTCTCTTTTCTCTTGGCCAACCCGTCTCCATTTTCCCCCTTCGAATCAAACTTTCGTCGCTGTGTTGCTGCGAGTCAACGGCCCCATGAAATGACCCTCTGCTCTTATTCCTCCTGCTTCTTTTCTTCTTGATCTCCTCTCCATCTCCTCCTGATAACTTGTTGCTCACTCTCCAGGCGTAGACATGCACTCACGCTCAATCACATGGCCTCATACTCGCACACTACTGTGGCCAATGAAGAGTAAACATTCCCCGCGCCGACCAGTCGAGCCTGAGCTTCATGGAAGATGTTTGAGCAATGCCCTGAAACTCTGGATCCATCAAATCCGGTCAAGCACCAATGGACTGTGTGTGTGTTTGTGTGTGATTTCCTCCATTTTTATTCTGCACATTATTCTTGCTGAGAGTTGTGAATAATTTTTCCATGTGCATCATGTTAGCGTTGCTATAACTCTCACTGAGGACACCAGCAGTGAGCGGAAAAAAGGTTACTGATGTCCAAAACACTCAATCTATGCTGCAGTAAGTAACATGACAGCCGCTATTGGACACCTGAAGTATCAGAGGAGCAACTGCAGCCAGACACAACATAGTATGAAGGACGGCACAGAGAAAGAAAAATGGAGTTGTAATGGACGTTCTGGTTGTTATATTGTTTTACTTTTAACCTCAAAAGCCAATCTCTCTCAACATGTGGTCAAGGAAATGTGTTTTTATATGTCTTTATAATGCTAGAGCCTTGAAAAGGTTCAGACATATCACCTAGTCCACCTTCTTTGATTACATGGAGCCCAAAAAGCCCAAACTGAATAAAAATGCTCAATATGACGGACCCAAACTGACTGAAAAAGTCCCTCGGTTGCTAAACAATTTGACTTTACAGCTGACTGCATTTCCTCTGCAGACGCTCTCACTGATGACGTAAATGAACAGGAATGTACAAACAACCGCATGACGCACAAAAAAATGGGGGTGAACCCCTGCAGAAGGTTTGTTTTTGATGTGAACCCCTTTCTCTCTTAAAAAAAATAACATCCTCACGACACAATATCAACAGCTACTGCATGAAAAAATGACAGATATCCATCTCCAGGGAGTGAAATAAACATGCACCAAAGTGATATTACTGACTGTGTTGGTGCTGATAGGTGGCAGTTTAGCGAGATAAATACATAATGAATTCATCCTTTTCGCACATGTAAACACCTGCCGTCATCAGATCAAATCTGACAAGAAAAAGTGGATGATAGTACTTCCTTGAAACCTCGAAACACAGACAAGGAAAACACAACGTTGGCGCTTTCTGTTGCAGTTGTAGAGACTCCACACATGATAATGCATCCATTTATATAGCGAACAATAACGAGTGAGCTGCTGGTGGTTTGTTTAGGACCACAGGGACAAAACAGCTTACAAAGAGGCAGAGCTAACCTGCTGCTGAAACATACCTCACCATAAAAGTGAGAAATTCAGCCATATTTTCTGAGGCTCCATAAACGCGAACGCACGCCTCGGACCGCGTGCAACCGCCTGTGTCCGTGACTTCACGCGTGTGCTGTGGGACTCATTTGCATGTGTATCTGTGTGCGTGCGAGCGGGCAGATCATTGTAACGGAGACCCTCCAGCCATGGCCGGGAGCTGGCTGTCTTTGCAAACACGAGAGCATGGTAATTGAGGCATCAAGCCATTCCCTCTTTGTCTCTATGCAAAACATGAAGAGCAAGTTAATGGTCGGGCGGCGACGAACAATGGAGACCACTTGCAATGAATGCAGAGATGAGAATAAAAGGGGGGAAAGATAAGCATTATTATTCTGTACTGGGCTGTGCATTAGGGGCTAACGCTTCCTTCCCTCGATGCAACCATGTATTTAAAAAAAACTAATATGTGTGTGTGCTGAGAGTATGCACATTTTTGCATATTTTG
>JAPZDY010000008.1:4940160-4950533 GCA_029783645.1 Ctenochaetus hawaiiensis | reverse complement strand
CATATTTTGTGTTTTTCAAATGCAATAAAGTCGCCTTCCCACAGCTCTGTACTGTATATGTGTGTGTGTCGGTGTGTACATCTCTTCCCGTACATGTCCCTTTATGGATGTTTGACTGACAGCAGCGGTTTGTATGGAGCCGCTCTGAGTGAATAGAACCCATTTCTACACCCGGTTGACTCCATCATTGCACTGTTTTGTGCGTATCTCGCCTTGGTCTGGTGGTTTCTATATCACAATCCCCTCTTTAGACAGGTAGGTGTGCCTGTGGAAAAGGTACTTTATAAGGCTGAGAGGTGGCATAGATGTGTGTGTGTGTGTGTGTGTGATGGAGAGAACGAGTGAATGCACACAAACTATACAAACAAATGCTTTCACAGTGGATCCAGAACATCCCCCTGGATGGACGAATGATTTGAATGAGAGCCAAATACAATGCAACACACACAAAAAAACAACAATTGTTCTTCATGTGTGTCACTGTGTGGGCGTAGATATGTGCTCCCTGCTCGTGTGCTCGCATGTGTGATGGAGCACACAGTGTAAATTGTGCGGGTGTGTGCGTTTGTTGTGCGTGGGCGTGTGTGAGGCGAGCTGGCAGAATATAGAATTGGACAGGAGTCAAAGAGCAAAGTGGTTGGAACGGCAAGCAGAAATGCACTATACCGCCCCCCGACACACACACGCACACACAGACACATCTCTCTTTATGTGCTCAGCTGAAAAAACATGTAAGTATATGGAAAAATATAGTGTGCAATAAACAACAAACATTAAAATGCCTCAGATTACACAGAAAAATGGAACTGCAATGAAATGAGGGAGGTAATAAGTGGTCTGTTGATTAAAAAAAAATAAAAACAAGACTGTTAACTGTGACAAGGGAGTACTGTGGTGTGCATTTATAATCTGCACTTTTTAGATTTAGATTTAGATGTTTTAAACTTTGTTTTACTGCATATAACGATTAAATTTCTGTTATGGAACAATTCGGCTGTTTTTAGTTCAAGGGTTCAAGTCTGGCAGGTTTTCCCTTTTGATTTAGTTGTTTATTCGCGTCAGGAATGGATAAATTTCTACTTAAATCACAGATTTGCTTTTGCTGAATGTAAAGCATCAGCTGAAACTTTTTTTTCATCTCTTTTATTATTGTTCAAGTTCAAAATGTGTAGAAATGTCTGAAGCTGCAAAAGATATTTGGTGCTTAAATGGTTAAAATTAAAACTGTAACTTAATCAAATTTAGTGACCTTCATCACAATTCATACACTTCAGTTAAAAAATTAACCCAGTATTTGGGCTCAAGTGTACTAAGCTTCCCCTTTAAAAGAGAAATGAAGCAATAAATCTTCTTATACTGATTTCTGGTGTCTGAATTGTCTCTCTGCTGCCACAAAACTCTTTATTTAATGCTGTGAAATAAGGTCAAAATAGTCAAAGAAGACACTGAAATTACCTTCAACTTCTACCTTGTTTTCAAGTTTCATGCTTTAGTTGGAGCCAGAATTTTCTTTTTTTAACTCAGTGAAATAGAAATTTGGAGTGTTGAGTCTTATCGAAAAAATCTGTTTAGTCTTGACCTTTTCCCATCAGCCTCAGTAAACCGTGCGTCATCTACTACTGTTTTGAGCTTCCTCTCATCCCTTTGCTGTTTCAGTGAAACCAAATTAGAAAACAAAGAACAATAAACTCTGAACCAAAAAACAGGAACAGAGAAGTTTGTGACGTTTTTCTCTTAGTGCCATCGTTAAACCGACGTCTTTGTGTCGGATATTAAACTACACATGTCAGCGTTTAGCGTTTAATTTGAGCCGTTCTTCTGTTGTCACTGCACGTTCCTTTCACAGAAGGACTCCTCCTCCTATGACTGGATTACTGTAATCTGGATTATGATGAAGAGGCGTGCCGCAGCTGACTGAGTATGTGATTGAGTCTATGATTGAGTGTTTGTACACAATGTGCATGTCAGTGTGTCTGTTTAACACGCTAAAGGTATTAACATCTTAGCATAAGAGCACTATCCGCAGGAAGTGAGTGGATGGTGAATTAATGAATTGTTTGCATGTGCGTGTCTGCAGGCGCGTATCTACCTCCTCCAGATTAGCAGCCCGACTCCCATGGAGAGCAGCATGATGAGGGCAGCCACGGACACGACCACGATGATCACAACGGGACTCTGCTCACTGGACGCCAGAGCCACTGGAGATGAAAAAACACACTTCATTAAACATACAAACCAAAACACACACTTAAATCATGTGGATTGTGCAAATTTGCCATCGCACCACGACAACATGCAGCGCACATATATTCAAGAACTGCATATTAAGTGTGAACGAGAACAGGAAAGGGGAGGTAACAAGAAGGTTTTGACCTTAAAGGATGAGTTGATTTCACAAAAAGTCTGTTTGAGTTGAGGATAAACTGCTTCCGCCTGTTTCTCAAAGCCACAACTCCCTCTAGATTATTAATAATCTCACTTGACCATCCTAAATTACACATTCTGAAGATGGATCACTTACATTCTGCTCTACTAAATTAACATAAAGAAACAGAACTAAAACAGTAAACAAAACTACAGTCACTGATAAAGTGAGCTCATCTTAAAGTCCATTAGCTGTTGAGCTTTTAGTCACAAAAACTTCATCAGCAGATGAACTTTTAAAGAAACTGAATTGTGGAATTTCACGTTCCTGTTCCTCTTCCGACAAATTATAGATCTCTCATCCATGTGGATTTAAAATGTTTCGGGTCAAAGTTGTCGACCTTGTGACCACTTATACAATTATTTAAAAGAAAAAGTTGCTTTCCAGCTGCTGTTTCTGAGGTCAAGAATGAATTTTGAACCCAAACAGACCGAGTTAACAAGTTCTTAAAGTCCGGGGACCGGCAGAAAGTCTGCATGGGCCAGCTGCTTCTGTTTTGCTTACATTTAACTCACAAACACTTATCCTTGCCTGATGCATTATTCACTCGAGAGACGAATGTAATCTTAATGATAATGTGCTGCTAAAACTCTCTTTGCATCCCTGTGTTTCCTGCACGGCCACTAGGGGCTGTTGTGTTGCTGCCTTGTGAGATCTCAGGTCATCACTCACTCTGACACTTGATCTCGCCTGAGGCTCACGAAGCAAACTGAATATGCATCACCCCCCCCAAAAAAAAAGTTATCATGCAACTTCTGCAAGACCTCTCACCCTACAGCAAAGCAAAGAGGCAGAAGAGCTCCTTCTGCTTCAGAATGAATAAATGATGTTTTGGCAGAGCTGCTCTTTGTCCGACTGCGGAGGAAAGAGGACGTGCAGGGCAGCTCTCACATGAGTTCAACTGTGTAAACGGTGTGAGGCAGCTGAGCGATCTGAGGCTACGAAAGCTCAACAAATCTCTGTCCTGGAAATATAAAAAGGTTCAAAACAAGGAATTCATGGCATGAAACACTCTCTCTCTCTCTCTCACACACACACACACACAGAGTCCCAACCAGACCCTGAGGTGGCACAGGGGACACGGTATCAACTCGCACAAAGAGGAACCATTTCACAGCTTACTGGCAAAAATCTTGGATCTTCACACATTGTCTCAGACACAGTCACATCCCCTCTTTTTCTCTGTCTGTCTCACTCTAGCAGCACGCCTCATTGTGTGGGCTGGCCAGGTGCCTACACAAACCCCCTTTCCCAATCTGCCCAGCGGGTGCTGAGGGGAGGGAGTGAAGAGGAAGTGAGGAGAGGAGGGGAGGAGGCGTAAAACGGCTACTCACACTCGCCAAGTGTCTGCAGCTCCAGGGGAGCGCTGTACGCTCCGTAGTCGATGGGCGGCGGAGAAGAAGAGGAGGAGGAGGAGGAAGAAGAAGAAGAGGAGGACGATGATGAAGAGGAGGAAGAAGTAGAGGAGGACGAGGAGGCGGAGAGAGGAGAGGAGGAGAGATAGGAGGAAGGGGCCGGCGTGGAGAAAGGGCGGATGAGGAAGACATATTTGGTGCCAGGTTTGAGGTTGTTGACACTGATCCGCGTGGCGGCGGTCTTCACAGTAGAATAACTCTGATCCTTTTGTTCCTGCGGAGACAGAGAGCGAAAGTGAGAGTCGGAGAAAAAATAGAGACGAAGGAGCAGGAAAGAGACAGAGAGGAAGGAGTGAGACGAGTAGGTGGAATCCATTCGTGAGATGCCTTGTTCATTTCCAAGGCGAAGTTCGTGATGCCGGTGGGACGTGAGAGACGATTCTGTTACCAAATAATCACTGAAGGGCCTCGCTTATGTTTCATTTATTGAGAGAGAGAGATCCAAACTTCCAGACAGTTTTCAAGGCCAAACTGAGGATTAATCTTTAAAACCTGCTCATAATAAAAAAAAAAAAGCATCACTATGTGCTTTTGAAATAATGATGAAAAACAATGTGGATGGTAACAAAGTATGACTCTATTCATTAGAGAGATCTTTAGAAAAACAAGCCGAAGACGGCGCTCATCTGTGTCTCTCTGAGCATGACTCACACACAAAGTGGGCAGGATGAGGGCAGTGAGAAGGTGATGCGCATTAACATAATTACACCACCTTGTTGTCTGATATGTTTGGTTTTTTTTTTCCTGATCGGTGCAATCGCTTTCCCATCTCTGCCTCGACTCAACAAACAATCCTTCATGCGTCTTTGCACGTCATGTCAACAAGATCACGCCAAGGGAGGATGAGCCAGCTTGATAAATCTGGTTTATGTAAAAGGGTAAAATGAGATAAAGCAGGCAGACGTGAGTTTCTGAGAGTGCACAGCGCTCCCTGCAGGGGGTAATTATGGTTTGGAGCGGCGTGCATGATCTTTACATCTTTTTTTATGTATGTTCAAGAATAGCGATGCACGAGGAGGGAATGAAGGAATCAGAAAGTCAGAGAGAAGGACACAGGCGCAGTGAAATAAAGAGAGATTAACTGAGAATGGCAGCTACTGTATAATGAGTGACTCCTGTGGAGTGAGCTAATATAGTGTGTGACATGGAGACGAGAAGAGAGCAGCGTGGAGAGAAATGAGGAGGAAAACACGGAGTTGTCGGAGAAGACGGATGGAAGAAAAAATAACAACAGTCAGAATTGACACTTGGTAATTTTCAAGATATGAATAACCAGGGATTTAGTCATGATTAGTCATCGTAGTCATCAACAGTGTGTTATTTTTTGTGATCCAGATTAGATGAAACGCCTCACGCATCGCAAATGTTTAAGATGCGATTTTATGACAAATGTTTTGCGAGTCACAAGTTCAATCTCAAGATTTCAAGAAAGACAAGCTCTGATTCGAGTTCTCCGTCCTGAACTGAGAGTTTTGAGCCTTTAACAAGTCATAATGTGCTTTTTATTAAATTTACAGCAATTTCACTGAAGGGCTTCGACTCGACGTTCTTTGTCCATTTCAAAAAGTCAAAAGAAGTTTCAAATTGTCTCTGCCTGTAATTTCACACCAGCTTGTTTTGCATAAAGCAATTTGTTTTCTCTTGACCACTGACTGATTTCTGAACACAAATGAAATCATCTTTGGCATCATTTTTTTCCAGCTGGAGCTCGGTAACGACAGTTTGTTCTCTCCTGCAGCTTGACTCGATGCTGTTTGATTGGCCGGTTAAAACAAAGTGCAGCAGGGGGAATTAAGTGTTGACTTGCAAAGAATGAACAGCATCAACAAAAGGAAGGGAGATAAATTGTCTTGTGTTCACTCGCATCAATAACATACCTTATAATCTTTGGACCTGGAGGAAAGTATCGAGTATTTTCAAGTCAAAAGGCTCAAGTCCAAGTGGAGTCGATATCAGTGAGAACAGTGTGGGTCAATACACAGCTGCATCTCGCAAGAGGAAAACTAAGAAAGACATATTTTGTACTTTAATGGCTCTTTGCTGCATTGTGTTGCTTTTCCATTTAATTGCCAGTCAACAATCCCACAGTCTCACTCTTAGTTATTCTCCATCTATCTGTTTCACTCTCTCCATTCATCTGCCTCCATCAGTCGGCTTCTTTTACAAAGCGCCTTCATTCTTTTCTCTCTAATACTTTGCTCTTACAAGTGTCTTTCCACCCAGTCGTCTTCCCCTCATCTGTCCCTGACACTCTCTAAACTCTCCTCTCCCTCGCTCATCACACAGGCGTCTCGTTCTTTCAAAATGCTCCGCTGTGCACCTCCCATCGTCTCCTCTCTTTTCCCAAGTCTTCTCCTCGCCCATCCCTGCTCCTAATCTTCCCCTCTTCTTTTTTTTCTTCCTTTTTTCTAAAAGACGTGGGAGTGGAGAAGCAAGGAGCGAGGGCTTTATTAAATATGGTGCAGCATAGAGAAGAGAAGGAGGTGTGAAAATGGGTGCGAGTGTGACACAGCCAAACACAAAGACCAGGCTTTGCCAGAAAATGCAGCGTATGAAAATGGAGAGGCGTGAGTGTGACAGCTGCGGTTTACGTGCATGACAGATTCACTGTGAAGACTCGGAGTGTTGACGTGGCGGCCGCAGCCTGACTAAGTGTTGTGTTAAACGAGCGTGGTAGGTCTAATGAAATTACAGCGGTTATCCATAAAAGCAAAGGAAAAGTGGCAGTAATGTGGACTGCAGGTTTAAGAAAATTGGCTGAAGAAATCGATGAATTTTGAACAATTTGAACATTAGTGAGGAGTTCTAGACAATTTTATCGAAAAACATCAACTTCTGATTTGCTCCAAAGTTGCACAACAGTCAGTTTGTCACTCAGCCGAGTTTGAGGCCGAGCTAACTTTATATAAGACTTGATAAGCGATGCAGATAATCTTAAAACAGCTGTGAAAACTACTGATGGTGACAGATTCTTTGCTCTAAAAGTGGATTTTTACCTTCTCGTAGTATTTGACCTCGTATTCGGTGCGGCTGCTGTTCGGGTAGGACGGCTCCCGCCACACCAAGGTGATGCTCTTCTGCTCAATCTTCTCTGCTCGCAGCTCACTGATTAGCGATGGCGCTACAAAGAAAGAAGAAGAGAGAGAAAAAAGAGAGAGAGAAGAGGAAGAGAGATGAGTTCAGGGATTCGAGTCTCATTCAATATAAATATAATATCTCACAGAGTTTTCTCAAGGACATCAGAAAGAGTCTTTACTCTGCTGTATTTCCAGCTTTTTACACAAAGCAGGACGGTGCAGACAAAGTTCAGAGGAAGCAGTCACTGATTATATACAGTCTCTTCTACAACAGAGAGCTGAAGAAATGTGGGCAGAGAGCAACACATGGGAGAGAAAGTGGACAGAAGTGAGCAGAAGAAAGGTAACTGATTAATTATTAAAGCTGAGACGCGTCAAAGCAGACAACTTCATCGCACTCCATGAATAGACAAACAGCGTCTTTGTCTGAGTGTGTGAGAGAGTGTGTGTGTGTGTGTGTGTGCGTGGCACTGAACAAGGCCTGGGTCTGTACATCGGGACTGACAATGGATCGATACAGATATGGATTGACTGACAAGTCCGTATCGACACGGGGATAACGGATGGAGATGCTCTTGATCTCGGCTCTCTGTTTCCCCTCCGAGTCTGACTCTTCTGACTCAATCTGGGGGGAAGCCGCGGCAAAAATGATCCTGACAGATATTTCGTCTGGTATTGATCAGCAGGGGAGAGAGAACAAAACGGAAGATGAATTATCCGGACGAAGCTCTTCCAGATTTAGATGCAGCGTGTGACGGCGGCGGCTCGCTAAGCGAACAGTTTTGGTTTCTGAGGTGAGACCAGTTCTTTTGTTTCTCTGCGAGGCGGCACGTAGTACGATAATCAGCAGGCGTCGCCCACTCTCGCTTAAGTGTTAATTATGCCATGTATAATGAAGCAGCGGAGTCGGTTGTCACTCAAAAACACTGAGAAAAATAAAGGGGTGTGGTTTTAGTCAAAAGGTCTCTCCGTGTTGGGAGGAGCTGTGCCATTAAGGCCATTACGGTTATTGTTGGTTGGGGAGGAGAGGGGGAGTTTTCTGTCATCGTTTTTTGCTCTGGATGATAATTATTGCTGTTTTTCACTTATTTAGACGCCTTTTAATATCCCCCTTTCAAACTGACGTAAACCGCAGGTCCCTTTTCCTTTTCCTTTTCTTGCAGTTGCTCCTCTGTCATCCTTTCTTTCTTCTCTCCTCTCTCGTTCTCTCCCTCTCTCTCTGTCACCCCATCAGTTACCTGCTCCTCTCTCTTGCTCTGCTCACTTCCTGTTTATCTCTTCCTCGACCTTTAACCGCCAATTCATCTTTTTGCTCAGTGGAAACAGCTACGCTAATGAGTGTGTTTTGTCTGTCACTCACACATCAGCAGAACTAAGTGAACACACACACACACACACACACACACGCACAACAAACACACTCAAGTATCTGTGCAGTTTCTTCAGGCGGCCGATCAAAGACACACTGTCCGTCTCCATCTGTCTGCCTGATGTGTGTGAAAACACAGGTATCTTTCCATTATTCATGTTGACTTGTGTAAATTTTGGTGTCATGGTGGGAGGATGTGTGTGTGTGTGTGTGTGTGTGTGTGTATGTGTGTTTTAGCTAGGGGCGCTGAATCTGCGGTATCACTTCACTGTATTTCTGTCTAATATAGATGAATAAAAACAGACATGTGGCTCTGATTATTTTTAATTAAAAAGTATAAAAATGCAAATTCAGAATCCCAAATGGGAATCTAGTAAATTGTTGTTGTTTTTTTTAATAATAAATCTGTGGGTTCAATAGCACTGAGCTTTTGCAGCCTTTGTCATTTTTGTTATTTCTGTTCAGGCTCATCTTAATTCTGATTGCAAAAACTTAAAAAAGAGAAAAAATAGCGCACCATTAAATCTTTATAGACAGTTATTATTTCAGTATAAAATAATTATTATTTGCCTAAAAGTGTGTCTGAGCATCGCAGAATGTGCTTTGTTTGTCATTTCTCTGACCTTTGACAAGATAAATTATTAATTATGTTTGCATTAAAAAGAAAAGCATAAACAACGTTTTTTTGTAGTTATACAATAGTTTTTAATTTGCTTAAAAGCATGTTTATACAATGTCTGTTAATTGTTGAAAAACAAAAACAAATGAAAAACATGTACCGTAAACATTCACAGCTGTTCTCACGGAGGACTGCTATTTTCTAAGTATTATTTTGCTTTTACGCAGCCAGTCAATCTGAGGAATAAACACACATTATGTAAATGGCAACACACGATAGAAACGTACAGTAAGCGCTGCAGCGGGGGAACAATGCTAATGAGCTGTTTACATGAATGTAAATAAACATCAGAGAGAAATTATTCTTTATCTCTGCAGGCATTTATTTAATAGAGGAAACAGGCAGCCTTGCTTATTAGAAAATGAAGAAATTACTCTCACAGCACATGAAAGCAGGCGAAAAATAAAAGCACACAGTTGTGTTTGTTTGTGTGGACAAATTTTAAAGAAACTGAGGGAAAGAAAAAGGAAAAAGGAGTGAAATATAGTTAGACGCCAGTTACGAGTGAAAGGAAGTGCTAACAGACAGTCTCTCCTCCGAGTCGCTGCCACACGAACACAAAGAGAAACTCACTGTCAACCTGCTCTGCACATCCACAACCGCAGGCTATTGTTTGCTATTCTTTCCTTCCTTGTGTGCTAAATAATGCATAGGACCGGTGGCTTCCTCCACACTCCAGATCACACGGCTCAGTGTGACACATCAGGAACAGGTGTGCACAGGTTCTCTATCGATAAACACACATCACAGTCACCAGGAGGCTCGGAGACTAAAGTGATACAGCAGGTACAGGTGGAGTCTCCACCTCTGCAGCAGAGCCCAAACTTCACTGGGAGACAAACTTCAAGAAAAAAAGCTGAGAGATCTATTAACTCCAGTGCATATCAATATATACAATATGCAGCCTGCAACATGTACAGATCGCTATGAACAGACCATTGTATTCAAGTGGTAATGAAGTATTTATTTTTTTAAAAAAGGCTTCAAACATTATTCAACAGCATTCAACAATGGTATAATTACCATGTGCTATGGGGTCTCAAATATTATCCATTCAGTCTTTAATTAAACCTTAAAAAATATAATAATCAAAATAGTAAAAAAAAAAAAGTGAAGGGGTCCAATACTGCAATGCTGCCTTCTGAAAGGGGACCTGTTCCCCGTCTGAGGCCTTAAAAACTGCTTTCCCTTTAAGCTTGTAAAGTGTATTTTATTTTGAAATCATAAAAACAAACATCATTTTTATTATTCTAATGGGCTGCTGCCAGAGTGTAATCAAAAAATATCTTAAAAGATGCCATAAAGGGAGCATCAACTTCAAAATGTAATTTTTTTTTCAGCATTTTGTTGCTAATTATGTATCTATGCATCAGTTGGACACATTCATGGAGTTTCTTTATGGATACAC
>JAPZDY010000008.1:4872337-4886721 GCA_029783645.1 Ctenochaetus hawaiiensis | reverse complement strand
ATTTGAGTGGGGGGGGGGGCAGAGGAGGACAAATCAAGGGGAAGACAGAGAGAAACGAGGCGTAATCCCCCCATGCCGAGTTTAATGGTTCAGCCCAGCGGTCGCGGACGCTGGTGGGAGGTCTGAGGATGGATCGATCCAATCCCTCAGACAGGGGTGGAAAACTTTTTGTCTTTGAGAAAGAACGGCTGAAGGATGAAGAAGAGTGGCGAAGACGGAGAGAAAGTTGGGGCAAGGGTGAGTGAGGGAGGGAGAGAGAGAGAGAGAGAGAGAGAGAGACAATGAGAGAGGAAAGTTAAAAGGAGACTCAAGGGGGGAGAACAGTTAGGGCGATAGGAGTAATAGGAATTATCTCTGTAATGCTGTTTGACCATGCAGAATGCCTGGGCAACGCAGAGCCGAGGACACGCTGAGTGTGTCACCCTCAGTGCCTGACTTTAATTAGAGCTGCAGAGAAAAGGTGGAAATAACTGACTGATCCGACTCATGCAACGCTGTGCACGATCACAAACAAAGCAAAATAATACATGCTAACTTTTATACAATGCAACCTTTTGTTTTTAGCAAGTTAGACAATGATGCTGTACATGCTGTGGGATGACACAAAAAAAAGTTTTTTTTTTACATATTTTTATCTGCACGTCCACACATTTTCAGCAACAATCTGTATATAGCTTTTCATGTCTGTTTTAATGTTCACTGTTCAGGATTCATGGGGGATTTGTTGGCTGAAATGGAATATTCCATTCATAATTACGTCTTTGTTAGTGTGTGAAGATTTTAAAATGAGAACTCTGTTTTGTCTCCTCAGATTAAGGCTTTTTATATCTACAGAAGAGGCAGATTTATCGAGATGACGTCCCCGCGGCAAACTAAATGGCAGCTCACGACATCACACACACACACACACACACACACACACACACACACACACACACCCCAGGAGTTAAAAAGCGCAGTGGATTTACGCAACCCTGTGATCTTTCATTTACAGTCCTTCTCCTTTATGTTCACAGCCTTTTTTTTCCCGGAGACAGATAACATTTCCCCACATCCCATCCATCTCCCATCACTCACTTTTACCAACCTCCCCCCCCAACCTTCATCCCTCCATCCCTTCCCTCCCCCTCCCGGTGTAAATCACATCAGTGAGCGGAGCAGAGCAGAGAAATCCCTTCTTTCTGAGAGAGGAGATTAGGAGTGAGCACAGACAACTGGATTTAAATAAAGATCACCTTCCCTGTGGGACTCATCCCGAAGCTGGAAGCAGGGGCGGACTCACTGTGGACATTTAGTCTGTATTTATGTGTGTGTGTGTTGTGTGAAGGAGGAACAGTGAGAGAGAGAGATGTTGCCTGCATGTGCGCAAATGTGTGTTTCTCTGCATGCATGCATGTGTGTGTGTGTGTCATGGTGACAACTGCATTAAAAAAGCAATCTGCACGAAAAATCTCGACCCGAATTTAAAATGAGACTTTTTTTTTATTATTTTTTTTTTAAGCTGACGGAGTTCAGAGAACAATCAAACACACACACACACGAACACCTGGCTGATAACATGCAAATACTGACACCTGAAGGTCAGCAGCAGCTCTCTCCTGCTGAACTGTAATGCATTCTGGGAGAATTTACTGTTTGTTCCCTGAGCTGGTCTTATCAGTGGTGTCACCCTGCACCCACACACACACACACACACAACCAGAACACCCACCTGTTCTTGTGTCACATGACCCTGAAAAATGCTGGGCCGTTTTATGGGAACATAAAATGTTCAGCAGACAGAAAAGCGTCTTATTGAACTGATCATCACACACATGTGACGCTGTGATAAATGCAAACACACAAACACTCACAGTTTCTGCTGCAGCACCAGAAGATTGTCGCTGATCCAGTAACTAATGTTGCTATGATGTTAATATTGTTCATGGCAACAGGACTCCTAAACACACACGCATCAGAGACACACACATTCATCTATTAATTAATCATCAGAGGGTTAATTTACAGTTTTGTTAGCTGTCAAAATGAGCTGCAAAAGTGACAACATTTCTTTGTTTCAGGTTTCCAAATTTGAGATTTTTCTGTTTTCTTTGTTAATTAAAAATATCAGAGTTTCAGGCGTTTTTCAGATAAAACAAATTATTTGAAAAGTAACCTTGGGCTTTGGGAAATTGTGATGGAAACTTTTCAGGATACTTTACTTAATTGGAAAAAAAATAAATGACTTTTCAATGACTTTTTGATTTTTCAACACTGAAAATAAGTGTTTGTGTATGTAAATCAGCTCTGAGCACAGCAAAGAGCAGCTGCTTGCTTTATCTGAAAGGCTCATGGATCACAAACATGTGAAAAATAGTTTTCAAAATACATTGCCTCAGGTTATTTTCTCAGAAAAACATTTGATTTAAAAACTCAGAAAAATGCATTTAAAACTTCTGAGTTATTAGAAAATCCAGAATCTACACAACAGCAAGCACTGTTCCTTTTTAAAGTTCAACTACGAGACAAAGGATTTCTATTTTTAGTGAAAGTTCATTGGAGCTTTAACTTGTAGACGTTGAACCTACAACATGAAACACAATCAGCATCCACACTGTTAGCATGACACAAAATCATGCTTGTATGTTCACAACTATTCATCCTGTCGAATGCTCGTCATTCTGCAGAATTAAGCCCAAACATATAAATGTGTTACCAAAAGAAGAGAAGAGGGGCTTTAAAAGTGCAGCAGCAGCACATTCTTTCACACACTTATAAAAAAATACAGACACACAAATACAAGTATGCAAAAAAAAAACCAAATTACTGCAGTTCTGACTCACACAAACAAACAAAACTAAAAACAGCCAAACTTTGTACTCAGCAGCAGAACAAAAGAACAAAGCAGAGCTAAAATCAGAGCACTTAACATGCATTATTAATAGCGTACATTGGGTTTCCCTGAATTACAGGCCTGAACCCAAAATGAGTCGCACGCCTGTTTCCTGCTAGATCGAATTCAAAACTATGAAAATATTTGTATGTTTTTCAGCAGCACACTTCCAAGGGCGACACTAATACCTCCTCAGTGTGGATGGTGTTGCGTAAGATTATTCACAGTTTATCCTTGATTTATGTGGAATCCCTTCGCTGTGTAATCAGAGAGGCAGTTTGTGCATTAATTTAGAGCATTATTGCACGCTTTTCTCAATGCCACAACATTCATTCGTCTCTGTTTACATCGCCTTAATTAGCACAAAAGTAAATTTCTCATCCAACAGTTCTCTTTGTGCTCTTAAGCTGATTTTTTTTATGCTTTATCCGTTCTAAAATAATGCAGTCAGAACACTCACACTTGAGTGGGAAACTCACTAAATCCATCATTTTCTGACTTACAAGCTCCTGCTCTTCAAAAAACTAGATATCAAATTCTTTTTCATATCTCAGAGGGAAGCTGGCCTCAACAGTGGCCTGATACAAGTATTTCCAAGCAAAGTGATGCATGTTAAAATGGGATTTTTTTTTTTTGTTTCAGGGGTTTGTGAATGGAGCTGAAGCAGGCCTGAAGTGTTGAGTGCCTGGTCTCAATCAAAATGATGCAAAAATGAGGCGAAAGGAGGCTGATCTACTGCATCTCAACAGAAGTGGTGGAAAAGTTGGTGGAGAAGGTGAGTGTTGGAGAAAAAAGGATGGAAGTCGATGCAGTGGTGTGAAACTGTAGTTTGCCTTATGAGGTAGAGATAACGGAGCAGAAAGGAAGAGTACGTTCAAGAGGAAAGACACATCCAGATAAAGGTGATACGATTGAGAGAGATTGTGAAGGAAAAGCAGCGGCGAACACACAACAACATTCTCATGGACAGCAGACAGTAAACAGGAATGAGCCTTGAAGGTTTTCTCAACGCCAGCATCGTGGACAGGAAATAAAAACGGCGGAGGGGTTTATGCACTAGAGGAAGGAGGGAGGGTGTGAAGTAAGTGAAGGAGCAGAGAGGAAGGGAAAAAAAGAGAGAGAGAGAAAGAGAAGGGGACAGATAGGAGGAGAAGTGTTGTTTTGCTCGCCGGCCCGGTCCTCCTCTAGCCCATGATTCATTGCAAATGAAATGTCACCCTGGCAGGCAGTAATGCAGGCCGGCCCGCTCCCCTGCAGCCTAATTGAATTTTACAGGCACATAAACAACAGTCAGCCAGCAGAGAGAGAGAGAGAGAGAGAGAGAGAAGGAAAGAGAGAGAGAGAAAGAGAGAGAGATTATTGATGCTAGTGTTTACAGGTGGAGGTTTCTGATGCTCCATCAGAGAGTGTGTAAGGGCCTCTGGGGAACCATAGCACAGAGCACACAGATGGAGGGGACGCCGAAGCAGGGCCGCCACCGACACGACTCCCTCAAGACAGACGCACAAATACACACATAACCATGACACTAAAACTGTCCGCGCTCTGAGACACATATTTGCTAAACACTACAGCATGCTTTCACCGGAATTACCACAGCCGCCGGTCTGCGTTCTGCAAAAGACCAAGGACACAGTGTGACTTTGAACATATTTCACTGCACCGCCAGCAAAAAAACAACAATAAAAAATCCCCCCCTCTTTGATTATGCTTTATTTCACACGTCCCAATAAAATTTTTTTTTAGAGCAGAACAGATTGCATAACTGTTTTAAGTAGGTTCCTGGAAAGGTCTAATAATATAAGCAGCAGCAATTTGGTACTAATTATACCCACAGGGACATCAAGCATACAATTCGACCAAAACTAAAGAATAAAGTTTCTGATGCATAATAAGTTTCCTCTGCTTGAGTTGGAATTGACCTCACTGTCTTTTCTTTTCTCTTTCTGTAACTTCAAAACAAAAACTGAATGTCAGCAGCTGAAATTATAAACTGAACACAGTTAAAAAATATTTATAACACTGTCTCTCCCTTTACAAAAAAAGTTTCCTGTTTTTTTTCCAGGAAAAAGTGTATTTACTTGGACATTAAATGACCCCTAAACAAGTTACCTACTTTATCATTTCTATGGAAATGAACCTCATGCTGAATTCTCCTCACTGGCAT
This sequence comes from Ctenochaetus hawaiiensis, assembly GCA_029783645.1. NCBI lineage: Eukaryota > Metazoa > Chordata > Actinopteri > Acanthuriformes > Acanthuridae > Ctenochaetus > Ctenochaetus hawaiiensis. Next base: position 4,881,682 of record JAPZDY010000008.1, on the reverse strand, counting down.
TTCACTGTTAACTCTGTTTGAGTGTTTTCTCCCTTGTTGGCTTAAGTAAGATGTGCTGGCAGAGCTTTTCCTGCACATGACAGCCACTGTAGCCGCTGTGGGAACAGTCAGCATTGCGCCCCCCCAGGCAGCCCCGAGGGCCAGGTCAATTTGTCCCATCCTGATGGAGGACATCACCTCCATGACAGCCGGCCAGGTCTGCGGCCACAGAGAGGGAGGGAGGCGTCCGCTGCAGCAGCACAGAGCAATGCTTCCTGCTGCAGTCAGTGTCTTCACAAATGAACAAAGGAATTAAAAACCCTTTTTCTTAAATTGCACTATCAAATATTAGTTAACTATGAAGCAGGCTTCAAATAATTTTCATTACTGAGGGGCACACCATTTTAATTCCACTGAAATCAACCACTTCTTTCATGCTAAGAATTACCAGTCCCTTAAGGTACGCGGAATAATCACTTAAAATACTGAAAATGTAAAAGCTATAAAGGCACAATTAGTGCAAGCTCAGCAGAGGTAATTTAACTGTGAGGACTGACAACAGAGGACATTAATCTTAATAGTGTATTTTTAACAAAACTAACAACTGGCTTAATTTGAAGTAGCAGTGCAGTTAATCCCGCTGGGAAATCTCCTGTGTGGTGTCAGTTTCATCCTCCAGGAGACGGACAGAGCATGAAGAACGCATAAAGAGGAGAAAGTGGGAGCCTTCAGTTCATTTATTGCCACTTACAGCTCTGACACAGACTTTCACGGGCCTCCCTGACCGCCGCACACACACCACATACAGAGCGGCAGCCTTTTAAAGCCAGGGGAAGCCGTTACTGTAAAGCTAGCAGGTACGCCGCTCAGGAAATCGAAAGGAAGCTGGCTTTTGTCGATGCCGGGCACGAGGGGGAATTGAGCCGGACTCCCACACACACACACACACACACAGAGTTCCTTGGCTTGCTAACACTGATACTAGTAACCAGGGACGAGGCGCTTTAGCACATGAATTGGCCTTCCAAACTGAAAAATTTGAGCTTTAGTTGCAACCACTTTTTTTTTTTTTTTGTAAATTGATTTGAAGTTAAACTTTGGCTTCACTGAGCTAAAACAAAACAAAATAACCTCCTTAAGCTCAGGGTAAAAGACAAGAAATGAAGGTAAACACTAAGAACTGGATAAAATCAATTTGTCAAGACTCCAAAAGCTTTAATAGTCATAACCTATTGATATTCAGATGTGCTAAGATGGACTTGCTGCTACAGCGGGTCAAGATCTTTGGATTCCACCAGCATTAATAAATTAAATAAAAGTATTTCTACCTATATTAAAGTATTACAATCATGTATTTTTAATAGTACAACATCATAAAGAAATAGTTTCTGAATAAGTGAACTAAATTGCTGAGAATATCATTGCAACGCCCAAAGTCTAATCCCACCCATGTCTGATCCCTCCCCCTTTCATTTCTTGTCAACTCTCAGACTAAAAAGAAGACAAAATATACACTATATATTAAGCTTCAACAACAGCCATTAGATTATTTTCAGCCTTTGCTGTAACTCAACCTTCAGATGTGGTTGTGCGGCTGAAACACCAGTCTATTTCACTTCTGTCCTTTACTTGCCAACCTGTCACGCAAAAAGCTCGTCCATCTATTTAACAGCTAGCATATGCATGTCTGATTGTCTCAGAGTCTCCACGCCTGCTTATTCATCTCCCTATTTGTTCTGCTTGTTCTTGCCGTCTGTCCGTCCTCACGCCATCTGTCTTTCCGTCTAAAAGCTCACTGGTTGGTCCATCTACCTCTATCTGGCTTACAACTGCCGCCTCATAAACTGGGATGAGATTTATCCCTGTGCCAAATGAGAATAACGACACAGTATAGATGAGGCTGGCTAGATGAGATAACGCGGGGAAGGACAAATAAAAAACAGTCAGGGGCGAGGATGATTGCATGTGTGTCGGCGTGTGTGTGTGCACATGCATGCATGAGGACGGCAGGCTGAAAGTATGAGCTGTCGGGTTCAGTCAGACAGTAAATATCCATCACGTAGCTTCTTAACAAGCTGACGCCTCGTGTCTTCTCAGCTTAAGTTTTATGTTCGTGTGTCATGTTTAATAAAATGCTGAAAGGTAACTAATGCTCGGCAGTGAGCAGAAGGAAATGTGGGACTATTTTGGGATTTAAAAAATGGCCCAACTCGATGTGTGTGTGTGTGTTCATGCTACATGTCCCTGGCTCAGCAGGACTCCAACCCTCCCTGCTGACTGTGACCTTCCCTCTAAGCAGGCGGCCCTGTTACTCTCAATCCCCCCTCCTACACCTCTCTCGCTTCCCAGCCCTAAATCCCTCCTTTCTGACGTCTCCTCCTCTCCTCCGTTCATCAGTCCTTCCTCCTTCCCTCCATCCTTGCCTCCGTCATCTCTTGATCCACCCGTCCCGCTCTCAGTCTGACTGGATGATGCTTGCAGTCCTTGATCTGGAGCAGGGAAAGGGGCTTCATAAACACACCATCCATCACCTCCGGCAGGGCCGGTTTAAACCACATGACACGCACACCATTGATTTGGTGCGGGTATGTGTGTTTGTGTGTGTGTGTTCTCAGTGCCACGTCAACACAAACACACAATATACACAGCAACAAAAGCCAACAAAAGCTGAAGTATGAGCATTCAGCTGTGCTTATACACACAAATCACTTTTCCATGTGTAATGAGAAGGAACACTGAGCGTCTGTGTTGACAAACATGTACTCGTGTGTTTGCGTATTTTCATCCAGATATCACACATGCATGATGAACTCACACACACACACACACACACAAAAAGAAGGCAGTGGGGAGATCACACTGCAACACACAGCTTGTGTGTACACACGTATGTCGTGCATGAGCAGGTCAGCCTCTAATTCCTCAAGCAAGACGTTCTGCACGCAAATATGAGTGTGTTTGCTGAGCACATATGTATCTATATGTGTGTGTGTGTGTGTGTGTTCGCTGGCCAAAATGTGCATGGGCAGGCATGTGTGAACTCTTGTTTTCCTGTGTCTGATTTTTCAATCTGTGCAAACACGGCGACGGTTCACTGCACCGTACAGACTCTGGGTGTTCCGCACGCCGCCCTCTCAGTGTGTCCTGCGTGATGAATGATAGCGAGGGAAAATAACTAATTCAACAGTAGATTTACATTGTTCTGGATGGCCAGCAACACAACACAACACACACACACATGTGCACACACAGGAGGGACACAGAGGAAGAGGAAAAGTCAAGCTCTTTCAACCTACGAGCACAAACTCCACCAGGTCAATGGCTACATGATGGAGTTTATTTCTGCATGTGCGCTGCTTGATCATGGATTAAAAGAGGTGTAAATAATAGATTGCGGTAAAACATGGATGCGTCATCTTTCACATCACCCATAAATGTCTTGGTGGATATGAGGAAGCTTTTTTTTTTACTGGATGCAGAAGATTTAAACTTGTCCAAAGTGCAGGAAACCTGACAGGCAGAGGCATCTGTCAGTAAAACACACTCTTCTTTCAACTTTAAAGCAACATTAACTTAAGAAACGGTCCTAACAATATTGCTTTAACAAATCAAAAGTTTAACTCATAAGCCAGAAAATACTCTCCCTTAATTCAGTACACTCAGGGGTTTTGAAGTTACAGTCTTGCTTGGTATGACCAATAGCTTCATTTGGCTAACGTCTGAAAAATTAAGAGGCTCTATAATGAACATCAGTGAATCAGTGCACTGACTTTATGTCTCTTCTCCACTTGTCCTTCCATTATATACTGTATTAGCGTTTAGCTCCGCTCCAATATTGTCACTTGTGGCAGTGACGTCCGCTGTTCAGCAAATGTAACTGCATAAAAAACCTTAAAAATCTAAAGATTTCATACTTTTACCCTGAAATTCAGAGTTTTCTTTGATCCACCATCTAGTGGCTGATTGAGGGACTGCAGCTTGAGGGTTTTTTTTAGCATTAGCCACACAATGAAGGACACACCAGGACAAAGACATGTCAAATATGCAAACTTGATAAGTCACAGTCAGAAAAAACTATCTGTTGCTAAGCCTGCAAAGAGACAAAGATGGTGTGTAATCTGTAGAGAGGAAGAATCTGTCTGCTAGAGTACAAAGTGTGAGTACTTTTGCATTTATTCTAACAAGACCTTGGTATAGAGAGCTGATGAAGACAAATACTAAAAAGGGGAGTCGGAGTATCAGAAGAAAAAAGAGGAAGAGAGAGAGAGACACCAGAGAGATTGAAAGGCTGGGGAGTTTTTTTTTAATTTTTTTTTATTTGAATCCTTTTGAGACACTTCTGAAAAGATCTGATTTTCTATTCAGATCATGTGGCCAGTTTTCCTCTCTGTTGCTCAGTGGTGTTAGGACATCACAGGAAGTTAAACCTCATCAAGCCAAGACACAAAAGCTCTGACTCTCAAGCTGTCATCTTTCAATTTCTGTCGCTGTGGTTTGTGTGGGCGGCTCCGCTTTGCTATTCTTGAGATAAAGTGTTCGAGTTTTAAAACTGTTTCAAGGAAATCTATAAAAGAAAGGAAGACTAATAACGGTTTTAGGGATTTTGTTTAGGATAACTCTGGTGAGGTAGGGTGTATTTTAGGGGATGGGGCTGAGATTTCAGCTAAAAATGAGGCAATACATTAGAAAAAAAAACAGCAGATCCCAACTACTTTGATTCGTGTACTTATAACATCTCTAATTGCTTTAATTTGGTTCATGTCCACATCTTCAAATGGTTTTAACTCAAGAATACTCTTTTAAAAGCTTAAGGGGTAAATCTTCCAAGTATTTCTCATTAAAATGCAACGATAAGAGAAGAGTAAAGCAAGAAAAAAAGTTTTTGCAATCTCTTTAGGGTGTCCTGAGCCCAGGTTTCCAACCAATGGGGTTAAAGGATTCGGTTAAGGGTAATTTTTGGTTGAGGTCAGTTTAGTTGAGGTAAGATATCATGCAGATTAAAGGGTTTGCTGTATGTGCTCTGATTTTTAATGCGTCCACAGTCAACCATGACAAACACTATAACCCATATCTGCCACCCCCCTCCTTTCAGTCCCCACCCATCTCACGCCCTCGATCTCTGGGTGTGCCAGTGGACCGGGGGCTCTGCAGGAGACCTCTATACCACAGCACAGTGGAAATGTCACCCATAACACTCGCCTCAGGATGCCAATCACTTTACAGTGCTCCCCACCGTGAGTGTGTGTGTGTGTGTGTGTGTATGTGTGCGTATGAGAGAAAACGAAAGCATTAAAGAGAGAGAGAGAGAGAGAGACCGACAGACAGATCTATGTGTGCAAAAAGAGCATGCAACAATTATTGACAGTGCGTACACCAAATCCCTCACACCTCCTCTAGAATATCAAGTACGAATCAGTCAAAGTTTACGTCCACACTGAAGTTTTTCTGCTCAGTGATGTGTGAGCATCCGAGTGTCTGTGAGTGCTAATGAGCTTGTCCATCTGAGGGGATTATGGGTTGTCTACTCAATATGAGGACTGCAGGTGTTTGTGGAACTATGCATGATTATACATCAAAACAATGACACTTGTGCGGATGTAAGTGTGTGTGTGTGTGTGTGTGTGTGCCGAGCGGTAGGCGGGCTTTGGTGACGCATGGAGACAGAAACAGATGGAGTGAGTTATGGACAAATAACGCACACGAGCCTGTCGCAGAGTGAGAGTAAGCTCGTGTCTGAGTTTGTATATGCGGCATTGTTTGTTTTCCCGCATGCATGTGGATCTGCATGCATGTCCTGCACACGAGTGTGTGGACACGCAAATGCAGGCGACCAAGAAAATCATGATGTACATATAAATGCATATGAGTCGGTGAGCGCATGTATGTGTTTGCATGCAGAAAAGGAAAAGGTTTCGGAGCACCGAGGCGCAGGTGTCCCTGGAAATGTCATCCATTTTCATCGGAACGCAGGTCCTGCTTTGAATATGTATCAGTGTGTGTGATGGAGGGTGTGTGACGGGGGAGGGTGATGACAAATGACAACAAAATGAGGAAGGCAGGGGGATGGAAAGCCAAGCTGGCACAGGCTAGCATGCCAGGCCCCCTGCTCAGCCAGGGGGGGGCGGGCACTCTGTCCTCACGGCGGGCCCCTCTGCAGAGCTGTGAATACAGAGACGACAGCCGGCACACACACACACACACACACACAGTCCCATATGCAGTGGAGCAACAAACAGTGATGGCAGCCTGTCACATGCAAATACACACAAATACACACAAACGCATTTAACATCCGAGGTTCATTTCTCATAAATTATAACTGCACAGTGAACGTACTTAAAATCTCTCTAATCTTATGATATTATTATTTGATAGCCGTCTTATTCACTTAAGATGCATGAAGTGGTGAAGTGTGGATGGGGGTTAATGTACACGCTCTATTTGCTAAAAATCTTGGAAGTCTGAAGAAGTTTTTCATGATATGCAGCTGAATAACTTTCACTGAAATCAATGGATCCAAATTTTGGACACAGAATCAACTCGACATTCCTTCCTAGAAAGTTTTTCCTTCATATTTACATTAATTTGACTCAATAAAGACTCATGTGGCTTTAACATGTGGACAATCACAAAAATGTTAAGTCTCTAGAACCGATGAAGCTGTTTAACTGAGTGACAAACCATCTTCAGCACGAAACCTGCAAATCCAATTACCTCTGACTTTGTGCTCCGAGATGCATTTAAGATAATTTTGTCATTTCGCTTCCATGACCACACTGAGACCTGTGTGCTAAAAATAATTACTGCTTAATGCGATTTCTTTCAAGACTTACTTTTGAATAAGTGCATGTGTTTTTCTGTGTGTGTGTGTGTGTGTGTGTACCCCTGTGCTCATCCTCTTTTGACCATTTCGAACAGAATAAGTACATTTCACAGAGGTTAAATGGGGGCAGACAGATCTATAGACTGATCCCACATCAATTTTGAACAGATGGAAAGTTATTAGTGGAGGCTGAATGGGAACGGAAAGAGGGGATTGTGGGACGGCGGGGCAATTGCTCAACAGGGCCTCCTCACCTACAATATATCTTTTTTAACAAACGGCAGCTGTGTCACATGCATGTGTTGTGTGTTTCTGTGTGCAGCTCGTGTGTTATTTTATCGTCTTCCTGCTCTTTTTTCTCCTAAGACCCAAGAGGAAGGACCGTTTGATTCTTTCTGAAACCCGTCCCCACATGACACGGCTGGAGACACTTGTAAGCTGTCTTGGGCGCCGGCATCCCTCTGCTGCGTCACTTCAGGACACAAAGAATTACCCGGTCTGACATAACCAGACTTATCTGCAGGCTAAGAGGCTGCTTGTCCCTGTGCAACCTTTTGTGTCATTTTATGCGTTTCACCCAGGATTCACAAGCTGCACCTCTGGCCTCAGGTCTCGTGAGCCGAAGTCACCCAGCAGTCAGAATAAATGCTGCCGTTTTATGCTTCTGCAAACCATGAAGATGCACAATACAAACATTTTATTCTGGGGAAAGAGCTGAACGGCCCCCTGGGAGCGGCGGTCATGTGATTAGAAACTAGATGGGTTAAAAATGCAAAAGTTTCTCCTTCTGCTCTGTATTTCCTGTCTTTATTTATCCTAAGAAATAGGAGAAGTTTCGAAGCCTGTGAGACTATTTCATTAGTTCTACAACAGAGATCACATGGTTTTTTACTAAAAATTCCAATTTCTGAAAATATTTACAATATTATGATTTGAAAAAACATGTTTCTTACACCAACACTCACCTCAATATGTCTCCTATCTCCTTACATTATATATATATATCACATATTGTATAATTCCTTCACACAGATACATTTGTCACTCTGTTAGGTTTACTTTCTTGTTTTTCTCTTATGATTTAGAGCAATTTGATTTTGAGCAAATTAAAATTAGAGCTACTTTTGAGTCCTGGAGTAACAATCATCTCCTGGCAATATTTTAGTTGTCCTTAAATAATCGAAATAAACTGTAAAATTCCTGAAAATTGAACAAACAGAGGAGAAAAAGGGGGAGAAAGAAAGTATCTGGCTTAACAAGCAACTGTCTTCTCTGTCTTAATAATGTCTTTTTATGCCGTACTAACGTCAAACTTGTCGTTTACTTACGCTCAGAGTTTCTCTTGCAGGATGTTTCCTCCTTTTTTTAAGTGAAAGTCTGATTCAGCTCAGTGGTCGCGAGCGAGGCGGACAGAAATGAGGCTGTCATGTCAGTTGAGTTAGCAACATGATTAAGCTGGATGCCAACCTTTTCTAACTTTGATGCATTCATGTCGCCCGTGTTTTATTCATGAGGCCGGCGTGGAGGTTCGGGGTGGCGAGAGGCGACGGAGGAGGAGGATGGAGAAGGATGGAGGTAACATGCTGTGATTTGCAGGTTTATCACATTTCCTCCTTTTCTCCGCCTGTGGCCAAAGTTACCTCTTTTTTTTCTCTTGCTGTTTTATTTTCTGTCTCGCCACTCTCTTCTATTTATCATTACCCCCGCTGACCTGCACTTCTTTCCTCTCCCCCACATCGGCCTTATCCTCTTAACTTTTTCTGTTTTGGCTTCTCACCTCTCAACCCCCTCGTTCTCATCCGATACTCATCTCTTCTTACCTTTTCCCAATTGTCCTCCCTTATTTCCTCTCTCTCTCTCTCTCTCTCCTTCCTCCTCTCTCACAGGCATCTCTCTGCACCATCATTGTTCGCCTCTGAAATCATCCTCAGCTTTTACAACTCATATTTTATGCATTCAGCTCTCATCCAGAGCAACTAACAAACCGTCTTTCTTGCAACTTTGTGTATTCAATCGTATATTTTTGCTTCCTCCCAACATCTTCATTTCCTCCCATACCCATAATGTCCTGTGCTTTATGTTTTTTCCCCTTTGCTTCCTCCCTTTCTTTCCTCGCATCATTCTCGGAGGTGAAGGAAGGCAGAGGAAGGATGAATGTTGAATGCTTGGCCTCCCTCCAGCTCACATTTTCAATAACCGAAGGAACAGTTTAATGGTCCTTCTGCAAGCGAACGCGCGCATGTTGATGCATGAGTGTCTATGAGGGAATGTCTCCATGTTTTTATCAGCGCGTGTGTGTGTGTTTGCAAATGTTTGCCGGTCCGAGTGCCGTCAGCTCACTTGTTGTACGGCCGGCTGACTAAATAAATACATCAGATGCTGAGCTCAAAAGAACACATTTGTCGGACTCCCAGGAGAACGTGAATTATTTAACATGAAAGCTGGGGAGAGAGAGAGATGACTAACTGTAGCCGGTGACGCGGCCAGAGAGGAGAAAGAGGGAGGGAGGGGGGAGGAGGGAGGGGGGAGGAGGACCAGATGGG
>JAPZDY010000008.1:4855139-4872237 GCA_029783645.1 Ctenochaetus hawaiiensis | reverse complement strand
TATAACAGAAAAAAAGGGGGGAAAGACAAGTGTGTTAACAGAGAGAGGAATGAAGAAGGAGTCAGATGCTCGGAGTGTAAGGTAGGGGTGGTAAGTGATAGCTGCTTTAGGCCGAGGAGGAGGGGGGGAGCTTTTTGTTTTTACATGAGCACAAATCAAGCAAGGGAAGCGAGGGATTAAAAAAATAAAAAAAAAGCTCAAGAAAATAAAAGTCAGAGGAGAAAATACGAGACGACTTCTGCCCGAGACGGAAAAGTCAGGAAGGACGTGACAAGAAGTGACAACAGACAGAGGGAAGGATGAGAGCAGCAGAGGGAGCGACTTCAGAAACATATGATTGGCCACTGGTGCCAAATTTTCAGCACGCATGAATGCACACACACACACACACAAACACACAAACACACACACACACACTCTCTCTCTCTTTTTTTCTACATACACACACCGGATAATTCTCCGAGCTTCTCCAGCAGATTTCAGCCTGTTAACCTAACTCACCCTGCCTCACCCGATCTCACCCTGCCACATGGTCCCCACAGGGTGCAGTGAGAGAGGATTGGAGAGACAGACACACAGCATGTCAGAGGGTAGATTGAGAAGAAGGGAGGGTGAAATAACGACAGAAAAGCAAGGAGAGAGAGGGAGGAATAAGAGGAGAAAACGAGGAGGCAGAGGACGGAGCGAAGAAAGTAAACTGACAGAAGTTTTAAAGAAAGTCATGAAGCACCACTGAGATCAGTTGGATGGAAATTAAATGCACACTTCTTTGGCAGCGTGGGGGGTAAATGGGTGAGGGAAGTAAAGGCACGAGTTGGGGAAAGGGGAGGAGAAGGAAGGCGTGTAGTAAATTACAGAGGGAAGGAGAGCGATGGGAAGGAATAGCAGGGTGGTGAATGTGCCTGGAGCCGGATTGTGGAGCAGCAAACAACAGAGATAATAAGAGAAAGAGCTGAAGGCATGCGCCACGCTCGGTAATTATATAGAAAGAGCAGCCTGCCTTAATTAGAACAGGATGGAGCTCATGAGTGTGACAGCAACACAAAAACACACACACACACACACACACACACAAATACAAATGCAGCTCTTACGAGGTGAATTATTACATAATTTATTTCCCCCCTCGGGCCTGTTCCCGCTGCATTTCTCCCAATGAGACCGGAGAACACACTCGTGCTCATCACCGTGATTGCATGTAGTGCAAATTCATGAATTGCACACGGGGGTCAAGATATACGGCGGCGACTCTGTGCACATGCGAGCCAAAGCGAAGGATCCTTCCACACTTCACAGCGCATCTCTTTCAACTGCTCCCGCTTTTAATTCCCTCTCCTTTTTTTTTGCTTTTTTTGTGCTTCCAAGCCTTTTAATACACAAGAGGAAGCTGACTGAGCACATATGCTAATTTTCAGCAGCATCCACCTTCACATTTATGCTTCACAACTTAAGGCTAGTGAAGTAACACCGAGCAACTGGGGATTAAGTGTTTCTCCGTCACTTCGGCTGTCAGAATTTTATTCCATCCATTCATTTTTTTTTTCCTATATTTTATTTGCGGCGCTTGAGTTTTAAGGACGAATGCAGTTTCTCGTGTCAGCTTTTCTACAATTAGGTAATACACAGAAATCAGGACAGCTGGAAATCTGATGTTCTAATTTAACGGATGCTAATGTTTCCCACATTTTTTTGAGCCAAAGCATCTCTGACGTGTTTGTCAGTGGGAAGCGGATTCCACTTAACTGCTTCTGTTTAATAATTTACAGCAGAATTTCAATAGTCAGTCGAAGAAAATCATATAATGTGATCATAAAATGTTTGAATGATAGTTCATGTTCCTTTTTGCCTTTGCTCTGTGTTGAGTTTTATGCGGTTCCTCTGCCTTTTTATTACTCTCATCTAATGTGTCGGTGAGCATCCCAGCATGCACGGGGGCAGCAGACTTCAGGCTTCGTCTCACATTATGTGTGTTATGTGACATGTGGTTAAAATGCTGGCATGTTTGGTGTTCATGCCTGTTGCTGATGTGACACACTGTTTCAAACTGAAAACTTTGCTTTGCTGAATTAATCTCTCCTGTGAATCCAAGCTCACACACTACAAATGCAGAGTAAAAACACATAAATATCTTTAAAAAAGACAAAAAAACATAGATTAGTACCTTAAAATGTACTAGGTTATCCTTTAGCTGACTCCATTTTTACATAAATATACAAAATTCTGTAAAAAATCCCATGCTATATTGACAGTGGGAGGAAAATATTACGAGCAAACAAAGTTACTGCCTGGAGACATTAAAGATTTTAACTACTCACTGCATCTCCTTGTGAAACTGATAAAATGTAAAACTTAAGTCCATCAGCAGTTTGATAAAAACTTGCCTGCATCAGCATTAAAAACACCAGAAAAGGTCAGAGATGAAACATGAACACAGCAGATCTGTAATCTGGAGTAATCCAGTGTTGGCGTGACTGTTACTCTGCGTGTGGTAATAATCCTCTCCTCTACTGAACTACACTATCAGCTTACACCGTTATCAGTAGCTGCTCACGGACTATTCAATATTATTGACCTGCGCTGAGACACTTAGTACATTGCACTCATTCAGTCAGGCAAATAGACCCGGGAGTAAATAAGACGTAGTTACAGAACCTGCACCAACCGAGCACCAACACAGACACAAATCAGCCCAACAGTATGCTTATGTGATTGCCTGCTTATCATTCATTAGATTATGGTTCGCAGCAGTCTGTAATGCATGTGAACACACACACACACATGCACAAACTCCCTTACACACACACTCGCTGCTGTAATCAAGCTATTCGCTTTTAACAGACACACACACACACACACACACACACACACACACTGAGATTCAATGTCTTTTTTGTGTGAATGACATCAACCCAAGTTTGAACGTGTGTGTGTGTGTCTGCTGTGTGGTTACATATACTGCAGCGTTGTACTGAATGTGTGTGTGTGTGCCCTTAGTATATGTGTGTGTGAGCAGTCCCAGCGCAATTCCTCAGTTTAGTGGAGCATTACGGCTGATCAATAGCTCTGGTGCAGTGGGAGATGTCGGAGTTGGGGCTGCATATTCATGGCATTACAGCTGAACTGAGAAATTAGGCACTACAGAGAAAGTGTGTGTATTTATATATGTGTGTGTGTGTGTGTGTAGTAGCTTGTTCTCAGGGAGAGTGACAGGCCTCGTAACCCAACAGACGACGCGGTCTCTTAGAAAACTGCGGCCAGGGAAGGTTGAGCGCCAAAGATACAGTGTCTTCTTCTTCATTGGTGCTGTCACTAAACTTCACCATCCTCGTCTGCTCCTCCTTTGGCAACACGCCCGGCTTGTCCTGTTCTCCCTTTGCTCCTGCTCTCTCTTTCCTAAAGTTTATATCCTCCTGTCACTTCTTCTTCTCTCCTGTGTGTCCTGACTTCGCTCTCCTCTCGCTGTCTGTTGGTTTGTCTGCTACGTCAGATTTTATCCTCCTCGGCTCGGCTTTTCATTGTTGAAAAAAGCATTGTTTGTAATTACAAAGAAACAGGTCAAGCAACACTTACTTTGTTTGCGCACAGCCCCGACTGCCAATATCAGTGAGCGGTGCTCATCTCCAACTGTCGAACGCTTACTGTCACAGGAGCAGAAACTCTGCAGCTCAGCCAAAGTTCTGCGTGATTTATGATCAGCATACTGTCGTTACTTCATCCAACTTCATTACTTTTTCCATTTTCACTCTGTTTTTATTTTTTTTGTGATCAACAATTGGTTTTCTGAAAAAATGAGTCTTCAGAAAATAAGCAACACTGCATAAAACTACGAGTAGTGAAGCATGTTGGGAGAAGCTGAGACATTATTAGTGCTTTAGCTGCTCATCGTTAACTTTGTCCAGTTTTAAAAAAGGCACAAAATATGATCTAATTTTGTTCTTTTTCACCTTGTTTGCTCCCATCAGTTTCCTTCTAAGAGTCCCTCTTTTGCCTCCATTGTACTTTTAAAACACCAAAATCATGCAATCTCACAATTTCTACCCAAACTTCTTGGACAAAATGCATAAAAACTATGTATGACTGAAAAATCTATGAATGCAATGAGCCAAGAATATGTAAACGCATTCATTTCATGACACGCAGAGCTGCTACAAATATTTCAATCTTTGCAGAACTCACACTGACACCGTAAATAGAAAGAGACACACATCACATCACACATTTGCATCAATACTTCTGGCTCGTCAGCCGTCAGCGGAAAGAACGAAGGGAAGATTTACAATTTTGCAAAATTGTGCCACATCGTTAACAAATCCAGAGTAGCTGTCATTCCACACAGCTGCGACCGTTCACACCGCCGGCATCTTTTCTGCATTCATGTTTCCGTGAACCGTCATGTGTGATTCAGTCACTGACAAACGACAGACAGGTAATCAATTATTTAGTTTGGAAAAACTGACTTTATAGAGCTACACAAGACGAGGATAAAAGGACCAGAAATGAAAGAGAAACAAAAGCACCGGGAGTCAAATGAGGCCTCCAATTTCATGAAAAGAAAGATAATTCAGGTGATTAAGTGTGACTCCTTTTCCAAACTGCATAAAAAGCAAACTTTCCCTCTGCAGTTTGCATTTTTTCGAGCGTGCGCATCATTTACACATTTGGCTTTTTGTCTGTACTGCATTACGTCTGCCTTTACCCTTAACTTTCTACCAAAACTTTTTCCCTTCATGATCACATTTTCTAGCACTTTATACATGATTTTATATATTACATTTTCCTCTACGCATGTTATTCCTCTTTACCTGCCTGTTCGTTTTCTGTCTTGCACTGTTCTCTGTTTCTTTCCAGCTTTTCATTACTTTACCAGCAGGTGAACTTAACAGAAACAATATTTAAAATCTTATGTATTATCATATCTGTTTTTCTAGGACTGAGTGGTCCTAACATTTACTGGCAAAATGAGCTCAGGATTGCAAACATTATCAATTTTTCACCTTTTGTAAGAAAAAAAACTGTGAGCTGATGTGCTGACTATAAAAACTCACCAAAAGAGATGAAGTTAACTTCCAATAAGAGCTATAAACAAAAACCATCAACCACTGAGGAGTTCAGCCTCATAACTTGCCCCTCCATCACAATGCACACAGTCTGCTGTCCGGTGACTACAACGCCCACGTTGCATTGCACAACAATGCAAGATGGGGTGTGAAAGTTAACAGCAACAGTCAGGCGATCAAAGTGCTGCCGCTGCTGTATGAGCAATGGGTTGTGACAAAAGACTCCAATACTGTCTCTCTGCGTTTGCGTCAGAGTGCAAAAACCCCCCCACGCCACCCACCGACTGTACGCCGACAATGCCTCATCTGTGTGTGTGTGTGTGTGCGTGCATGTGTGTGTGTGTGTGTGTGCGTGCGTGTGTGTGTGTGTGGGGGGGGGCAGTTAAGGCCACATGTAAATATTAGACAAGAGGCTGAGGTGTTAAAACTCAATAGGGCACAAAGTAGAGCAGCCATTGTGTTCACTCTCACACACACACGAACCGGTCAGCCTCACGGTTCACTTACCGCGCCTCACATGTCGATATGCGTGGCAACACTCTTTGCAGGTATGCATGAAACAAGGCAACATCACCGCCGACATGAAGGCTCTGGGCATTAATGTGATTGTCGGTGTTGCACAAAAGCAGCGATGGATTGAGTTTCAGCGAAAAAAAAAGGCTTTTCTGTGCTTCTATTGTCTGTCTTTTAAAAATAATGTCCACTCTGTATCCTTCTCTTTGTCTCAGCACTTGTTAACAGCTCTTTCTTTTTGATTTCTCATTTCTCTCTTTGCTCACACGCAAATATTTCTACCATTCACCTTCACTCTTACAGTATCTTCAATATCTCTGCGGCTCCTGTGTCTCTTTGGATTTGGATCAGCCTCGCTTCTCTCTCATCCTCCTTCTGTTCTTTTAATCTGTTCTTCCATTCTCCTCGATATGAGCAGCCTAACTTTTCATTTCCGACTTCACTCCATCCTCTGCTTCCCCCTTTCTCTCCTCATATGTCCTCCTCCTTTCTGTTTGCCTGCAGAAGTCTTCGTCTTATCAACTCCATTTTTTGTCTATTATTGGGTCCAAAACATCTTATTTCTTAAAAGGGAAACTTCAATCCTGAGAAAACTGAGAATCCTGACTGAGAGTCCCACAATGTTACAAGAATGCAAAAACTGACTAGTTTCCTTCGTCCAATTTTAATAAACTGACACATTTCTACAAAAGTCTGGGAATCAAACTGAGCTGGTAGATTTTTTGTTAGTGTTTTATATAAAAGCAGCAAAGGTTTATTTAAAAGCAGGATTTTTCACTGCTGTGTTCTCACTCTGTTTCCTTTTTCATATCAGAGAAATTGGTCACAGTTTCAGGTTGTTCTGTCAAAGAACTAAGAGACGTCAACAGCACCTGAATTTGCCGAATCAACCCTCCCTCGATCTCTAACCGTTACATTTGTTTTACAAACATTTCTCTTCTTTTTTTTTGGTTCTTTCGTTCTTCTTTCTTTCAACAATCTCTTTTTCTTGTTCCTGTTATTCTTTCTTTTCAGTTCTCCCTTCATCTTTTCATGCATCCCACTGTATATTTACTCGTTCCCTACCTTCACAGCTGCTGTGTCCCTCCTCGTAGCCGGCGCTGCAGCTGCACTTCCCGATGGGCACCAGCCATTCCCCCTCAGCGCTGCAGTGCATCCTGGGAGGGCTGTCTGTGTCAACCTCCGAGTTGTTGACACAGGTGCCGCGAACCTCTACCAGCGTGGCGAAGGCAGCCTCAGCTACTGTGTCGGGGAACACGGCCAAGTTCTGGACGGTTGCGAGGCAGCGCTTGTAGTACACTCGCACGGCCACCAGGGCCACGCAGGCGCCGACGTCCTGGAAAGCCAGATGAAAGCCCTTCCTGTTGAGGTGGCCGATCTCACGCACCTCCGTGTTCAGCTTCATCTTCCTCTCGCCCAGGTCGCCCTGCGTGAAGCTCTCATCAGCGGCGATGGTGTCGATCTTGGTGTAGCGGTCCTCTCGGGTCACGCCGCCGAGGTCCCGGTCCGACTCGACGTACAGGAGGTTGAAGGTCTCCTTGCAGGTGCCCGCCACGCCGGGGATGCTGTTGCAGTCGCGCAGCGTGAACTGGAGCTCCACGAAAATGCGCTGGCCGCCTCGACGCGCCACCCAGCCCGTCTGCAGCCAGTTGTTCTGCTGCGTGGGCTCCATCACGTTGCACACCTGGTACGTCCGGATGGGCTTGTACTTCTCATCCACACCGCTTATTTCCTCCCACTGAACAGGAAGGGGAACAAAAAGGGGTGGAGAGCCAAAGATAAAGTTAAAACAACAGAAGAGAAGTCAGTGGGGAGTGAAGTTTTTGTATGAGGGTGTGAAAAGTAAGAAAACAAAGTGAAGTTAGGCGGGTGGCAAGCAACAGAGATCACGAAAACTCCCGTCAGATGACAGAGAAAGAAAGAACACAGTCAGCGCAGGTTCGCAGTGATGACATAATGTGATGAGTGGGTGTGTGGGTGTCTTAAAACGGACGAGGATTCTTCAGTAACGTCACAGAAAAATGACAAACTACACATCTGCACTCATTGCATAAGCACTGAGTGGTGTTTCTCAAACTATGAATCTGACCACAGTTGCTTTTTTAGGCAGCTATTCTTTAATCTCCACCCACATTTGGTTTTAATGGCATTTGAGAGGAGTGTTTGTTTGAATATCTCTGCCTACGCTCTGCTGTGTCACTCCCAAGAAAAACCTCAACATCGCATTAAAATAGTTACATTTTGAAAGTTACATGCTGGTAGTGCAAGTATCATCCTCTTTGGGCCTCTGACTGCTATTTCTTCCTGTATATTTGTGGGCTCTCTTCATATAAAGGCCATGTTACTCATTCCCCACTGTGAGTCCCTGTTTTACAGCCTGTTAGAACACTGAGATCACAGTTTTTGTCTTTTATTGATTTAAACAATTGCTAATTGTTGGCCCATCTGCCGACAAAAGCTGTTGAAACTGAAATGAACTTAAATCATTTTAGCCTACAGTGACTATTTTGTGTAAATCAAACTAACTTGTCGCCTCGTTCCTTCTAAATAAAAACATCAGTTTAGGGACTAAACAAAAACTTCCCTAAGAAATCAGGCTTTTTACCCTTTTTTTAAAAAATATTTGTTGTTTTTTTGGGTGGGAAAAAAAAGGAGGGGGGTCTTTTAACGATCTCAACCTAGATTTACTTTTTTGATTTCCTTCCCTCTTTTCAAAATTAACATCTAGAGCATTTGTGTGTTTGGCTGGAGGACAGAGGAAAACTATGAGCTGAATCACAATTTACTGTTCCATTAACATATTAGAGGTTTAAACACAATGAAATCTTAAATGTTATTAGAACTTTTAGCATTTTGTGTAAAACAAAAGGTACACAACTGTATTTTTACTCTCATTCTTGGGTTATTAGGTGAGGGGTTGCAATGAGAGGATCCCAAGAAAGATGTGTTACAATGGGAGCTCGACATGACCACTGAAATAATGTTCATACAATCCTTAAATGTGTCCAATCCAGTGGCTGAGTTTGTGTTTTTGATTTATTTTCCGTAAGAAAGTTTGAATTCTTTTATGAGGTATGATGTTATTAGCCAAGTAGCTGAATGATTGAAACTTCATGTCAGTGTCTGAATTACAGAGACTCTCTGAGCTGACAGAGCTGAAAGTGAACTGAGCACCAAATGTGGATCTATCACTCCGTCTCACATCCACAAACACACACACACACACAGCAGACCAGACAGTGGAAACAGATTATCTGAGATGGTAATAAGATATACTGCTCTGCTGCAAAGATGACAAAAATCAAAGCGGATGCAGAGCGTCTCCTTCAGTCCTTCTGGGGTTGATGGTTGAGTCATGAAAGTCCATTAATCTCAGATTTAGCTTCGCACGCGGTCCACCAGTCACCTCGAGGTGACAGTTATTCAACGCACTCAACACTAAACTGTACATCTGCGTGCGCTGTGCTGTAAACAAACACAATTACCAACACGTGCTGTTATATAAGAGACATTCTGGATGTGTTGCGTATGTAAAGATCATCGTCCAGGTGGGACGCCGGTGACAAACTGCCTCAGCGGCGGTGGATTCTCTTAAAAAAAAAAAAAGGCTCCTCCATTTGTCTTGCAGTCATAACTCAAAGCCGAGGTTTTTACAAGCCAAATCGATCGATTCGGAGGGGGTGGGGGGGGAATTTATCTGTGGCAGCGTATACTGTGTGTCTGGCTGGTTTGGACACTGTGGTATCCTAACCCAGATTAGCACCATCGATTAATGATAATGATGAGCTGCTGACTGGGAGGGAAACGGATGGGAGGTGGGAGAGAGAGAGCCAGAATAATAAGCAGAATAAATAAAAGTAGATACAGAATGAACAGGGAGAGTCTGAGCCAGCTGTTAAGCGAACAGCTGCGTTGTGGAGAGAACAAGCAAATAAACAAACAAATGAAAAATGCATGTGAGGCACTTACTCCGTTGGGGGGGTACGACGTCCAGCCCAGCTCTGCCTGAGTCTCTTTCGAATTCAGCAGCACCACTGCAGGAAATTAAGAGGAAAAAAGAGAGACAGAGGTAAGAGACCAATCTAAGAGGAAGCACGGAGTGTTTTATTACATCCTGTCAGCGAGTTTGTCATCAGAACAAGGTGCAATGGGTGCATAACAACAAAACACTATAAAGACAAACTCCTCGATGAAGTGCTGTCTTGAATTTACGGGTCTAACAGAGTAAGTGCAACATGACAAGTTGCATTTGGGGTAATAAAAGATAGCCATTAAGACTGAGGAAGGCCTGTCAGACCCTGGTGAGGAAGGAACGGATCCTTTGAGAAAAGTGCATTAATGCCATCTGTTGAGGACTTGAGACGGAGCTTTTTAAAAAACAGGCCGTGAGACAAAGAGAGGCCTCAGTCAGCTCACACCCATGCAGCAGCAGAGAAAACAGTGCACTTGATCTGTGCATCTCCTTTCAGCACCATGGACAGGGAAGCAGGACCGAGCTGGTTTCCAGTGCTGCGGACAGGGAGCAGGACCGAGCTGGTTTTCAGGTTTTCAGCACCACGGACAGGGAGCAGGACCGGGCTGGTTTTCAGGTTTTCAGCACCGCGGACAGGGAGCAGGACCGAGCTGGTTTTCAGGTTTTCAGCACCGCAGACAGGGAGCAGGACCGAGCTGGTTTTCAGCACCACAGACAGCTACGTGAGGAATAAAGCTGTGTGAAGTCAAAGGAAACTCTGGGAGTTAAGGGAGTTTTCCCCCACATCAGGGTTCGGGACACACACGCGTCGTGAACCCAATTTCTGGGGTCACTGTTTGGCAGGATAGCATGCTTAGCAATGCTGTGACATGTGAATTCATTTGGCTGATTGAAACAGAAAAAATGGCTTTTTTGTCGCTTTGCTGGCCTGCAAAGCATCTGAGCTGTTAACCCTCTCCCTGTTTCTTCTCCTCCTGCAAACCTGGATCTGAAGACATGTTCACGCTCTCCAGCTGAGTAAATATAAAGCGTGACCTCTGTGATTTCCTCACTCTCAATCCAAACACGATATTAAGATGATGACACAAAGAAGAGTTCAGGAACACTTGCTTCATCAGAGCTGCTCTAAATGCAGATGAGAGGCCTCGGTGTATTTAATGCAGGGAGGTGCTGATTAATGAGAGCTTAATGTTGAACAAATTGGACAGATTTCTCCATACGAAGCATCGCAGAGAGTCAAACAAATACTTCTACTGAGCTAAAAACAGACTTTGAAAAGATGGTGTTTTGACAGTAAAGCGCATACAAAATTGTATGTACATATTTTATGAGGTGGTGAGAAAACTTAACATTACACTCAGGAAATTTGATTATCGCTTTGATGTACTTTTAGGACTCGTTCTGACTCCCTCCTTTAGCTTTTATGATGAGTAAAAGCCAACTGCTGCACAGCTTCTATGTCTTTACATTCAGTGCAAGTTCTTTATGAGGCGGTTAGAAACTTCACCTTACATTTAGGAAACCTAATTATAGCTGTGGCACTTTTAGATTTAGATGAATGTATTTTAAATGCACTTTAAATTCAGTGGGTGCTCATATCTTTATTGGTGGTTTATAAATTCAGATGTTACAGCCATCCATAATGAACTATCACCATCTTACTGACAGTTAGAAGACAAAAGATTATGTTTCTGAATGAGAAATGTTCTTCAGATTAACTAATAATAAAAAAACAGTCCTTAGCTGCAGTTTTATCGTAGTAAAACTGCTTCTCCTTTCCTTTTCCTTCCTGCAGTAACAGGTATCGACAGCCAAACTTCTTCAGCACTTTGTTCAAATTAGAGTTGGCATGGCAACCAAGATGCCACAGCTCACCGGTCGTGACGTCTTTGAGCAGTCAGAGTGAGGATGGTCGTTGTTTCAGACTCAGTAATATGCAGCGGGCGTACGCGACGCCATCATCAGCACATTTATCTTAATCTGTAACGCCATATCAACATCTGTAGTGGCATATGGCGAGCTGCATTATCGCCTCATTTTTAAAGGATTTTTGCTGATATTAAAGTTACTCATGCTTTAAGCTTGTCTGCTCAAAAAGGCACCACCACCCCCCCACCAACTTCCACGCAGTGTTTCAGGCTCTCATGCAGCGTTCACAACACCTACAGCCTTGAGGAAATATGAGTTCTGACAACCATACAAAGCCACCATGTGCAGAGGCTGCTTTTCTTTTTTTATCATCCTTAGAAAGTTTCACTTCTAAGTTGGCGGGTTTCGACTTTTGTTTTCTGCCTCTTCAGCATCCTTGAAAGGGCTATCGAAAAAAATAAAAAATAAAATAACCTGCACGACTGTCGAGAGTAGGCAGTTGACTCCACCGACAAGTCATCGCTTCTCCTCATCCTGAGCTTTTCTGGTGTTCTTATACGGAGTTTAATCTCACACCCGCTGCTATATGACAAATATCTGGAGACGCTGACATTAACAACTTGTGCATTGACATCCTTATGAGCAGAGAGCAGCAAACCTACGCAGGCTGACTCATAAGACGCTGCGACTCAAGGACAGTAATCTTACTGACTCATGTTGTGAGAAGAAGGCTATGAACTCTGACACACAGATGTACTCGTCTACTGAAACAGCCAAGGAGGATTATTTGATGTTTTACACTTTGCACAGAGTAGTTTACGGCAAAATACACCTCTCGATACTTTTTTTTTTTTATGTTGAACCTGCAGCAAAAATAAACTGAGAAAACTATTTTCTAAAAGGTTTTCTTTTTTTATTTTTTTTTGGCTCCATCAGCTCAGGGAAGGAATATTAATACAGAGTCACATAAACGCTATTTGAGCTTCATGAAAAAGACACGCTCTCTTCAGTGTCACCACAGCTGGATGGCCAAAACCCTGAGAGGTGGATGAGAGCGAGGAGCTTTTCTTCTTTTTTTGGTTTCGCTTGAAAAAGGAGACATTGGCGCCTTGGCGAGAGTGCAGGAAAGCCTCGCTGAACCACGAGAGATCCTTTACCAAACACTTAACTTTATTGTTTTTGGGTTAACACTGCTGGGTGCCCAAAGCATGGCTCTGTGGTTGGCTGATAACATGGAGGCATTTGGAGAAGATTAGAAGGGGGAGAGGCCAAGGGTGCTGAGGCGGGAGGCGAGGCGAGGAGGAGATGATGGAGAGGAAAATAATCAGCAGAGGAGGGCGAGGAGAGGCGAGAGGGGAGAGCCAACATGAAAAGAGGAGGGGAAGACAAAGAAGTCAAGGCGGTGAGAGAGGCAGAACAAAGAAAAGGAAGAGGGAAGGAGCACATGAAGTGCAAATAAATGAATAGTCGGGTTAATACACAGAGGGATCAGTGTGCCTTAGCGAGCAGCCAGTCAGTCAGTCAGTCAGTCAGAGTGAGACTCAGAGGACAAAAGTTGGCACTGTGATCACACGCTGAATACATAAGTCCTGTAATCACAGCCTCGTTAGACAGACTAATGGGCCTTTAGGGGCAGGAGGGCGAGAGAAATATACAGAGGGACAGATAAGAGAGAGAGAGAGAGGCAAAAAAAAAAAGTTTAGCAAAGAAAAGCAAAGCGGGGGAAGGATGGGTCAGAAAGAGAAGAAGAGGAGGGAAAAGTTAAAGAAAGAACATGTGACATCCGAACAAAAGCTCTCCCTCTCTGTTTCACATAACCGGCTAATCGGCGTGACACATTAGCTACTAAACTCTAATTTCAATGGTTGTTTCGTAAGTAATTGCCCGTCATTACAGCGACAATGTGCATCTGTGAGCCAATTTTCCCCCTTTTTTATTTCTTTTTTTTTGTCTGTTTGGTCTCAGCCAAACAAGATGAGGCTGACTTTCAGCGTTAATAGCAATAACACGGTCTCATAAGGACGACAGATAAACATAAAGAGTGACAGCGAGCTCGAGCCACGTTACGTAAAGAGCTTAAAAGTCGAGGTTATGTCAGGTAAGAAGTGATCAGCCGGGCGCTTTTGTGTCCATGTGAACTCAAAAAAAAGAAAAAAAACAGAGGAGCAGAGGAGCATCACAGTGCTTTTATCCAAAAAAGTCTGAAAGAGAGATCTGCAGAAACCTTTTTGGAAAAGTTGACAAAAAAAAAAAGAAAAACTTTATCAATTACCTCAAGAAGGCAGAAAAGGGGTGAAGGCTATCTCCGTGCCTTTCACATTAGCAAACTCTCAGGTTTCAAAGAGCCACTCTTTGGGATGAGAGACGGGGAGAAAAGCTGGCGTACAACAGCAAGGCCGAGAGGAGTGTTTGTGCAATTCAGAGCAGAAAACATCCATGTTTTTCTTTTAGAAATTGGATTTTTAAAAAAAAAAGGATTTCAGGCTGCAGGATTCATTACGGGAGGAGTGAAATGGTAGATTAAAAAAAAAAACATGCACATTTGTTGCTGCATGTGTCGAACTGTTGTCTTACAAGTGCGTCAGTGTGTTTGAGGGTGTAGGAGGTGGAGGCTTTGAGGGATTTTTTTTTTTTTTTGCTTTCTTCTTTGTTTTGCAGTGAGTGGTGTCATTTAAAGTGTATCTAAGTGTCTCTTTCTACCTCCCTCTCTCACCTCGACCGCTCTTTCATCTTCCTCCGGCTGCTGTGATGTATTAATTGAGCCGCTCAGCCTTGCTGACACACACAGGGATGAGACGTGAAGAGGGGAAGCACTGAGGGAAAGAGACGGCAGCAGGCGATGCGTTCACTGCACCACTCAGGTCAAGTATTCAAAAGAAGAGCGAGGGGAGGTGGGTGATGAACCGACAGCACTCAGGAAGAAAATAAAAACTGGCCTTTGTCAAGTATGTAACCGGCTTTTACATGGCTATTTTTTTTTTTTGCTTTACAGCGGCAAACGGCTGAATGAAGACAGCTTTGTCACAGAGGCCAGTTTCAAGGGTTTCCAGTGTTAAGGGTTCTTGTTATTTCTGCGTGAACCAAGTATGAGCAACTCAAACTGAGAGGAAAGAAATACTTCTGAGGGCAGGAGTGAGGAAAAAAGCACAAAGAAGAAGAAAATCAGGTGCAAAGTTTTACTATTAAACAAAGATATGTATGGACAGTGTGTGTTTTAGCTGAGACGAAGAGGGAAGAATTTGCAAAAACACAGATCACAAACACATAAACTGGAACACAAAGACGAATCAAATCCCTCCCAGTGACAGAGGCTCGTTTCATAACTCGCCCCGGTAATATTTTATAGTTTCATAGAAGGATTAGCTCTGGCTTTCTTTGTCCTCACTTTGACCTGTAGGCTACTTATCAGCCTGCCTCACCCCAAAGTCAGAGCAGGGGGCTCAGCAAGCTCAACCTGCCCGAAGAGAGAGCACAGAGACGGGGATAAGCCCAGGCCCCGCTGATGCTCCGCCGGGACAACTACTGTCCTGTCATTATCCTTCTTATGCAACAGGAAAGTGGAGGAGGGACCGGAACTTTAAACAGGATGAAACTAAGATGAAAGGCGTGAGAAAGAAAAGTTGGAGATATGACAGAGCTGGAGTCATTAGACTTGGATTTCACTCAGACTTAAGTCACAATAATGGAGATCGCAGGACCTGAAACATGACCTGAGACTTTTTGACACACTTGAGATTTGACTCAGACTTAGCTTAATGACTTGAGACCGGACAGACTCAACACTCAATAAAGACTTGTGTAATGATTTGAGATTAAACTCAGGCTCACCTGAGGGATTTGGCATGTTCATATTATCTACGACGTGACTTGGACCTGTCTAAACGACTGAAGATTGAACTCAGACCTGCTGCAATGACTTGAGAGTTGATTTATAGACTCAACACTAAACTACATTGAAACAACGTAATCTCTCTTCAGTGCTGAAACTCGCCTTGGCAGACTTGAGACTTGACTCACAGAGTTGAAACTTGCCCTAATCTTGTCTGTAACTTGGATCCAAACCAAGACTTATCTCTTAAAATTGTTTTAAACTTGTTTTAATGTTGCCTTAATGTCTTCTGACTAGAACTGGACTCATCTTTATTGCTTGAGACCTGGCTTTATTCTTGTCCTGACAGACTAGACAGTAAATGTCTGAATTACTTAACACTTTAACTGGATTCACCCCAGAAGACTTTTTAAAACTCACTTTATAAACAGTAGCTACAAAATGAGTCAGATGTCCTGATAAACTGATGACAGAGAGAAATAAAGGCAGGTATTTAAGAGATAAAGAAGGAGAATTAAGTACTTATCAAATGCAAAATGAAACACACAGGTTTATACACCTGCAAGAGAAAGTTTTTTTTACGGGGGCAGGTTTGTTTATCCCTCAGGAGGGAGCCCGGTTCTTCACTTTCAGCCCTAAACAGAATTACTGAAGCAGAAGCATCTTTGAGGCTAGTTGGGATTTACAGTCTTGCTCGAGGACTCCAGAGCAAAGCAGGAACATGGCACTTGGAGGGGGCCTGAGTCGCACCACCTCATATGACGGATGATCTTCCTGTTTGCAACACCACCCCGCTGCCCAAAGACGTGGGAGGGAAGATAATATATAGTTTGACAGAAGCAATACAGTAATACTGCTGTAGAAGAGATAAAACAGGATAAATGGGCGGGGATATGAAGTGTCACATAAAAACACAAACAGGCACATAAAAGATAAATGCTGCGTATAAACGGACACACACACACACACACTATCTAAGACAAATGGTGTCAGGGAACTCACTTTGTCCCTGATACATGCACACACACATACACACACACATATACAGAAAGCCAAGCCAGCGGTGCCGTAATAGTTCTAACAGCAGAGTACATTAACTTGAAATGGGTCTCTCCTTTTAACAGAGTCATTAAACTTTCAACTTCAGTAATGTGACGTACTATAAAGAGACTTGGCTTTCTGCTTCCTGAAGCCCACCATGCAATTATCTGCATGATGCATGACGACGGGGTGAGCGGTTAAAACGCTATCATGGCGCAGTGCATGAGACTCTAATCTCTACAACATGCTAAACTACGCTATAAGCAGTATGAACTGTGATTTGAACTGATGTTGTCTTTTTGTTTAACTAACTGTCAGTCTTTAGTCTATTAAACATGATAAAGTGTGAAAAAATGTTCCTCATAAGTTCCTGGAGACAAAGTGGTGTATTTATTGCTTGTTTTGTCCAATCGAAGGAAAACAGTCAAAAATATGTAATTATACAAACAGTTAAAAGCAGAAAATTCTTGAATTTGAGTAGCTGGAAGCGTGAGCAGAAGATGTTTAGTTAGTCCTAATGGGGGCTGGAAATGTGGCACTGTCCATGTGTGAATTCAGCAATTTATTTGCTGGATATTTTAGTTGTTTTAGACTATTTAAAGGGAAGAAGCACGCTCATTTTTATAAATCTGCTATGAACTCAAGTTTTAATGTTTGTTGAAACAGTCAAACTGCTATAAATGGCTGTTTGGTGGCTCTGGTTTTCCCTTTTTCATGTGAGGAGGTTTTTCATATGGGCTGCTGGTAGAAACCAAGGTGTTAATGAGAGTTTTAGCAGTGGCAGTATGGAGTACAACTAGAAAAAACATGATGAGA
>JAPZDY010000008.1:4836016-4847989 GCA_029783645.1 Ctenochaetus hawaiiensis | reverse complement strand
CACACACACACACACACACACACACACACACACACACACACACACACACACACACACACACACACACACACACTGAGCATCATTACCTTGCTTTCAAACCCATATCATGCCTCACCCTTACTCTCCCCTTCCTCAACCGGCAATAATGTAAAAGACATTTGCCTCTGTATGAGCAGGCTGCTGGGCCGCCTTCCATCCTCTAATAGTCTCACATCACCTCATTTCAAATAACCTCTATCTTTCTGCCATGACGTGAGTATAATGTTTTAAAGAAAAGCAGCAGTTAAACTAGGTCAATACATATGCATTAGCCATCTGGTGAGTATGTCAGCAAGAGAGGATTATTTCACATTCAAGAATGAGATGATAACCTCGTCTATAAGCCCACTTAACTTTAGGCTTAAGCTTATTTTTAGGATGTCGTGTTTCTGAGTACATTAAAAACATACAAACACACACACACAAAGATCCGGACAGATGGCAAAATTCTATACAGTAGATTTGATAATGGCTCTGCAAAGCTGAAATCTAACAAGTCTTTATTAACAGCAAGAAATTTAAGCCTTAAAAGACTCACTTTGTGCAATTTTATCGCTGAGGCCTTTTCTGTGTTGATCCAATAAAAACCTTCCACTCTGTCTGCTGCGGACATTTTATATATTAAACTTTTTGATCGGTTCAGCAGGTTTTGTTCGTTTTGTTGGCCGGAAGCAGAAATGTTGAGAAACATAAGTTTAATATCGGAACCTATGATCAATAAATAAAAATCAGAAACTAACTGAATAGCGAGACCCCACAGGGATCAGAGAGAATGATGCCTTTTTATCATTTGAGTGAACTAATCCTTTAAGCTTTCTAACAGTGCTAGATAATCCTTATAAAATTTTCAATATATTTTAATATCAGTGATATATTTTAGCTCTAAACCAAGGTATG
Organism: Ctenochaetus hawaiiensis; assembly: GCA_029783645.1. Taxonomy (NCBI): domain Eukaryota; kingdom Metazoa; phylum Chordata; class Actinopteri; order Acanthuriformes; family Acanthuridae; genus Ctenochaetus; species Ctenochaetus hawaiiensis. The sequence goes on along the minus strand of JAPZDY010000008.1, from coordinate 4,847,053 downwards.
CTAACCACGTCTGTACAGTTCGGTGGCAGGAAGTCCACAGACTGCAGGCAGCAGCAGGGATCGGTCGTTTCCTCTCTCTCGTCCCGTTCATCATCTTGTGTCTCGTATCTGCCCTCAGGCGTGCACTCCTCACCCCTGTCTCCCCCGTCTGATTCTCTCTGTGTGTCTCCTCTTGTCCTCTCTTTCTCCTCCTCTTCCTCTTTTCTTTACCTTGAGCGACATCACCACCTCACTTCACTCGCCATCAATTTATCTTTACTCCCTCTTCCTGTCATCCGTGTCGTGTCTGCAGCCGTGTCCGCGGACCCGTACAGCCTCCGCCGGCTCCCCGCGGGCCCGCCGCCCATTATCCTCTTCATCGATCTCTGCTGCATCGATGAACGATAGCGGCAGAGGATGCAGAGGAGATAGAGGAAAAAGAAGAATGGACAAGCGGCCGAATGTGGAAAGTGGAGGGAGAGAGGAGGAACCGGGGATGAAATGAGGTGAGTGACAAATTAAGGAAGAAGGGTAAAGTGAAAGAAAATACAAGAGAGGTAAAGAGCAAAAAGGAGAACATGATAGAAGGAGGGAGGAAGAGCATTGTAGGACCATTTGTCAATAGCGAGCAGCGCGACCTTGAGGATCGATGGGGTCGACAGCCAATCAGTCAATAGGCTCCATAACTAGCTCTGCTGGACAGGGACGGAGAGGAGAGAGAGACAGGCTGGTCTAACAGTCAGAGAAACAGACTGTCTGTCTGCTCTGACACAAGTCCATATGAATGAGATAAAAAACAATATTAGAGGAGTGAGATAAAGAGCACTCAGGTTGGATCAAACTGACAGATGAAGGATGAGATAAGACGGAACAAACAGTAACAGAGATGAGATACAGTTTTTTTAATTCTGAGCTTTGAATGCAGCATCATCCCTTTCAACACATTCTGACTTCTAAACCGTCACATGACGTTTGGTCAGGACTCCCCTTCGCATCACTTTTAAAACCCTTTTAGCATGTCGGTGCAACAAAGGTCCTGCTGCCAGAAAACCCTTCAAACATGTAGGTAACCTCGTGAAACCATCACAGTTTCAATCATGTCCGTTATATTGTTTGGTTGTTGCAGTTTTGTAATATTTAGGCAACAAAACAAACTGATTAGAAAAAAATAGATGACTTTTGTTTTAACATCCTAACATCCTGGTCTAAGGTTACAGGGTTGGGGGAAAGAAGAGAATTGGTTGCTCTTTCTACTTTACTACTCTACTTCTACTACTCTAAAGCCACTGATGGGTTCATATTAAAGCTAGCTGAGAGCCTGGTGTGTTGAACACAGGTGTTATAAAAGCTAACCTCTGAATTAAAAAGCCGGAGCAGTGGGACCTGACCGAGCCGCAATATGTGACAACTACAAGTGAGAAAAACTGTGTGTGTTGTTATGAGGGGCAACTGCAATAATACAGAAATAAATTGGAGAGCTTGCAGTGTATTTGTGTCTTATTCCTTTAGATGTTGAGCTTAACTTTTTTTTACCTGCCAAAAGGAAAAAATCATTTGGGAGGCTTGTGGAAACAAAGCAAGTGAGTTATAACTTGAGTTCATCTGTCAAAGAGTGTATGCGAGAAGAGACCTCACACACAGTTTTCATCCTTGAAAAAAAGTTTCTGGAGTTAAAAAAAAAAGTGCCACTGAGCTCATTTCAGACAGACGCTTAATGATCTGGGTTTGCAGCCGCTGATATTAGATTCTTATCAGATGGGAGCTCATCAGAAAAATCGAGACTGCAGCTTCACAAGAGCTGCACTTTGCTGCCACAAGGACACGGCGAAAAGATAAACTCCTACACAGACCTGCAAAAAGAAAGTACAGCTCTTTAGCAAATGAGCTATTCTTGCTAAACACACACACACACACACACACAAACAGAGAGGGTCTCCCTGGGAAATCATGGTTATTAATTATAATGCCAAAGCGATAAATAAATAATGCAGAGCAGAGCTGCAGCGATACACCGTAAGTGGTTCGAACGGCAGACTGAGCCGAACCGCAGCGGCGGCGGCAGCAGCAGCAGCAGCAGCGGGTCAGTAATTAATGAAATCAAAGAGCTGCTCTAACGAGAGACAAAGACCACTTCCCTCACTAATGCCCCCCCCTCCCCCGAGTAAACAGGAATCCAATAGGACAGAATGCAAGAACAGGTAATTACCACTGTTAGTTTGATTTTAAATATGTCTTTAACACACACACACACACACAAACAGGAGAGGGAACACACTTTGTAAACAGTTAAGGTGCACACACACACACACACACACACACACACACACACAGGGGCAATGACAGCTTAGTCACAATCACAAATTAACAAAACCTCCGCGGTTCTGTGAGAGGGCACAGCCAGCTTATGCTCCTCATTTGTACCTCAGGCTGGTGAGCACCACAACCGCTTCACCCCCAATCTCCTCCACCACCACCTCCTCCTCCTCCTCCTCCTCCTCCTCCTCCCAGCAGACACTATCCCATTTCATTCCTCCACAGCCAATTGTTTATTTGCTTATCGCCAGGCAGATAATAGAACAGAATTAATCTGCTAATTTGTCTTTTTTTTTTTAACAGACAGATTTTACTGTTTATGTAAATGGACAGAAAAGCAGCACTGGTTCTACAGCGCAGGCTGGCTCGCTGGCTGACTGGAGGATTTAATTATCAGGGCTAATTACTTGTTTTCCTTTAACAGTTAACCATGGGGCTGCTGCTGCTGCTGCTGGGTGCTAATGCCTGAGGCTGCTGGTTTCATGGGAGGAGCTGCTGGTGAGAGAGCACCATGGGAAGCAAGGACGTCTTCTCTCAGCTTGCCTTTTTAAATCATCAGTTTGTTGCTTGTCAGAGGAAAGGGGTCCGTGACTTTGCTGTGAGAACAGGTAATCATTTGTTTCTGGCGACAAAACAGTGTGCGAGGACACATCTGAGGACCGTAAGTGTCACACAGTCCAATGGCCTGCTCGTCCAGGACACATGCAGCAGGACTTCAACATCCCTGTTCAAATCTGGCTGAGGATCTCAGCTGCATCTCCCTACTGCCTGCCATTCTTCTGTATGTCTGATTCCACATTGCATACTAAGCATGAGAGCAAAAAAAGTCACCAAAACAACCTTAAAAAGGAAAAAAAAACAGACTAGGATATTTAAGTGCGCTATAATACAAATCCATCAGTAAATACGTCACTTTAAGTCTATTTTTATCATTTCTAAACAGCAGATAAACATGTAATGAACAATTTTAACAAAGTATCATGTAGTTATAAGCAGGTTTGTGATATTTAAATGGTATTTCGTACTTCTAAGACATTTGAGGACATATTTTATTATATATTCTTTCATTTTCCAGAATCAGCCTCACAAACCGCCCTCATACATGGAAGCTGGCCAAAAATACTGGAAAATCAGTCACAGTATGTTGGAGATGATAACGATGCTACTCCTTTTAATTTAAACAGAAGATTACAAACTCATTCAAACACTTGTCATGTTTATTCATAAAGTCATTACTGTAAACACAATCTGTTCATACACACTCACGCTTTCTCTGACATCTTTCTGCTGCATCACTCGCATCCAGTCACCGTTTGCGTCCACCTTAACAAGTCACCGTGGAAACCTGTGACACACGCTCCATGACTCAAAGGACAGCTGCATGTGTGTGTGTGCGTGTGTGTGTCTGAGTGCGCTCCTTTACGCATGTGTTCATTTATGAACGCATGCGGGAATCGAGCCAGCGCCGTATCCTCGAGACAGACATGTAGTGAGCAAGAGAAGCAACATGTTGAGCGATAAAATCTGCAGATGGGGCCTGAGGTGATTATAGTTCATCAACATGACGACTCAGCTCTCACTAATCATGCCATTAACGCACACACACGCACGCACACGCACGCACACGCTTACAATATTGCCTCAAAAATAGCATTTTCATAATTAGCCCTGACTAATGGGGTAGAGTTGGCCTGTTAAAAAGACACAGAAAGACGCAGTTTTAAGTTAAAAGACAGAGAGATCGTGTTTTCCCTAACTTCTATCATCTACAGTGCTGTTGGATTTTCCAAAGGAGAGCTGAAAAAACTAAATTTACAGAGAATAATGTTGCATATCTTTGTAAATACTGAAATCCTCTTTGTTTTTTCCTATTAGTTAAGTTTTATCATTGAGAACATCACAGCTTTTAAGATCGATTTAAATGTTATTTTACAGTTAACCTAACAAAAGTTCTCTTCCCAGCCTTTTACGAGCTCATTACGAAGTACTTATTTTAAAAATAACTATGATCTTTTCCAAAGTTTTCCAAGCCATTGCTGTGCCTAAAAATAATCCCAGCCCAGTACTCGGTCATTCTAAAAGGCATGGGTAATTTGCTGTTTATTTTTGAGGACTTGTGGGTAAAAATTGCGAGATGTTTACATGGAAACGGTTAACAAACCCTGTTTTAACACACAGCAGTAAGACAGCAGTAAACAGCCTTATAACCTGCAGGGCAGAGGCAGCAGTACATTCGGTTCTTTCTGCCTCACTGCTTTTTAAACACTCAACACTTTTCCTCATAATAAATGTCTCCACACAAACGCATGCAGAAGTTCCATAACGATGGCTTTTAATGCCTCGCAGTTGACTCTGTGATCCCTGGGGGTTAAAGGGGAAAGGTCATCTGTCCTGACCTCCAGAGTCCTCGCTGACACCTTGTACGAAACAATCACAACACCCGGCGCAGAGCCAAAAGGTCACGTCCCCGGAGGTCTCGGCCTATCGAGTGAAGGGTCGTGTCGAAACGACCGAGTGGTACAGGAACCAATCAGAGCACCTGGAGCGGCTTGTTGGGAGATTTGATCAAATGTATGCACACCTCATTTTACAAGCACAAAGCCTTCAGGCGTTTTGTAGCCTCATGCACAATTCAGGGATGACGGATTGATCGAGGTTTTTGATCGTTAGGTGCTTTTAGCACCTCGCACAAAATGACTGTAAACGGTTCTGATGCGGGAAAAAACCTCACATGCCGTCTCATGTTCATGTATGAGACTTTTAAAGAAAACAAAAGCAACACCATCAGGTTTTTAGCTCATTCACAGCAGTGCTTTTACAAACAAGTGCTGTTTCACTGCTGCATGTGCGGGTGTTTATGTTCTTGTGTACTGTGTGTTTTCCATCAAACTGCTGTGAACATCATTTCCTGCACACTGCATTTACTGCACACCTGTGTCTGCAGAGTCTGCAGTCACTATTGGGTTAAACCTGCACTGCTCTGGAGTCCAGAGAGCAGTTAGCTGTGTGAAGGAGGTCCTTAATCTGCCACAGACAGCTTATGGCCATGTCATAGGCGGCTAGAGCGGAAAGAACGGATGGAGGAAGGGCGGAAAATATCAAAGGGGGACGTAGGTGTCGGTGGGGGGAAAAGAGGGATGGGATGACAGATGATGAGGGCAGAGCAGGGTCGTGGTTCCATGACTGCTCGAGCCCTTCGGAGCCAGGCGGCGTGGCGCTCAGCATCGCTAATGAAATCTGTGCATTCACTCTCTCCGAGCAATGAGAAATGGGTGGGAACAAAGGTGAAGGGAGAGAAAGAAGTGGGAAAAAACAGTATAAAAAAAAAAAGGAGGTGCGAAGGACGGAAGTGAGGAGATATAATTAAAGATGGAGGTAGAGTGATGGAAAAATGCAGAGTGATGGAGGAAGACAGACAGAGAGAGAGAGAGAATGAGTGACAGAGGAAGCAAAAGCAGAAGACAGGCAGGAAAAAAAGAGAGAGGAAGCCTCATCTCCATACACTGTGATAGCAGGCAGATTTGAATTTAGGGCCCGTGTCTCATGTAGTCCCTATAAATAGGGACGAGGAGCAAACACCAGGCAATTTCGCTGCAACACCAAACACAATGCCTGATTGAGGGCAAATTAAAATGCAAATGCAACACTTCCATTTTTCCAGATTTCACCTGCGAGATAAGCGAAGGACCTCTGTTCCTTTCATAAAGTGGATGTGTGTGTGCGCAGGACCGTGCATGCGTCCGTGTGTGTTTGTGTGCGTTTATGCGCCAGTGTGTATATTTGTTTGTTTGTCAAGTTTGAAATGAGAGGAGACAGGAGGGAGACTGGAGGTGAGGTTGTATAAACAGATTAGATTCAGTATTGTCCTCTCCCAGCTGCATTTCAATCGTCATCCTCGCTGCCTTTCCTTCTGCCCTTGTCGGCAGACAGTTTCACCAGATCCTTTAACAAGCTTCAACCTGATGAACTTTACGAAAAAAAAAACCACCCCAAAAATGTTAAATAGTGGATATCATATCTACATTTTAAAGAGCAAAACTGATTAGAGGTTTTTATTTGACAAGCTGTAAACAAAATTCCACCAACAAGAGTCAAAGATTCAACTTGAATTCTGCACCTTGTAAACAAAAGTTAATCTCAGGGACGATATTCAGATGCGTTACGAGCCATTTTTATATTTTTTAAGTCATCATTAATCAGCCTTTATGAGCACAAAGAGATGAACTGTTGAAAGATTCTGGTTTTCCTTGTTAAGTGCCACAAAGCCACTGCTTCACCATATGAATTTGAACCTTTCCAAGTCACGGGTCAGATACATGTTCAACCTCTGTGGTCACATGGTCTCGGTGAGCAGAAGGTTTGTGGTTGAAGCCAAGCGAAGGGCAAATGCTGACCACAAAGCGCTGCCCAGTGACCAATGGTTACACTGTTTGAAACATGGCAGAATCACAGGCCATTTCCATTTATCAGATGGACACGGTGTTTAACCATGCAAGGACGGGAAGGAATGAAGAGAGAAGACGACAGAGAAACGACAGTGGGAAAGCAAAATGAAAGACAGCAAGAGAGAGAAATCCCACCAAACAGCCACTCTTTCACTAACTCAGCTGAATTTTCCATCAGCCTCCGTTCTCAGGGTGGGGTCGACTAACAGCAAGCTTTCCCTGAGCCCGCCTGGTGCGTACATGTGCCCGTGTGTGTTCATATTTAGGAGGAGTGTCAAACTGAAGGAACAAGAAAGATTGCTGAGGCAGCATGTGTGTATCAGTACAAACATGTCACATGTAAAAAAAAAAAAACACAGATCTGATCTGTTTTTTTGGCCTCATGAATCATCACAGACTTTCAGAAAATGACAAAGAGAGAAAGAACAGAAGACTCGTGTCAGTTTCCGAGGACATCATGGTAAAATATTCACTATTAACTTCGACTCTCTGCTGTTGGGCATTTATTGAGCTCTCAGCTACTTTTCAGCCACAGGGCAGGCTTGTTGGGATGCAAAGAGAATGACGGAGGAAAGGCAAGAAAAATCAAATAAAAAAAGGATGGCAGGCAACACAGGGGAAAGTTGAAATCCAAGCAGGAACTCGCATGTGAGGAGGTTGTTTTTTAATGAAGATTATCTCATTTCTTTGGTGATCCAAATAGCAAAATCCATGAACTATTTAAAACCATGACATATTCTAACATAATTTTGCATATTTTGCAGTGTTTTTTAATAATAACTGTGTGAAGCTGTGAAGCTGAGATCACAATTGGTGCATTCAAGTGAACACGAGTATCCTGGTTATGTTTTGGGCATGTGAACAGCTTATCCAGATTTCAGAGACATGGAGAAGATTTATCCCTGTTTGGAGAAACCTGGGTGTACTTACCTCGACTACTCTGACAGAAACCAGGATACTGTGGCGTGTAAGCACTTCATCCAGGTTTCTGGACCATCTCACTGTGGCTGAGATGGTAGGAGATAAAGATACACTCGCAGGCAGACGATTAGAAACCTGGAAACTGTTTCCTGTTTTATTTTAGTGAAGTTTTCTCCTTTTATCCCACCATGCTTTATCTCCCTTCCTGCCTTTGTTTGCCTTCCCACCTGTTTGATGGATGATTAGTTTCTCCACGCTCTGTTTCGCCTCCTGTGTATTTAGCCCATGTGTGTTCCCTTTGAGTTGTCATTTCTCCTGCTTCTTCTCCTCGGTCTGTGTGTCCTCCTTCCTGTGTTCTTGCCATCACGGTTTGTTTACTCGTTTTGGTTTTTTGTGTTTTGTGTCTTGGATGCTCCCTCAGTTTAGTTTTTGTTACAGTGTTATCTGGAATCAGCTTTTGTTATTAAAGCTTGCTTCTTTTTTGTTTTTTGCATCCTGCCTGCCTGCTTTTTTTTTGCTTTTGGGTCCATTTATAACCACTACAACTTGACAAGTACATGAATAACCAGTTTTTATGGTCCATGTAGGTGCTGTAATCCAAATATGATCAAAAGCAGAATATGATTTAAAACCAGGATACTGATGCACATGTAAACACCCTCACTGATCGCTGCGGCTTGTCTGGACAAATGACTCTTCACGTAAAAGAAATGCACTTGTTTCAGTGTGACCACGAGTTAAAAATCCTGAGGCAACTTGGACAAACAAGGTTAGGTGTCAAAACAAGATCATGTCAGACTCTTTGCGGTGGAGCTGCACGTGGCACCTTCACTGTCTTTAATCTGTGCTGGACTTCCAGGATTTATATCCTTGAGAAACTGTTCTTTTCTCTGCAACAACTCCTGAGACTGACACCGGAAAAATGGCGTTCTCAGTCATCTTGGCTCAATAAATTAGTTTCTTAATTGACTGGAGTCCTGTCTGTCCGATCTAAGTCAGACGTCTGAGTGGTGCCGTCAATCCACGTCATTACAAACATCACCCCCAAGTTCCCACAAGGACGCTCATCAACGTCAGCACACACACACACACACACATCCCCTGCACTGTGTAAACAAAAGAAACGCAGGGAGGTTGAAGGTTGCTGGAAAATCCGAAGTGGCTCTTGCCGTCAGAACTGAAAGTTGAGAGCTGCTGTTTCATTCTGTGTGCCGGAAAACAATCACATTCCACCAAATGGTGACCAATTCACATTCACATGTTAATCTGCACGATCCTGGTTAACCAACAGACCTCATTCAATACAAGTGGCGTTTAGTGATTTAATAGCAGGCTCCTTCAAATGACCTTCTGGCAAAGTCCATTACTTTAACCCCCTTTCAAACATACACAAACACCCACACATACATACACACTTGAGACTTCAGAGAGGCAGGTAATTCGCCATTAACTCAAGCCACTCAATGCCTGAAACACTGCCAAGTTCAATTGTGGGAGCAAGTTAAGATGGGGAATGCAAAACAGAATGAGAGGGAGAGGGGAGGGAGAGACAGATGGAAAGACTTGAGAGAGAGCGACAGAGTGAGTGAGGAAAAAAAAGACGAGAGGCAGGAAGGCACTTTATTCTGCCGCTTCCTGTGCAGACGCATCCCTTCCCCACCTACCCTGGAGAGAGTTTCCCAGTCACCTCAGCTCCATACCAGTCGGACCATCTGACCACTCCAGCATGCAGCACCACGGTTATATACGCACAAAGAGGGGACTCGCTCGCACAGACACACTAATTAATGCACACATAATCCCCCTCGGAAAAAAAACAGAGAGAAAAGGAAGTCATGCAACAAAAAGTACAGTAAATAACTTCACAGAACAAACAACACAAAATTATTCTGTGATTTGTTCTCATGCAAATTCAAGTGCAAAAAAAAAAAACTGGATGTTTCAGGCAGCAAGTACACAAACAAGAACACCACGCAGGCTCCCGAGCGAAAATGGGAGGAACTGCCTACATTACTATCACCCTCATAACAACCCCTGGTAACCCCATTAAAATCAATTCATCCATGGAAGGTGTACACACACTCCCACACACACAATACAAACACATACACACACAAACAGACTGAAGACACAACAATAACCACACACAGCAAATGTATTAAATGCGGGGGCAAACCAATTACAGAACGTAAACCAATTCTTGCTAAAACACACACAAAAACACACACGGCACCATATACTCAGCTCTCAGCAGAGCGGTAATAACCGTAGCTAGCATTTAGCTACAGGCTGAACCAATGGGAGATACTGAAAAACCGTGTAATAATTTCAGAGCTTAAGCTGCTGCGGAAAAGAAAAGCTCTTTCAATATTTCATATCAAACATTCATTTTTCTTATTATTGCATGTCAATTTACACCACAAGCCAGAAATGGAGCATGTGCTCGTGGTGTTAATGAATGTGTGTATCACAAAGCATGTGTCCTGAAGTAAAGCTCAACATGACAGTGGGATTCCCGCAATGTGTGTTAGTAGTGCACACGTTTAGCCAAACCAGCATTAATGTTAGCCTGCATGCGTGAATAACACGTGAAATGAGGGAGCAGAAAAGGCCATTTTGTTTTATGTTATTGACTTTTAAATTACATTTATGTTAATGACCCCAAACTGAAAGACTTCGATTGAGAAGGAAAAACAGGAATTAAACAAGTGAGCCAGCAACACTACGATGCAATGTAAACCTGCATTAAGCTATTATTTTTTTATCTTAACTAAGATTTAATGGCTGAGAAAAACCCTTTTAGCTATTTTAAGCTAACTGTATAGCTTCTCTGGCTGGCATATACACTGTATAGTTGAATCTAATGGCTTTAATTAACTACCATATTTAAAATCACAAGCATTTTTTAAGTTAAACAAGCTCAGAGAATCAAACAGTATCCTTCCTGCCCATCAAAGGGCACAGAGTTGAGCTGACCATGTAACAGAGATAAGCTAACACTGTCGCACACAAAGCTAGCTTGAGCCACATCTTTTTCCCAGGAGTTAATTGACACTAAACAGACCATTAAGACAAAGGAATATTAAACATTGTATGTATGTGGAATGCTCTAATGTGTTAAGTCAGAGGACAGTGTTATCCATCCGAGAATCTCAAGTCAGATCCCAGCATGCCCCAGTTAGAAAGGGTGCTTCAGGGTGCTGGATGCCAGAATGTGGATTAGTCTTCCAGCTGAGGCACACAATTTGTACTTGCAACAGTTGGTGAAGATTCCTTTTTTTTTTTTTTTTCCTGTTAAACTTTTTTGTTTTGCTTGTGAAGTGATATTTTTATGGCTGCCGGTGCTAAAACTCCATTTGAATATTTTATTAGCAAATAA
>JAPZDY010000008.1:4818572-4829160 GCA_029783645.1 Ctenochaetus hawaiiensis | reverse complement strand
AGCTCTGCACAAACACACACCAGTCACATTTATCAACTTTAGACACCTCAGGACTGAAAAGCCTGCCACCAAAAAAACTCCTCTAATCCATTAGTATCCCGACAAAAGCACCAAAGATGAATAATGCGTTTGAGGCATCCGTACGAAAATCAGGCGAAAAAATATGTCTTAACTGCAGGATGCTGGCGGTGTGGGTGGTGGGAGAAATTTCAAATTTTTTTTTTTCAAGTTATGTTTTTTATTAGACTATTTTGCATATAACCTTTGAAGAACCTTTAGCGAACAGGCCCTTGAGATGTTTACATAAGGTTCTGGCATGAAAGCACGAGTGCTTTGCTACAGAAGCTCTGGCTGATGTTCACTTTGGGCTTTACAGCTTCACTGTAAGCAGCATTAGATGATCATTTCTGTACTCTGTCTCATGAGAATATGTGGATTCATGCATATACGTTCAGCCACACACTTGTCCTTATAATCTGCATTACAGGACAAGGGATGCATTATACTGGTCTGGGATATTTCCTGAGATGCAGTAATCTGAAGCTCATCATTTAATAATCAAATTTATTTGTCAGAATGGATAACAGGAAGTAAATAATGGAATATCTCTACTGGATACATGTACAGGAAAGCAAGTGGGCTTAAAAAAAAAACATTTATCGACTATAAGTTCAACATTTGTCAATCAACCAATAAGTCAATCAACAAGAAATTATAATCAATTTTAGACACTATTCAAGCAAAAACTGCTCAAAATGTTCTGATTCCAAATCCACGATGTTCAAGATCATTTTCAGAAATCAATGATGAGACAATAAAACAAGTGGAAGTCTAAGTTCATTGATGATTTTAACCGACATCTTCAGCTTAATCATATCTTAAAATTCTGTAATTTGCTGTAAGAGTCGGTTGGTTGTGATGGATTGAAATCACCCAACAGGAAGCAGCCTGTTCACGCTGATCTCATTCTTTACAAAGCTGCACCCTGCAAGGATGCCTCTCAGAAAAGACAGCATCCGGACAATTAAAAGAGAGAAAAAAAGATGTAGAAAAATTTCTTCAACATTCTTTAACTCAAACAAGGATTCAAAAGAATGTGCATAAGTAACCAGAGGCTGCTGCATTCACACAGACACACAAACACACACACACACACACACACACACACACACACACAGCGGCTGAAGAAGACATTTCAGCATTGATTTATCAATAATCTGATGTGCAGTCCATCTGCAGTTCCTTCATTTACAGGCAGTTGCACAGAGCCTCTTCCTCATTGTTCAATATGGCTGAAACACCTGTGAAACCCCAATCTCTCCTCTTTCATGTGCATACACACACATACACACACATATGCACACAAGGACTCCTCCTCCTCCTCCTCTCCAACATCCCTCCCACACACATACATGCTCCCACCCTCTGCTCAATCTTGCTGATCCAGCAGAATATCCAAGATGCTCCACGAGTGTCCTCACCCCGAACAAAAGAAATCAGGTGACTCAATATCCAATAGACATGCGTACTCGCTCTAACACACACAACTCATCCATCAGTCCATGTCAATGTTTTCCACTGGAGTGGGAGGTAAATAAGGATCTGGCTTAGCTGCTGCACTGACTTGTTGTAGAAACCATCGGTCTGTTCGATTACATGTAACATACATGAGCGGCGGAACAAAGCAGCGGTGGCAGCTTACAATTCCCTCCTCAGTTGCTCCCTCCCGCTCACCTTTAGTTGCCTCCAATTTTCTTTCTGTCACTCCTCCATCCACTGATCCTCGTTTTCGGACTAAATCAGCCTCATCTTAATCGTCACCCCTCGACCGGACACACCTCTTCTCTTCTATCTGCTTGTGATGCATCATTTTATTTCATTTTTTTAGATGAGACTCTTGTCCCGACCTCCCTTCAATCATCTCTCACACCTGTGCCTCCACCTTCCCTCTCGTCTTCGCCCCGCCTCTCATCTGTACTGATAATGACAGCGTCCCTGAGGCTTCGATGAGTGAATGTCGCGGCGCCACAGCTGCCATCTTCACAAATCACTGTGACCTTTCTCACTCACAGAGGTCACAGTCATCTGATCCAACGTGCACAGGTCCAAGGCCGTCCTTGCCAGCCAGAGATGGACTGGTGCATTGGGCCCGGCAGTGGCAGCAGAGCAGAAATTAGCCTGCATCAATCACAGACAATTAGGCCCAATTGATGCCTGGGAGGGTGGAGTGCTACTCCACAGCCAGTCTGGCAATTGCTGGTAAACCCAATATTAGTCAATCAGATTGCTTCAAAGTGCTAATTATATGATTCAGTAATAATATGACATACGAGTGGAGTGTTATAATGAATAGTTACTTGGATAATGTTGTGTTCAAGTAAGCAGTAAACGGGAACACCAAAGCTTTGCTTTTCAGTAAAATGAGAAGCAAAAATAAATTCACATATCACTCATATTTTAACACAAATATTTTTTTTGTTTTTTTCATTTTAATCTATAGATGGTCCTCGCCTCACCTTGAACCAAAAAGAAAAGGGATCTTTTGGACTTCAGATTGCAGCAACTCACTCCTCAGACAGAACATTTATAATGCATGTTTCTGCAAAACCTCAGAATAAAAGTGGTATTTTTTTAGCCTGACTTTGGAAAGATGACTAAACTTAACTGTGGCTGAGATATGACTAAGATTTGACAACCAAATCACCTGGTTATGCTCATGAAAAAATTGTAGTCAAAAAACAAAAAAGAAACACTTGGAGCTTTGAAGGTTCAGACCAAATGCAGATTCTAGAGGTGAAGACTTGCATATAAAGTCTCTGAAAAGATGCAAGCGGAAGCAAAACCCTCTCGGGCAAAGCAAATTGAGGTGAATATCTGAACGAGTGAGCTGAAAATGTTTCAGCTGGAACAGAAAAAAATCTATTCTTATGCCAAGATCTCATGACCTTATGATTCTAGAAACAAAAAAAGAGGGAAACTAAAGAAAAGCAAATGTATCAAGAGTTACTGCAAAGTTTGGAGCTGAGCTGTCAAACACACTCTCAGCACTCACAGGGTCAAACAGATACACTGAGACGAAATTAAAGCTGCAGTTTCTGGCCTGAAAGTTGGACGCTTTGCATACCCTTCCTCCGACCTAAAACTCCACAACTTTTGGTTTTGACTATAAAAGACCTCCTGCGGTGACACTGAACACCGGCAGTGGACATAAATTGGGTGCTATAGAATCAGACTACACTCAATTACAATCATAAGGGGACTGGCTTCAAACCCAACGCTTTCACAAAAGCTTTGTGAGTCCTTTAAGCCTTTTAAAATCGACTTGTAGGCCTGTAACATTGTCCTAAAAAATATAGACTTTTCGGCTTTGGGCGGATACTTTTATTACAGAGACTGGTGTGTAACTCTGACATGTTTACTGGTAGAAATGCGGTGACTGTATCCCAATTTAGCCCAGCATCACAAAGCATCACGGTGGAAAATGTCAGCTGGAAATTGGATATTACACTTGACATGAAAGGGCTGGAAGCACACGGGCGTAATAATGCCGCAGGTAAACAATGGGCTGAACGCCTGCCAATAACATGATGCAGTCAAGTCACCTGGGCCATTCTGACAAGACAAGGCATCAAACAAAGCTACGGCCGCACAAACAGGATGATCCCACAGGTTACGCCGAGGCTCTTTCACTCTCAGTCACTTCAGCCTCTCCATCACGCCGCCTCTATTGTTCTGCACCTAGCTGGTGCCCCTCGCTCGCTCTCTCTAGCTTGCTGCAGAATGGATGGATGCAGAGGGAGGGAGGGAGAGGAGGCAGAGAGGGAGGAGAGTGGGGGAAGTAAATGAGATCCCGATGAGATGCCAAGGTGTGTTAGTGTTGAGGCGTTGGGAATGAGAAAAGCGGCCTGGAGGGAGGGGGAGTGGCTAGATTAACTGCGTGTGAGGTTGCAGGTATGTGATAGTGGACACCAGGTCGTATTAGTGTTTGCTAAGTCATCTCAGGATGCAGGAGGCATGTGCATGAGAGGACGGAGAGGGGGAGGAAAAGGAAGGGAGAGGAGGATGACATATGAGAGGACAATGGGAGGAGAAAGGAAAAACAGAAGGAGAAGGAGAAGTAAGAAGAATGGAGGAGTGAAGGGGAACAACAACATGAGATCGCTGTCTCGCAAATATGAGCAAATACCAGCACAAAGGAAATGTAAAACTGTGAAGGAAAGCTTTTAAAGCATTAAAAAAAAGGCACAAGAGCGGTCTGAAAGGGGGATAATTCATGAATAGTGATCAAAGAATCGCATAAATATTGTAATATAATATAATAGGTTTCAGCAAATGCTCTCAAATCCCTTATACGGCGAAGGCTTCCTTTGTTAAAGCACAGCTCTCATAGCAGAGTCTCTAGCAGACAGGTAGGTAAATCGCATCAATTAATATGGAAAATTCTCCCCAGTGTTTCCTCTATCTCCCAAATCCGTACGAGCAGCGAGAAGAATGGCTGCCAATACCAGCCTTCAGGAGCACATTGCTTTCACAGCAATTAATCGCTGTCACAACATCAATTAAACAAAAGCTAGCATCCAAATCCTGCTACCCAGCATTCCAGGGAACCAAATCAATCTGGCAACGAGTCCATGTGTGTTGCATCCAATGCTTGAGAGGAAATGTGTACGTGTGAATGAAGACAGCACAAATATGTGTGTGTGTGTGTTCGCGAGTGTTCATGTCTGCATGTGTGTGCACTAAATGAGGCCCTTAAGAACCAGAAAATGTTACACACTGCTGCGTGTGCAAGTGTGTACATTCAATGAGAAAGCTTGCATGCGTGCACAACATGCACATGTCAAATGAGTGTGTGCATATGATCCAGAGTCGCGTGTGTGCCAGTTGTGCATTTGTGCTTATCAGTGCAGCGTGGCAGTGGAGTGTGTAGGCAAGTCAAATGTACTTTCCTGTGGGTTACAGGTTACTGTGGTGCTTGTTCGGCACACGTGAATGTGTGCATGTGCACAAAGGTGTGTATCCAAAATCCACTCAGCTACACTTTGCCATAAAAAGCCCTTCTATAGTAATTGCCTGAGGGACTGAGGCCATTATGTTCTTTTCCACTTTACAATCTGGAAACTGATTAGGATCACTCCCCCAGCTTCACCTGATTCAGCCGGCGAGAAAAACATTCATTCAATCAGCACCGTGTGCGACTTTGAACTGATGTTAAGTTGTGTAGGTTTACGGCATCTTGGCTAACTTGTAAGTGCAGAGGAGTATTTATCGGGACGATCAGCCAGGCTGCTGTTGGACCACAGCAGCTCCAACACTCTCATGACACACTTGGTTGCAGATGCACAGGGGCAATTAAACAAGCCAAGCAATCCAAACCCTGATCCAAACCCACACCAGCATTAAATCTTAATAAACCACCCAGTGAATCTCACATTGTTCCCCTGCATTTCTGCTTTGATAAAGATTCTTGAATTAATGCTGTTGGAAAGACAAAGAAAGCAACTGAGAAAACAGCTGTCCCGCTGTTAAAAGCTGACAGGAGGAATAGTTATTAGAGAAGAACTGCGCTGGAAAACGGAGGAGAGTTGCACGCAGAGAGGAAAGCAATAAGGCATCAGCCTAATGCGTCCTGTCGTCCGCGCCACAGCATCAGAGACAGAGTGGGAAAAGACAAAGAAACCAGTTGCACAAAGATGCCGTGACAAAAGCCCAGCACACAATCCAAATCTCTGTGACAACAAACCGGGGATTTCTTTCTCATAAGGAGGCCGGTTTCCTGAACGAAACTGACTTTTCCTCTCTGAATAAATCACACACTGGATATTGAAGCAGATAGAGGTTCTTTTGTGGCAACAGAAAGGAATTTTTTTTACTTTTTACTGCAGAAAAAAATCCTAACAACTTATTTTTATCGGTCTTTTTAGTTCACGATCCGCAACGCTGGACGGGAAGCGTAAATAATCGTCAATTTTACGGGTTTCTGCTATGCTGTTAAACTGAAGAGTCATGTTTATCTGTCTTGATTTAGTAGCAATTAAGTATCAAGAAAAATCTGTTAATCTACATAAACCTTATTTGCTCGCATGTTCCGGTTATTCGGGGGTGAAACGCTTTGAGTTCACTGAGCTCAAACGCGTAAATCTGTCATAGTAGAGCTTTCTGAAAGGCGTCTCAAAAAAGGTGTTCTCTCTCTCACATGTGAGGTTTGATCCATCTAAAGACCGATTCAACTCCACTACTCATTTTGCTCTGTAATCAGTGAAAACGACGCACCTGCTTCCTCTTGCAGGACAAGTGCAAATGCCAAACTATCTCCGCCGCGGACATCAGCCTGTCGATCAGCGCTGTCCGCTGCGGACACCGGTTTGGATGCCAAAAAAAACACACCAAACACGTTTTTCACATACCTTCCTCAGCGTGACAGTCTTCTTCTATGATCAGCAATAATATCCAAAGCACCGCAATCAGCGTTTTACGGAGATCCATGTTTGTCTGGCCAGTTCCGCGGGGCTCTTGTCATCTCTCTCCAGCCTGCGCGCAACGCACCGCAGCAGAGACGCACTCAACGTTTTGAATGGAGCGGAAGCCGTCTGGGCAAGAAGTGCAGGGTACGGGGAGCCACACGGTCTATTTGATATCTCGGGGGAGGGTTTTACGGGCGAGATTGACACCGAGCGAGCGCAATGGAGTGGGACGCGGATCTGAGGGTACGGGAGGGTCGACCTATCAAGAGGCTGCAACCTGAAATCTCCGCGCCAGGTGTTTCCACGAGAGTCGACCACGCAGTCGTGCCTTTTTTTTCTCCTTTCTCTTTACAGGGAGCGGAGGGGCCCGGTGAGTTAGGGCCGTGGATGTGGCTGTAAAAGGGTTTATTGATTGTTATATTCCTCTGTTTACACAATCCTGCACTCCTGTAATGATCTCAGTGTCTTGGGTCTGAAGTCTGGTTAGGGATTCAATGAGGGTCCTGCGGTGGGCTGCAGGGATCCGCAATTTAGCGTCATTATTTCAATTAGGCGGTTTGCAGCGCCACTGCCAAATCTCTAAACACAGCGAACACAAACAAGAACCAAAGTATAGTTTACTCCAGTAAAGCATATTTTCAAATAATTGACAAAATTGACACTTAAGTTGAGGGTAACATGGAAAGTGTGGCTCATGTATAATATATAAGGAACATAGAAAAATGTAATGAACTAGATTTTAAAGCCATTGTGATGATAATAATAAATAATATTAATAATGAGGTGATCTTGGACTTTCCACCCCCCACCTGACCTGGGACCTTTGGTTGTTAGTTTGTAAAATGATATATTTTTTTAAAGGAACAGATGCATAACAGTGATTAACACCACATACCACACCATTTATGCAGGACGATTGATAAGTTCATGACCTGAGCTGGAAGGAGATGAGATATACAGCTCTCATTACATGCACATGAAGTTTAACCCTTTGAGTGAATATGCAGAATGTTTTAAGTAAATAACTCTTGTAATATTTCTGGTCTGGGTGATTGAAAAATGGAAGTAGGCACAGCTGTCAGAGAAAATAAACGTGGCCTATATGCAGTCATCCTCTGCCTTCATCTCAAGGGTTCACCAAAGGAAGTCGACAAGGACATGGTGGCAACACAAGGGGAGGGGGACCCTTTTTACAGCAAGGTGAGAAGGTAGGAAGCTGAATTTACACATGGCAGCATGAAAAGACTGCACGAAGGTCATTGTAGTTCATTTTTTTAGATGGTGCTGCACTGGAATTCTTCCTGAAACAGAAACATCAGAAAAGTTATAGACTGAAACTTGCTGCATAATCACTCAGAGTTGAAATGCATGTACATGTAAGGAGAAATATATAACTCGTCTTCTTCCAGCCATTGTTTGCAACAGCGACAATGGATGGGTCTTCCCAGAATACTCAACAATACTCAACAGTAAATCACATACACGACAGATACAATGATGCAGTACAAATACCATGAGACCACTCCATGAAAAGCTCTTGATCATTCTGGTCTACATGTCTAAACCCTCTTGTGAGACCAAGATAAACGGGCTGAAAGTGACTCACATGCTGCAGATTGCAAACATTTTCACCAGCACTGTCTCATGTTCAGACACTTTGGCCGTCACAATAAGTTGAGAAAGAGCCATGATGACATACAAGTTTGACAAATGGTGTTTTTTTCCCCTGTAATCATATGTGCAGTTTTGTACCAGAACAAATAAAAAAATAAAATTTAAGAGTTCAAAAATATTGTAAATGTCCCTAAATCCATTAACATGACCGAACAAAAACACTGAAAAGCCACGTGGGCAAAAATTCCCACTTAACATCTACAGTAGCTCCTCAGAATTTAATCAGCATAATTGATATAGTTGAACGTTTTACGCTCTTTTCTTTTCACACACGGTCCACAGATGGACTTGAGATAATTTCTGTAATGGAAATCTCTTTCTCAGGGGGCTATTGATTTAATGCAACCCAAAGTGAGCAGACATGTTAATAGCATTCTGCACCGAGCAAATATTAGCGAGCTTTTTCCACCGGCTTTGTGTGTGTGTGCTTCTTCAGATGGTAGGAGAACGAGACGAGCTGAAACATGGTGGTGCTGTTTCAAGGGTTTGCATCATTGCAACACATAGACTACACTTAGCAATCCGTCGCTCTGAATCTCATAGTTTCACACACACACACACACACACACACACACATACACACAGACAGCATTCAGGCACGTACATAAGCATTGCCCAGAATTGATCATCCTCACAGTTTAGCTTGAAAAGCAATACAGTTTACTGCTGATTGACAAGCAAGATACCTTTTTTTTTTTTGCAGAGAGAAAAACTAGTGATGTGAACACAGGTAGAGTCTCCAATCAATGGAGTCTTTTCTGAGCGCTGAAAGGAGAGGATTTAAAGAGCTCTCTCCACTGTGCATCCATTTAAAAAGATAATGATCACGCTGTTCACCTAAAATTTTAAACAGATTTTAGAGTTTGTCGACAAACTCATCAAGGACACAAAAACACAGCTCTTTTAATTGAATTCATTTGCAATGTGTTGTTTAGTTAAAAGTAGCTCTGCAAATTACAATTAATAAAGTGGAATTCTGTGCTTAAAAACGTTCATTCATCAGTCTGTTTATCGTATATAATGAACATCCTATTTATTATTATACACTTTAATGCACAGCTTCCTGAATAATGACCCGAATGCAGATATTTTTAGCCTTTAATCTAAGGGCCGTTTTTAAAAGGCCAAAGCTGAAACTTCCTGAAAAACATAAACTGGCCTTAATGATATAGATTCTCTGCTTGGCAGCTCTTCAGTATGTATGGCAAGCCTCGGCTATTTAGCTACTTTTCAAACTTTAATGACGTGCTAATGAAAAGGCTAGTCAGCACACCTAATTTTCCCCTTAAGCAAGCCCTGCAACTGCCGGACATAAAACAGCTCTGTAATAAATGTAATAAGTACTTTTAATACCGTATACACACATCAACTCCCCCTCTGTGTGCAGAGGTATGCACACACACACACATTTACACTGTACACACTCTCTCCTATTTGCTCCATAATCAACGATAAGACTCATTATCACCGTTGTCATCCAGCCCTCTCTCCCTCCATCCCTGCTCTCTTTCCTCAACCACAGGCTTACTCACACACACACACACACACACACGAACACACAGATTATGGGCCATCAGCCTGACTTATCCTCCCCAGCAGGGGGGCTGGTAGCTTCAGTTCTGGGAGCTGATGAACATGATCATCTGTCCTCCTCTGTGGTCATTACTCACCAAGGACAGAGGCCAACAGCCCTGCTCACTCACTCTCCCCCCTCACAGTCCATTACCTACACACACCCAGCACTCTCTTTTATGCTCCCAGTCTCACATCACACATCCGCCACGGCTAGATTTCAAAAGGGAATTTAAAAAAACGTGTCGTTTCCAGTGTTTTAACCACAACATTAAGCAGCCACTGATGTAGCATGTGCAGACCTTTTAACTGCGTTGGCTCAAGTCTGCAGCCTGGTCACAATGAAAATATAACAGCAGATACATACAATTTGTACATTTCACATGTGACATAATATTTCAAAACAAAACTGGTTATAGTTCTGATTATAAGCTGATTGAAATAGCTGCTCAATTGCAGGCGTCAACAGTCCAGATCTGTTAAATCTGGCTTGTGGTGGTGCAGCACCTACATGAGACGGCTGCCAAGCACGAGACCAGCATTCAAGATCAGATCAAGGTCAGCGTGTGCAACAGGGTTATTTCAGCAAGCATCAGGCCATTTTACAGGCAAACAAAACTAGATTTGTTCATGCAAAAGACAAAGGGGGATTTTCCAGTCATGTTTCTGACGACCCAAACCACATGTTTCAACAAGAGGTCGTCCGAACAAATAAACAGTCATGTTTCTGGGGACAAAACCAGGTGTTTTAAGCAAACAAATGATCTTTATCTTCCTTTTTTGAAGCAGCTGGGCACCGTAGTTTTGACAAACTATCAGTCCCTCCAGGAATTTGCGATGTTGCAATCGCAACAATTCACGCAAATTCAACCAATCTC
>JAPZDY010000008.1:4802305-4815344 GCA_029783645.1 Ctenochaetus hawaiiensis | reverse complement strand
CATATTTTTCTTTTATTAATGCCAATGAGATAATAACCTTAACGTGCGGTTCGACTATAAATCTGACTTTAAACATCACATGTGGTTTTCAGAGTGAGACCAGAGGGAGGGGCGGTCCTAGTTCATAAACTGGAATCAAGTTTGTAACATTGAGAGTTTGCGAGGATGTTGCAGAGTCACTTTTTTTAATCTTTACATCAGTGGTTTTAGAAGTAGGTCACACTGGTGTCCAGACGGCTCGTCCTGGGAGAAATGAGCGAAGCAGCTCATGGGAGAACGACTGTCTTCCGCTAATGAGCCTTCGTGTCGCAATTAGTTCCAGGTACGAGAGTTTGAAGCGTCATCAAGGTCATTGGAAAGAGTCACAACAAGGTGTAATGTGGCCTTTTTGGAAAAGTACCAATAAAACGATGTAAAAAGGCTCCATTACAAGTGCATTTAAAAGTAAAATGGACCTGAAAGTATGAAAATAAAAATGTCTGACTTGCAGGAAAAACGTATCCTGTTACTAATGTGTTCTTACAGATTACAAAAGAAGATAGTTATGACTGATGCAACAGTGTGTTAAGTATTATTTAACTGTTGAACGTGGTCAAGATGAAACTACACACCCACTTTAGATTAAGTTTTGTAGTCTAGTGGTTTTATCTTCCTCCAGGGGCTGCAAAATAAAGTCTCTGAGTCATGAGATGATGAGACAAAAAGCTCTGCTTCACAAAATTGCATGATTTTTTTCCCAATTTGTATCTAATTGTTGGTTTATCAGCGGAGTAAGGTCATCATAAGGGGCCAAAAGGATCTATGGGGGGCAGATCCGCTTTCTCCTCTGTTCTTTTCCTTCATAGTTACAGTACCTGAGTAACTCTTAAATAAGTGACAACATGAGAAGCTCTATTCTTAACCGCAATGAAGCCGTTCTGGCTGCTTTAGCATTCCACATACATTTAATATTCATTTCAAAATATGACTGATGATTAAGCAGCTTAACTTGCTCCCAGTCCTTTCCTCCAGACTTTGTTGGGCTTGGATGAAATTAATTCTCTTAGAGTTGATGTTGTACATCTCTCTTTGGAATTAGACTCTTCAATTAGCTTGATAACACGACTCGCGGATGCTGCGGCGCAAAAAATAAAGAACCTCATGTAATTGAGGTGATGTTGCTTTTGAAGTGGGACTGTTTCCAGATGGGGTTTTTGCATTATTTTTTGCTTCTGACCTGACATTTCTGGCTGAGCACTTAGGCAATTGGAATAACAAGGTAGCACAGCGGGGCTCAAATTCAAATGCTAGTCACAAACAAGATCTCGCTTACACTGTTCTTGCTTCCAATTATCTGAAGTTAAGAGGACGCAGACGTTAGAAAAAGAGATTATATGAAGTATTAAGCCATCCTGAAAAGTATTAGATAGCTTTTGGCAGAAAAGATAAACATGAGAAACAAATCCTGCTCTGTTGTTACCGAGCAACTTTTTTTTGTTTTTTTATCTTTTCCTTTGGAAGACTCATCTTTTAATGTTGTTACCACAGGGTGAAAAGAAATAGAGTGGAACGGGAGGAAAAAGAGGGCAGATGGACACTGGGAAAGAAAACCTGTCGAGTAAAATGTAAATTTAAACAAGACTTAAAAAGAGCGAGAGAATGAGGGGGGATGTTGAGGCAGAAAGGAGGACACAGCAACGCCAAGGCCAAGCCAACTGTCAAGTAGCCATGTGGCAGTTTGCAGATAAGGCCCGTGACTAAGTAATCAGGAATATACAGTGTGATCTACCGCTCGCCGACACATTCCCGGATATGACATCTGCCCGCCGACCTCATTTCTCGACCACAGCAGGCCGGTTCTGAGGCGACTCACTCGGCAGGAACTGAATCCGATAGCGTTTTTTTTTTTTTTCCCCCCCAGAAGGATTGTTATTCCAGCCACCGCTGCCACTGCGCCGGTATTTTTAAATATCAACACAGATAGCACAAACCTATCGTGACTTCAGATAAAGTTCACTTACTCGGTTTACACAAACGGACGTCGTTTCATACGGAGCTGTGTGTGTGTGTGTGTGTTCTTTAGAGGGATGATCCTTTTATATTTAAATCTGTGTTTGAGTGTGTGTGTGTGTGTGTGTGTGTTAGTACAGGGTTGCAGGGAGGTTTATCAGACGCTGAATACACTCTGTGCAGGTGATGGGAGATTAGGGAACGCCACTGTTTCCAATTTTTAGAGCTGAGTTCAGACAGCCAGAAAAATGGAACAACTGTGACTTCTTTCGCTTTTTCTTCACTCCGTCTCGTTCCCGTAAAGGCCTTTTATTTTTCCCCTCCACATATCATATCACACAGTTTTTCTTCATTCCACATCTTTTTTTTTTTTTTCCAAATCTCTGTTTTGCTATAATTTACATCTCAGGTGCGGTGACACTGACAAAAACTGATAACTCTCTCTCGGCTCTTTGTTAGGTGTCAAAACTTAAACCAAATTCTCAATATTGAAAGAAAAAAGCAAAAAAAGATGTTGAACTTCTGTAGACGAAAACTGCAGTTTTTTCGTCTTTACTGCAAATCAGTAGGGAGCTGCATTAGGAAATGTGTCAAAAGTGTTAACTATCAACAAACACGTCAGACATGCAGATCTGACTTTGTCGGCTGCTGAGAACAGAAAGCACAGCACAGTGTGTGTGTGGCGACAGTCCCAACCCACGCATACTTTGTTTTTTCTCTTTTTGTAATCAAAGTAATCCCAGAAGCCGCTGGCAACATTTTAAGGCTATGTCCACTTTTTTCCTGCCTCCTGGAGAAAAGGTGAGAGAGAGAAGGGCATGAAAAGTCAATTGATTAAAAGAAAGTATGAGGGAAATAAAGAGAGAAAAAAAGAGGCAGAGAGGAAGCGGTGGCCTGAGAGTGAAAAATGTGTTAGTTTGTCAGCATGGGCTGGATGTCTCAGGAGACACTGGTGGGAATTCATCACGAGAGACAAATTATATTGCAGTGGTATTCCTCTTGCCTTTGTGTGTGTGTGTGTGTTTGTGTGTGTGTGTATATATGTGCTTTGTAGGCTATTTCATGCTTCCTGTTTGAAAAAACTCCGTAGCATATGAACCGAGTCGTACCTGGTTACCTCTGAGTGTGTGCAGCACAGTGAGAGTATTTACATTACATACTATTTACACCACACGTCTTCCATATGACGCATAAAACAGCAGCACTGATGGATGTGCACAGCGTGTGCAGATAAATGTTTTTCCACATTTGATTTGTTTTGCACATCGAGGTTAGAATTTTATTACCAAGCCGTTAGTGTGATAAACAAGATTCAGGAGACTGACTGCTTAATCTCTATCTTTATTTTAGTTATAGCGTTTTCTTACTCCTGTGTGTCGCACACAGTAAATTCACAGACAAAATCTCGAGCCTCGGCGGTGCTGTGCTTCTGTTTTATGAATGCAGCCCACAGTAACATATTTTGAGATACGGTGTGCCTTTTATTTTACAAGTGACACCTCATCATAGCTTAGAGACAAAGGGTTCTGCCTCACTACGCAAATACTAAACGTGTAGTGGCATGTGTGGCACGTTGTGTAATTAAGCAGCTACCTGATACAGGGCACAGGGTGCAGAAATTAGATTACAGCTACGCAAATCAAAGGAAGTTTAATAATATCTTCACTGCTGCAATTAAGACATACAACTTTTTTTCTTTTTTTTTTTTGCTGGCTGTAGTCATAGAAACATGCTAGAAATCGGCTCTTCACCCTCCTACTGCTCAACATAATGAGCATCAGTGGAAAATAATGCACACACACAGACACACACCACGAGGAGCTGCTTGCATATCAGAGGAAAGATGAAAAAGCTTAATTTTAGGAAACAAAGAGGAACAAAATACTTCAGATTGGTGATAAACCATACAGAGTGTATGTTGTATTCTGTTTTAACAACTCATAACATCAGCTACTTCATAATTGCATCAAGTGCAAGCGTGCGAGTCACGTCATGAAAGCTAATTTTTGTGTGTTAGCTGCTTTAAGGACCAGCTTAATCAATGTGTATTTACAGTGATAAATGTGACTTCGAGTGCATATTAGATTCACATTAAAAGAGTTTAAATATAGAGATTGTAACAGGAAAAAAAGACATTTTAAATACAAAAAGATGAAATACATATGGAGAGAAATTTCACATTTACATATTGGTGATTGATCCTGCTCAGGGACCCAGTGGCTGGATGCTTGGCAGGCTTTGGGGTTATTGTGAGGGAACAATAAAGAGAGAAATATGCATGACCAGCTCAGTGCCAGACTCCTGCATAGATGTGAGGCTTTATAGAGGTCTGTGACCAGGGTCAAACCGTTTTTATCACCCCTGTTTATTCCTTGGTGCCGAACGATGAGGACTTCAAATTACACTAAGATTGCATCTTACCAAAAAAAAATGAATATGAATATTATGGTTGGAGGCTGGAGATAACGTCAGTCCAAGAGGTCCACTTACAACGCAAACCAATCTCATATCAATACACTGCGCTGGATTGAGCTGCAGCAAAAACTGAGGCATTCATCACTGTTATCTTGAAGCTTAACAGATGGCAGATCATCTTCTCTCGCTTTTTCTGGCTACTCTCAGAAAAAGCATCACCAGAGGTAGATTACAGATGATAGCTCGGTGCAGAAAAAGTCTCTTACTGTGGGCTGTTAATGATTACAGCAGAAAGAGTCTGAATGGTCTTTTGTATACATGCACAGAAACTGTAAAGGAATGGGGGGGTATTTATGACAAGATGTCTGATCAAAAAAAGCACTGAAAATGCAAAATGTGAATAATCAAAGTTTTCAATACACGTAGTGAAATGTGCCGAATGTTGTATATGCATTCCTATAGAAGTATGGTATTTATGTTCAGTGTTTTCTTACCTGTCAATGTGAATGATGTCTTTGCAACCATTGTTTTTAATGGATTGGACCTGATATCAACATATATTTTGGGAAGGACAACCCAAAAGGAAAAGGTTGATGAAATGTCAACTTTTCTAACTGCTCTAGTTTCATGAGCACACTAAACTTCAAGAACTGCTTGTTAAAGAGAACTGACAATGAACTGCCGTTTCAGCAAACTGCTGTTTTGAGCTGTTTGTCAGTCTCTGAGAGGAAGTTGTTGAGTCATAACAATTCTCTGTTGACTTTATCCAACAACCTCCAAACATACGTGGCTACTTGACACTTTGCTTTATTTACAAGTGCAAGATAAGAAGGTGTGTCAACATCCTTCAACTCTTCTCCCCAACATCATGACGGTGCTCAATTTTGCTAGGACAACAGTGCTATTTACATAATTGATTACACCTACAGCCTATGGAGCAAGGTAAAAGTGGGTCAAAGGATGAGGAGCTAAGCACATGCAAATTCACAGCAGAATATTCATGCTTTCCGATTGCGAGCTCTCTCTCTCTGAGGGATTTCTTAAGGCGTGTGAATGAAAACTTTTTTTTCCTCAAACTTCAGCTGAACTTTCTCTACCCTCAGTTGGCATTAAATATGAAATAATGTGTTGCATCAAGCTAAATTTTGATTGTGTAGGCACTTTACAATCAGCAGTTTTACTTTTTCAGGAGTTTTTCATGAGCTGCCACATTTTGGCTCATTGTTTTTGTTGATATTTGCTTGCGTGGCATGTGCTTCTTACTTGCCAGCGTTTCTTTTCATCCGCTTCCAAGATCTTACTTCTGTGTTGTGCGTGTGCATGATTGTGTGTGTGTACATATGCATTTCAGTGCGTGCATATGCTTTGAGATTACATCTGGTTTTCAAATGGCTTTGTGCGTGCCATTTGCATTTGTGAGAAATGCAATGACATTTTAACAGCTTCTTTGGAAGCTGTATAAAAGTCACCTCAAGAAAGGCATAAATTGGAAAAATACGAGTGAAGGCGGTAGTTAGTGTGCAGATCAGGTAAATGATTTCCTCCTTCTCAGCCCCAAATGAAGAGATGAAAGGCCAAATATGGGCACCTGGGGTCTTAGGGAATTATACGGCACTGCAGAGCTGGTTTGTGGCAAATTAATTGGACCCAGAAAACGGATGCCCTTATTGCTTTGACCAGGAGATCAGCACACTTTTTTAACTTTATCAAGTTGCAGCAGAGTAAAACTCAGTGGGTGTGAGCCAAGAATTTCATCCATGAAGAAATCACAGCAGCAAATACAGCTTTTAACCAACTCTAACGCTCCTTAACTTGTGCTGGAAAGCAATCGTATTCACAGCACTGGAGTACTGTCATGCTGCTGGTAGAGATGCTTTATAAATCACTCATTGATTTCAAAGTGAAGGTACTGAGGCATTTTGTTCTCCTGCTTCGCCCTGACAGTGCTGACATCCCACTACTCAAACGGTTCCTTGTGAAGCTCCTTGTTTAAACAACATGATTATAGAGAAAACGCTTACGGAAATATGGAAATAGTGCTGACACTTTGTTTACATCAGTCTCTCTAATTATGCCTTTGAGTAGACAGAAATACTCTATTATTCACACACACACACACGCACACAAATATACACAGTCACATGCATCCAGAAACAGCTGCAACTTGTGCGCACAAACATGCACATATATGAGTGCAAACACACACACACACACACACAAACCCATACAGTATGCATGTGCTTGATTACATAAAGACTTGTGATTACACACATTTTGCACAGAGTGGTAGCAAAATGCAAAATGTGGACCAATTCTCACTTCTTTCTTGATAAAACACAACCTGGTCTGACTCAATTCATGTAGACTGAAGGTATTAAGTCTGTCACAAATGCATCAGTAGGTTTTCTCCTCCCCTTCTGCTGTCTGGGCGTTTCTGCTTTACAAAAGCCCTGTCGCTGCATGCAAAGTGCAGCCCAGGAATGTTGTAGCTGTTTAAAGAAATACAAACAAGTCATTGCTCCCTTATTTTTTCTCTGTAGGAGAATGATGATGCATGAAACTAGACCTTCCACCAGGGCTGGAAAGACAGTGTTGGCTGTGGTAGACTGGACATAACTAGGGCTGCAACGATTAGTTGACGTAATCGATTACGTCGACAACGAAAATTTGTTGATGCGAAAATTTAAGCGTCGACGTGTTGTGTTATTGTTGTTGTAAATTGCTGCATGATAAAATCACACACCGGCCGCTTCATGCTCGTCTGTAACTGCAGTGCACTACAGGAAGTGCTGGGGGCAGTATCGCTCGCTGTTTACATCCCGCAAGGAAACAGAGAAGAAGCGCGGAACATTTCACGCGGTCTTCGTCGGCGTAGCTCAGTGGGCAGGGCAGGCGTCCCATGTGTGAACGCCAGTTCGACTCCGGCTCTGAGCAAAAAAAAAAAAAAGTGCTTTTGTCTTTCCGGAGCTCATCTAACCACCGCTACTCCGCTACCACCGCAATGGCAAACATGTTACAGCTCGCCCAGAAGTTCAAAAATAGGTGCTTAAAAATAAAGATGATAATCGTGACTTATCGACTAATCGAAAAAATAATCAATATTTTAGTCGACAACAAAAATAATTGTAGTTGCAGCCCTAAACATAACCAAAGTAAGCTGACACAAGACGAGACCACTGCAGCCCAAACAAAATACACCTTCCATGTCGGCGTCATATGTTGTATAAGCAGCATTTTATGTCAAAAGAGTATAAAACCAACCTACAGACAACAAAAGAGAAGAGAAAAAGAGAACATTTTCTAAAATCAGTAGACTTTCCAACCTAAGCTTAACCAAACCCGACACCTCAGAAGTGCGGTTGAATTTCCTGCATGAATGTTATTGTCACTATTACTGAAATCAAGTTTGCATCTAGACCACAGGAGGATAAAAATGTTGGAAGTGCTTTTTCCTTTGGCAGACTCACATATGCAAACCCTTCTACAACACACACACAAAGGAAACAAACAAACACAATTCAAGCTTGTGCCTTTAAAGCCCAGAGTACTCTAAATTCTCTTCCATTCAACATCCCCCATCTCTCCTCATTCACTCATCACCCTTATCTCAATGCCTTCCAAAGTCTCCAGAAAATTACATGTAAGCCCACTTTTCATGCAGCAGCTGATCCGTCTTGTGTTAACATGTTGATTGTGTGTTCGGACCAGGTGCACATTTATTTACAGGTGATTGTCGTTGTGCAGTGTAGCTTGTGTGTCCTGGTGTTTGATTCCTGGGCAGGAGGCTGGTAGGGATGCTTGTGTGTCCAACCGCTTGAGTGGTAATGGATCAATATGCTGAAGAGGAGAAGAGAACAGAAGAGAAGAGAACCAGGCAAAATATTCCTAAAACCATCACATCTTAGACTCAGAGGAAAATCCCCTGCAGCCTGCATTTGAGACCCTCTTCAGAACAGCCCAGAAGATATTAAACCAGTGGTGTGTCTGATCAAAGTTAAGCACCACCAAATCGCTGCCTGTTGGAGCATGAATGCAGACATAACATGGCACAGAGTAATAGTTGTCTAATTTTCTAAATGTCAGTTTCGTGTGGTACCACCAGCCTACTTACCTGGCCATCTACTGCTGGTCCTAATTATGTAAATTACACAGAAAAAAGCTCTTTTCTGAGCTCTCTGAAAGTTCCATGAAGGATGTTATCCCTCACTTTGGGCCTCGTATGCATAAAAATCCCTGTAATTACGTTCCAAAGGCACTGCACTAATAGGGTTATCTATAATCACAGCGATTTGTACTTGATTGGCTTCATTCATGGTGCGTCGCCAGTGACACTCAAATTACTGCTGCATTGTATTTCTTATGAGAAAAGGACATCAAGCTTCAGATGAGTGTGAAACATGAAAGCTGGAAACAAGTCATCATCTCAATCAAAGTCTAGTAATACAGCATTATTGATGCTATGTCCATAGTTAAATGCATTCGTAGCTATTTGCTTCCTTTAAAGTATTCTGCTTTTGAGCCTCATATTGTCTTTTTCTCTCTATGTATATGTTGAAAAGGCATTGTGTTAAACTGTCAGCCTCAGAAGTGTTGATAGGCATCTCATTTAACATCAGACACTGCCATGCTAGCAGTTACCCATGCCTGTAGTCTTTATGCTAAGCTAGGTTAAACAAGCTAAGTACAGAAAACGGTGTAAACACAAAATTGCAAACATTAGCAAACAGGTGTCTTTAACCTACAGTCACTCAATATTTTTATAGCAGTTTTTTGGAAGAAATTATCAATGGCATTTTGTATTTTTCCTTTACATCGGATGGACATGTACAGCAATATGTAACTGTAGGTGCACTGGAATAAAAGCATTAAGATGTGTATTTTTATATTTATCTTACAATCACACATATACATAGAATACGGCTTAATGCTAATGCTAGTATCAGCACGCACGTGAACACACACACATGCTGCATCTGTAACTGTTAGGAAAAGAAAATAAAATAAGTTAAGCACATGGAAAGGAAATGATGTCACCTGAGCAAAGTTACTTGAACAAAACCAGGCCAATTGATTAACCAGCTAAACATCCAAATGCCTGAAGGCTGGAAACTGTCAGCTTTACAGACAGATATACCTACAAACACACACACACACACTCTTTCTGTCTCACTCACAGTCTGCCTCTCTATCATATTACTCCTCCTCCCACAGGCCGAACCATGAATCTTCATTCAGAGAGATACGAACAAAGACGGAGAACGGGACCGAGACTACACAATGACTGCAGTGACTCAGTGCTTGTAATGTGATTTGTCACCCCCCTCTGCTCTCTCTCTGATGTGATTACGGGACGAGCTTCGGCCGGTCGTGTCAGACGAGATGGTGGCCTCTGATAGGAGAAGCAGAGCAGAAACCAGGAAGTGCCCGACTCGTCTACAATCTGTCACACCGGACCCGAAAATAACGGATTCAAGCACATGACAACTGCAAAGATGTTTGGGGATTGCAGAGGTGTGTTTGTCTCTGTGTTCGTGTGTGTCTCAATGAATTAAAAGGGCCTGACAGCAGTTGCTGTGCATGCTCTCATTTCTCTCTCTCTCACACACACACACACACACACACAAAGACGTACACACAAATAAATCTGTCTGCATCAGATACCATGTGTATTATCTTTGCTTCACACCCAACATTTATCACCTGGTGTGTTTTCATGTAATGCGTCTCTCCAGGAGAAGACGTATCAATCTATAGTGATCCTGCTTTCTCCCACATTTAAAGCAGAATCCTATGAATCTCATATCTGGAATCTACTTAAGTTCGGAGTTTTAAGGGAAGCTTTGGTTCAGGTTTGGATAAGTTGTGAGTTGTTTAAAAGTCTTAATCACACATTGGTTTGTTGACTCAAGCTGAAGATGTTATAAACATCATTTTGGATGACTTTCATTCAGCATCTTGCCTAATTGAGAAAATGCCCTCTGTAAGAAGGTGCAGACGACTCTGTTTTGAATAAATTTGAAATCCAAGCAGCTAAAAGAAGAACAATCCCAAAGGCTACCAGACCTTGAATGACAAGCCTTTGCTACTTTAAGGAACCTTTTCTGTTTGGCGCATTATTCTCTGTGTAATTATCTGTGCTACTGTGTTTTTTAAATATGTAACTGCTATTTGACTCTTAAATTGTAAATTCTTGGCACTTTAAAGTTTTGTTTTGTTTTTAACTCAATGGTATTTAGTGTATATACCATGTTTTCCTTTTCGAGCTCAATGCAGGTTCCTTAGAAATAATTCTGATATGGCAACACAGTTAATTCAACTTCATACAACACTAATGCATATACCTGTGGCATTTGACTTGATTTACCTCCACTTAACTAATGCAGTTCATCAACAGGCGCACTTTGACTCATCACTGCATATATAACAACAACAACAACAAACAGGAGTGACATCTTTACCACCTTCTTGTTTTATTTAGATGTTTTTTTCGATTGCTATGAAACTGTATTTGTTAGACTTGTGGTGGTAAAGACACACACACAAACACACATTAACACAGGTCTAATTACAGCTGATGTACAAATGAACGATTGAGTTTGAGAAATGAACTGCATTTGTCAAAAGTTTATTTCCTGTTTTTTTGTGGTAAAAGGGATCAATTTTGCCAAACAAAACACATTTCTTTAGTATTTATCATATTGAAAACTATTACTACATATTGTTGAATTTCAACTAAAACAAAAAAACAACAATCAGTGGCAGTAATTTCTGTTTTCGCCACCATACACTGTTTTCTCTGCTTGTTGTGATTGGCTTGAGGGAAACTTGGCATTTGGCTTCTTTGTTTTGTTTCGTTTTTTTCTATTGTTTTTCTGCCTAAAGCAAATCGTGAGCAGTGTAAAATCTGAAACAATTCATTGTCTACATTTTTTCAGCTGACAATTAGTAGACATGAAGGCGCCCTGCGATGGCTGCCAATGAGATGCAATAATCAGAAGGCCCTGCATGAACGCTTACAAGGGAGTCACAGGGGCTGAAGCTCTCCCTCTTCCTCCCCGCTGGCTCCTTCACTAAATCACATCCTCCCTGGTTTAACCCATTTTCTCCATCAATCCCCTCTCTTTGTCTCAATCCCCCATTTTTCCATTTCTGACATGCCATCTTTTTATCTCTCTTTTTTCTTTTATTTTTTTCTGCAAATCTTCATTATTGCCAATCCCTCTTTTTTTTTTTTTTGGTTGTTGTCTCTCTCACACATTCAACACCCCCTCCCCCCACTTCATGTCTCTCTGACTGGTAGCTTAGGGGGTAGTTGGCAGCTGCAGGCACAGTAGACTGGATGGGAGGAGGAGGAGAGCTGGTTTTGGCTGGCATGGCTCTTCCTCTTGGCAGGGGGAGTCATGGGTAAATTGGAAAGGTAACATGCATCCAGTGCCAGTGTTCAAGGTTAGCTGGCTCTGCATGGGTGCATCCAATTGACCCCCATCTGTTCAGCAGGGGTAAGTTGACCCAATCTCAAGTGCTACTACCTAACCAGAGGGTATGGAGATGGTCCCACACATGCATATACAAACCCTCACGCCATGACTGCTCGCAATAAGACACACATGCCCTCATTTTTCCGCCACACACAACCATCGTTACATGCTCACAATCCACTCGCACATGAAATCACCCACTGACACAAATCCACAAGAACTCATGCCATCTTCTCTCCCCCGCCTCCACCACCCGCCCTCCTCGCATGCCATCGCATCACGCACACAATGCTAAACTTCCTGTTCAGCTTCATCATGCATCATCTCAACTTAATCCCCCCTTTTGTTTTATTTTACCTCCATTTACAGCAACGCAGCGTCACGCCACAACTTGTAAATCATCTGCCATGACTGTCAAACACACTGCTGCGGCTTCGTAACGCTTGGTGCTCATATGTCACCTCCTCACGCAGCTCATACTCAGTTAGCTCCAGATGCGGTGCGTCTTTATTTGCAGAGATCTAACTGCATTGCACACACTCACAGGTATTTAAGTGGTGGAAGGTGGAGGTGGTGGAAGTGAATGAATAAATGATGAATCTATGTGAACGCTATGTTTAATCCCTGCAACACCCCCACCCCCCCACCCCGCGTGAGCTGACCTCAGGAGGTAAAGGCACGCATACAGGTCCAAGCTAAATATACACTTCATATCTTCCCTTCCCTCGTTCACGCTGAGGCGCCAAAGCTTTGTGTTTTCTCTCTCACACGCAGGCCTTTCTGCAAACGAGCTGTATAACATGCAGGGCCACACCTGCAACGCTGGGTCTGTTTGCACACGTATGCTTGGAAATACACACATGCGCACGCACTCTCCTATGGAGAGCAAAGCTCAGCATCCCAGTGTCTTTGCAGCGGCTAACGTGAGGCTAATATTCCAGACAGTATCTGCTGCTCTCTGTGGTGGAGAGATAACGCTTTGACCAAACATTACAATCAACAAGCCAGAGAGGTCACAGCCTCACCTAGGATAACAACTGCAGAAAAATGTTTATCTCTCTCTATCAGCATGTCAACCGGCCTCACCTCCTCCCCCTCCCCCTCCGCCACCTCACCCCTTCAGCCACCTTCTTCCCAGTGTTTGCCCTCACCTCCGT
>JAPZDY010000008.1:4787315-4797440 GCA_029783645.1 Ctenochaetus hawaiiensis | reverse complement strand
ACCCCCCTCAGAGTTTTCATGAGATAGTAGAGAAGCTGTAGACAAAAAAACGTTTTTTGAACCAGGCTGTAAATATGGTTATTTCTGCTCTAAAGTTGGCCATTTTAACACGGGCTCCAAGGGGAATTTGCTCCCTTTTGGAGCCTCAAGCGGTCAGTCGAGGAATTGCAAGTTTTTGTAATTCCTGGTTGGCTTCAATGCGGAAGTGGGAAGTTTGCCCCTTGACATGCACGTATACGCTACACTTAATATTTTGGCTCTAACAAGTTCATTTCTGCTGTCTCAGGTGTAGAATTCGGTCTGTATTTTAGCAGAATGTAAATGTCATGTGGAACTGACATTCAGTACTGACAGGCAGGACAAAAACAGCGTTTTGCAC
This sequence comes from Ctenochaetus hawaiiensis, assembly GCA_029783645.1. NCBI lineage: Eukaryota > Metazoa > Chordata > Actinopteri > Acanthuriformes > Acanthuridae > Ctenochaetus > Ctenochaetus hawaiiensis. Next base: position 4,797,061 of record JAPZDY010000008.1, on the reverse strand, counting down.
CAAGAGTTTTATCCAAGAAAAGATCATTTTCAATGTGAAGCGGACTCCTTGTCCAAGAGCTTATTACTGGTGCAAATATGAAAATGAGATAATTTCACATCTTTATATTAGGGAATGAATGGTGATAAAGTAATGTATAAAGCTTAAATTGATGTTAAATTGTAATATTTGTTCTTAAAAAAAGGTTAGGTCTGTAAGAAAATTACGGTTTAAGAGTTATATTAAAAATTCATTGTATTCATTTGTACACAGTCTGACTTGTTATTGTGTAAGCTGGTTAGCTTCTATGAATGAAAGTGAATGGTTTTCTGTGTGTGTATACATATGTAAAAGAACACATTACTGTGTGTGTCAGAGCGTAACCAATCTTCTTATAGCTCCACATATCATTATGCATTAGCGCATTAGGCTATCAGCCTCTGTGGCTGACGTGTTAATACAATGTGTATGTTCTGTATACCTCAATCCTCATGTGGGAGAGAATCATGTGAAATGGCCTTTTACAGCAGGTGCACACACACGGATTAGTCAATGTCGAGGTAGAAAACCACTGACTGGACTGAACAGCGTTAAATGTTGTTTCTCAACCATGAGACAAGAGAAAACTGACAGGTAGAGGATACATTAGCTTCGTTTGTATTCATTCTTTTCCTGTTTTTTGGTTTTGTTCATTAAAATTCTGTTTAGTTTTTCTTTAGTTTAGTTTAGTCTATTTGCACAGAAGTACACAAAGGTGAGAAATGAAACAATGGTACTAAGTAAAAACCCTGGAAAATAGATTTATTACTTAAACAGGGGAGAGACACATGAAGAGAGAGGAGGCCTTAGTAGAAGTGCATTGTGTCATGGTGTGATAAATATTCAGTTTTCAAGTGGGGCAACATCTCTCCATGCTCTCTCTCCCTCCCTCTCTCTCTTTTGCTCTCAGGCTGCTGTTTTGTACATTTCCTGCATAAATCACTTCAGTGGATTCGAGTTCACACAACTCAAGTATGTTACAGTTGGCATGCTAACAGGAGCTGCCTCTGGTTGCCTCTGAGTGCACGATATGCCTTCCTGATGCACATTTGCAGTGTTTGCATGTGCGTATGAAAAGGCATCTGTGCATAATGTACATAAGTCCGCTCACACACAGTGCATGAGCGCGAATGTGTATCCCACCGCTTGCACGCACACGCTACCTTGCATCCCATGTGTGGCATGTGCGTGTCCTCAATATCACAGCAGCAAATCCTTAAAAAACGATCACTTCGCTGACACTTTCCCCATGTGGCGTGATGTGTCGTGAGACCCAGTTCTGTTAGCGAGGAGACAGATTGCTGCAGCTCCGCTTTCCATAATCCCACTGTCACTTACACCACACAGGCAAGTCCTGCATGTGAGCGTATGCGGTCTCGTAATGACTCTGCTGCACATCTCTTTATGGATGAGATAAATGTAACTGAAAAGTAAATGGTAATTTGTTTCAACAATTCCCATGGAGTTGAAATATGTACATATTTGTAAGATAAAGGATGGAAATTACACCATGCATTTTTTTTTCTTGCACCACTGTAGCCTGTTTGCAGCAGTAAAAACCTCGATAACACTGTTTAAATTACATGTCAAAAGTAAATAATGGCTCAATTAAATAAATAGAATAAAAGAAAAATATTTAAAAGAAAAACCTCAGCTGTGGTCATCTTTCACTCTGTGGTCTCATGCTTATAAAACCACTGCTTTTCTGGGTTTCTTATGCTTTTGTGTTGCAAGTCCTGCATCTAAACTTAACTGAATCCATTTTTAAGTGACATTATTATTCTATTTATAATTTGCTGCTGCATATCTGTAATTTGACTGGCATGCTGACCTCTTAAATCCAGTCTGACTAAGTTTCATGCTGATTGCTAATCACGGGTTAAAGTAATGAATGACAGTAATTAAACGACCCTTATTAAGTTTTGACTTACAAGCTTTTGCATTAAACTGTCATTTAAGAAGTTAAACATCCATTTTCTAGTTTTTACCGGAGATTGATTCGGCTGTGAAGGGGTCAAATTTAAAGCCATCTGTCAATGAAATCTTATACAAGAGACAATCTTTGAACAGAGACAGTGATGAACTTCCTCTCAGTGATATTTAAATACCAAAGTTAAATACTCGAGTCATCTTGTTTCAACTGAGCACCCGCTGAGTAAAGAAAGCTAGTATTAAATATATTTAAATTGTTTTTATTGGCACGGAAATGAATTTTTTGACTTTCTTTTACGATCTTAAATTAACAAACAGACAAACAAAAACACATTGCTTCTTCAATAAACTTTTTTTTTCCTTTTTCAAAAAATATAATGGATATAAAACTGTTTTCTTCTTTAATTACACTGTTCTTAAAGAAAACGCTACTTCAAAAACAACTTCCTATTATCTGCAACAATGTTGGTTAAAGTCTTCAGATAACTGTGAGAATCTGCACTTCTGTGTTTAGAGTGTTTTGCATTTTATTACAAAGGTAACCTGGTGTTAGAAATTTAATATATCAACTACAGACAGAAGTGTCTGGTTGCAGGGGGGGAATCAGAAGTCAGTGGAAGAAGTAAGAAGTGGGATTGAAGCTTGAAGACGAGACTTTTGGATAATCCGAGATAATCCCTGCGGCAGGATCTCAGTTAAAAAAGCAACATATGGTGTCAGACAAAAAGAGTGTGAAGGCAAGCAGGAGGGCAACTTCACATCGGCAGTTCAGACTGGGACAGCTGACGTCGGCTGTCAGCTTTACGAGTCTGCCACAAGTCAAAAGTTCTCAAACCCCTGACTCAGAGCAAAGCTAGCTGTGACAATTTAAAAGAAATTCAACTGTTCCTCCAAGTTCATTTATGCTTCCGAGTTTAAACAAAAAAGAGAATGAAAAACTTTCACCCAGAAAAAGTTCCGGTGAGTCAAGAAAAAGTCGCTCCGGCAAACTTTAAAGTAAATCAAACACAATCAATTTGTGATGAGGGGAAATGATGAGACTTCAGTGGTAATTGACTTGATTGATTAGAGGGATCCCTCCGGTGTACGAGGTGGAGGCGACAGAACATCTGTTGCCGAGCGCCCGAATTTTGTCATCCAGAGAACTAGAGGACATCCTTTCATCTTTCAGACAGCTGGGAGCACGAGCGAAGACAAAGAGACCTGCTGCAGGACGGACTGGACCAGACCGGACCGGACTGGAGAGAGAGGAGTGAAGGGGGGATTAAAATAAGCTGAGACTTTTAAGACAGTAAAGAGCCTTCACAAGGGATGAAGAATGCACTTTCTGGCTGTTTTCTTTTTCTAACAAGTGTGTGGGTGTTAAGTGTGTGCACAACAACTGCCTCATTATTTGTTTCCCATCAGGGTCACTAGTCTCTTCTGCAGATACCGACTCTTTCCACCCACTCATGTTCTGCAGTCGTTAGTAAAGAACGTTACACTAAGTCAAACTACTTTACACCACACACCAATCTGTTTTTTCACCTTTATCGCTCGCAGATTCACTTTCTCCTTCCGTTTGTTTCTCTCACGCCCCCTGCCTCACAGAGCACACTTCCCTCCGCTAATCCCGTGGATTGTTAAAAAAAAAAAATCGTCCGGCGCTACGATTCCACGCCTGAGATTAAGACGGACCTTGTCTCATTAGTGCCTCATTAGCACATCAGATAGCAGGATTAACGGAGCGTCAGAGAGGAGAGAGGGAGAGCGTTCAAAAAAAAAAAAGGGAGAGCAAAGGAGCTTACAGAGAGACGGACGCAAACGCATCTGTTGCTAAATAAAAATATGCAGGAATCGCCTTGTTATCCTGGGCTGCATGCCTTGTTGGGAGTTTGTAGCGAAGAGTGCAGCATCCAGCTTCAAACAGCATCTGATGGATTACTGCAGGGAGACACATGAACGTTATTACAGACTGTTGGCCAGGAGGGAGGAAGGCGAGGCTGAGTTTAGGGAAAACATGCAGTATTTATTGCTGTTTCTACTCTTACAAGTTCATATACTTATTAAGTAGGGGGGGTCAAGCAGGAAAACAGGGCAGGAGAGGGGCAGAAAAGAGAAGCAGAGAAGACTACTGGTGATGCACACATATGTAGGACATGACACGTGTTAAAAATGGACACAAAAACTGTCTCCTTAACCATGTGGCAGTCATTACTGTGCATGCATCCTTCATCTACTCAATGGGAATTTATTGTCACATCATCATGTGATCTCTTTAGTCATCTGTGATCCCTCAGCAATCATTTGGTGTGTTTACAAGAAGCAAATACAGATAAAATTGGATCAGATACCTAAAATGATTGAATAGTTGTCACAGTACTGGTGTAAAACCTCCATAATCGTGCATTTTTATAGTACAAGGGCCAGGATTATTGTCTGATAAAGGTTAAAAATAAATTTAAAATAGAAAAGGCAAATTTTCCAAAGGAAGACACATATGTGTGACTGACAGATGCTGCAGATATCTCAGCTGGTCAGAGAAAAGTGATCATAATTTGAGTTAACTGTGATGTCTGTGAAGCGAGTAACTCTCCCAGTCCCTGCATGTCAATGAAGCCCCTCAGATGCAGCTTCACTCTTCAGCTGCTTCGATCTGGATATTCGGCTGAGTGCCCCCCCACCGCCACCCTGCAGGCTTATTCCTTCCCAATTTAAACAAATCTTTCCCCAGTGCAATTAGTAGCAGAGGCCTAATTCCTGTGTCCTCAGCTCCCACTGCCAACCCATTAACCCATAGGCTGTTGCTGTGGTCGGCTCCTACATAAGTCAGCAGGCTGCAGCCCGCAGGCTTAACATAGAATAAATCCACCACATATCAATGGGGTTTAAGCTGAGCAGGCTGATATAGCTGCTTCTGCTGTGGGGGGTCAGGCTGGGCTGACAGGATGCCAGCAGGGACGGTCAAAACTACTGATGTAGAAGTCATGATACACATTACATATTCTCAGGCAATGCAAGCAAACACGTTCCCAGAACAGCAACGGCTCAGTCTGTTTCTGGGCATCAAAAGTGTGTCAAGACATGAGTCCAAAACCAAAAACACATCAACACAAACGTAAGGAGAGAATAAAACGATGTTCTGAACAGCTCTAATGCAAGTTAAAATGGTTAGCATGCCTAACATTAACCATAGCAGAACCCGAGTGTAACATTCAGAGGTAACAAGCATCTGGTTAATTAATTACATCCACTGTGCAGCGTCCCCCACTGTGTGTGAAAGCTGGTCCTGGATCATATAGGAGCTTAATGTAACGACAGCATCTGTGTCCTGATCTTTATTGGATTTATTTAGACTCCAGCAATCCCACCTACACTCATGATTTAAGATGGCGGCATGTTTGCCAAACACAATGGTTGGTCCCCAGTCTGAAAACCTCTTGTAAAGATCAGAGTAAACGATAAAAAGTCAGAAGGAGGCAACTTTTTTAACAACCTACTTGAGCTAATGTTAGCTTAATTACCCAGCTAGCTTACAGGAAGGGCACAGTTGACATTTCTGATTACAATATTGACAGGCAGAAATGAAAAGCCTGCTCTTCCTCCTCCAGTCTGAGGTCAAGGAGGTGTTTTTTAAAACAGCATTTAGAAATTTGATGTTGATTGTCATGATCGTCATTGTTAACTGCATGTGTGTCTTGTGCGCATGAAAACTCTGAAGGGGAAATAAAGTAATCACTTAGCAAAACTAAGACACATTCACAGCCTCCAGCTTCTGAAATGTCACATAGTTTTGCTTTTTTCTTTTTATCACTGTGAATTGAAAATATTTGGGTTTTGTACTTTTTCACCAGACAAAAGAAATCATGTGATAACATCACTTTAAACTCTGAAACTGTCACAGGCATTTTCGCTATTTTATGACAACTTACAAGTTAAGTGTTACTTGCAGAACTTGTTCACTGAGCTAAATTTGTATGTCATCTGCATTTAATAAATCCCAGTCGTTTAGTCTATGAATCTCAAAAGCACTTTCTGCAGTATGTGTTTTGTGTGTTCGAGCCTCCAGAGATAAACGCCACTGCGCACCACTTCCCTGATAAAGCGCCGCAAACTTTGTCATTATCGACAACTTTGTGTCTTATTAAACCAAAGTAGTTACTCAAACTGGTAGACACCCACAGTCCCGTCCTCTCCCAGTTAGACAAACAACTCAAGTTAACGTTGCTCCTATAAGACGGGGCAGTAAAGTAAATTATGGCGAATAATCACATGGCGCCAGCAGCAGTACAATAACTGCCAGGCTGCCTTGATTTCTGCTGCACCTGTTATTGAATAATGACAGAACTAAACGCAGGTTCCACACCGGCCGCGATTTATCATCGCTCATCGACAGCCAGCTCACAGAGAGACGGCTGAAAAAGAGAGAGAGCAAGAATGAAAGAGGGAGAGGAAGGTGAAGAGAGAAATGCAGAGGCATGAATAATGGAAGGAGTGCGGTGTGTGTGTGTGTGTGTGTGTGTGTGTATTCCCAGCGCTCGCAGAATTACTCTCACTTTGCAGCATTTAATCAATGGCTCTCCCACTATATTTTAACCCCCCCCCCACTCCCTTCCTCCCTCTTTTACTCGCTCTATAGCAATTTTCACTTCACAGCGTGGTCATTTGTGTGGCAATATGCTGTACTGTGACGGCCCCAGCGCGCATATACAGACATTTCACAAAACTCGCACTCGTTCTGAAAGAGAGGGAGATGGATTGATAACATCTCAACTTCTAACTGTGAGAGATGAGATTTTGTTCCTTTAAAATTCCTGAAACACAAAGCCCCCCCCCCTCCTCTCAACCGCATCTCACGCCTCATGAGAACGGATCATTCAGGCGATTTGACTCTGTGGTTGTTTCTGATGGTGTTTCGCAGCACTGTCAGAGGCTCCTCAACAGCAAAACACTTGCCATTACACCATTATATATGAAAATGAAGGAATGCATCATTGTGAAGAGCAGCTTTTCTCAGGAAAGCAGCATTAAAGTATCAAAGACCAATAACAAAACTGTGTGTAACAAACCTACACTTATAACTGCTCATCTGTAACCTGTTTTTGCATCCTTTAGACAATCATCCCAGTCACATTTTGATAGATAATAAAGAATAAAAGTGATTAGATCATGTCCTTCCTCTTTATGACAGCAGGCCTCTGAATGTTTAGTACAACTATGAACACATTCACCTCCCCAGGTGATCAGAAAACACATCAGTGAACTAGTCCTTTTCAACCATAACCAGCCTGTTCTAAAGAAACATTTAATATTTTTTTACTTTTGTAATAAAAAGTGTGATCAAAAAGCATGATATCCAAACCGTCACAAAAAATGGTAAACACTTCGCTTTGATATTACACTGTTTCCTCCTCTGAAATACTGTCTCCTTTTCATGCCATTTTCAGCTCACCGCCATCTTCCGTGGTTGAATAAGCTTCAGATTTTCTATTAATGATTTCTGCATAAAGAATTCTGATGAAAGCAAAGATATCCAAATATTAGAAAACTTTCGCAACTTGTGTAAGACTTTAATTGAAATACAGTTGATCTGTTTAATTTTGTGCAACTCTGTCTCAGAGTTTAAAGTAAATGAAAGGAAGAACTTCTGACACAATCCATAACATCAACAGTCCCAAAAGTATCTCCACAGAAGAGCATGCAGCATGCATACATGGCTGCCTGCACACGCTGTGCTGACTGGGACAAGGCCACGCAGAGTTCACAGAGGAGTCAGCTGCTGCAGCTGCCGCTGTGTTTCCTTGGCAAGACAGAGATCTTTTGCATTGCCAGAGACTAAATTAACAAGGCCTCCTGTAACTAAGCGAGTTTATTGGCCCCCGGGGAGTCCCTTCTCCTCATACAATTCCCATTCAGCCTTGTTTATACCCTTTCCTCTTCCTCTAGTTCCTTCGACCAGGGACTTTGAAATCTTTATCATGATTAAAAATGAATAAGTGCTGTTTTGTGCAAGTGTGGCCACGCATCCATGCATGCCTGAATTAAAATCAGATCTGACACACTCACACACACACACACACAAATGCTGCTGATGGCAAATGCAACCTCATCGTCCAAGACGCTTGCATTCACATATCAGGGCAAATGTAAACAAATTTGTTGTGTACATTTGCTCAAAATCCAAGACAAACAGGCATAGATGATGAAAAACACACTCACACGGCAGTCATCAAATACTCTGTCCACACAGTCCTCTATGGCACGCACACACACGCACACACACTGATTACACATTACACACACTGATGCAGGTATGCATGGGCGAGGAGACAAAATCGGCTAATGATGCTTATCAGATCACCTCAAAGGTTTGGACTCGAGTCTGAACGATACATCTGTCATCCCGCATGTCTGTGTTTCTGCTCCCCTTTCAATTATATATTTATCTTTGTAGTGGCTAAGTGATGCGTTGAGGCCCGATCTGCTACTGATCCCAGCCTAGATCCGACAGAAATAGAACATCCTCCTTATCCTACTATCAGCCCCCCCTCCGTCCCTCCCTCCGTCCCTTCCCTTTCCTCCCTCCCTCCATCCTCCCCTGAGGCTTATGCAAATACTTTTTCTTGTGATTTCACTTCACTTTCTTGGTCAGGTACAGCGCTTTTCTCCCTCAATTCTGCTGGCAACAAGATGACAGGCTGAAAACGGGTAAACAACTAAAACAAAAAAAAAACTCGGAACAAACAACTGTATGTGAGATGGAGAGAGACAGCGAAGGGGTTGTTTAAGAGACTGGAGCTCACGGAGCAGGATGCACATCAAGGGAGGTGTCGCTCTTTAATCAAATCTTAGCTGGAGGTTGATTTGATGTTTGCAATATTACTCTTACTGTTTGTTTTTTTTTTCTGATGTGAGTGGATCCTCCTGGGTGCTGAGGCTTTTTTGCATGAATCCAAATATGAAAATCAAATGAAAACTCAAATGGAAACAGATTAGTTTTTGATGTGACAGTCTTACAGAATCAGTAAATATTGCCATGAATTCTGAAATTGTGATCATTTATATATTAGATCCCATAACGATGAGACAGTCAATCCTGAAGCTGGGAGCGAGTCCAGACACTGAACCTGCTGATGGAGTGAAGACAAGTAGCTGAAGTTTTGAATGGATGTGATTTGAAGTCATGTCTTTATTAAGCTGAGTTGAAAGACCTACTGGAAAAGGTTAGATGTCGACAAAATTTGAAGCCTTAAACATTCAAGTACAGGATTGAATCATAAAAACAAAACTTTCGGTGGCTCAGTTTGAGTCAACAGTGAAAAAAACACCCAATTTTTACGACCATTTTTCAAAAATTCTAGTAAATCTGCCCGTTCTCAAACAAAGCAAATTTAAAATTGGGACTTTAATTGGATTTGACTGAAACTTCAAGTTCTGCTGAATCAAATGTTGCACAGAACTTGGTGTTGATTGCTGCAACAGGTTGGAAAACACAAGACAAATACAGGAGAGTCAGTATATCTGCTATTTAATAGGATTTATGACCTTTACCCCTACTGTCTAAAATCCGAATGCAATTAGTAAGACTGGTGGCACAAATTTCAAGAAAGAACATTTTCTGAACTTTTGAACTAAAACTCCAACCTCTGAAATAAATTTCCAAAGAACTAATAATTTTGTCTAACATCTATCACTTTGTGGCAAACAGGTATGTCTAATTTTAGAACAAAATTATTCTCTGCCGGAACGAATGCAGCAGCAGCACAGACGATGAATTTGTTAATGAAATAAACTGTGAGGAAAAACAGTGTGCAGGG
>JAPZDY010000008.1:4758119-4784965 GCA_029783645.1 Ctenochaetus hawaiiensis | reverse complement strand
GTTGGTAAGTGAGAGACATTACTATCGCACATGTCTGCATCTTCAAACCATAAACAAGGAAGTGAATTCGGTGACATCCATGCATTACGTTTGCGCTGGGGACTGCTGTGATTGGTGGAACTCACGGGAGGCTGGCCAAAATTGCGGGAAAGTCGCGGTGATTGGACGAAATTGCTAGGTCGCGCAGAATTCACGGAGATTGGTTGAATTCGCGTGAATTGTTGCGATCGCAACATCACGAATTCCTGGAGGGACTGTTTTATGACTCACCAGAAATTTAAATTGAACTGATGCCTCTTACATCAATTATATGAGTTTCAGTGATTCTCTGACAGCTGCAGAGTTACGTCCATAGTCCAGCCAGTGAGCTGCTGTTTGTACCAGGAAACGGTCAACCTGAGCTGTTTGATGTGCAGATCCACAAAGTGGAGAGGGTGAAGAGTTGGAAAATGATCTAATATAGAACAAGTAAACTGCTTCATTAGCTGAGAGATGATCACTGTCCTAAAAATTACCACGAAATATTACTACAAAAAGAAAGAAGAGAAGATGAAACTAATCTGAAAGGACGACACAACATTTAGAGCCAGAGTGAGGCCTAAACAAATCCATGAAAATGTGTCTGTGTGTGTGTTTCTTTATGACAGCCCTCATAACACTGTTTTATTTTTACCGTCACGTTTGACTTAATCCCTGCTGTGCTGCTTTGGGCTAAATGAGAAGGAGGAGGTAAAGAGGAGGTCACGAAACAAGTTTTTGGCAAATAAAAAAAGAGATAATTGCTTTTTTGCTGAGGGAGGGATGAGTTTAGAAAGCATACATGCAGGTAAAGACTCGCTCTCTTCTGTCTTGGCAGCTTCTCCTCCCTACTTTTTTTTTTTTTTTTTTGCCTTTCCTCTTTGTGACTTCTTGGTGAACTCTCTCTCTCTTCCCTCCCTTTCTGCGAGAGCGGAGGAGGATTCTGTATTTCAGGGAAAAGAGAATAAAATAAGTCTCGCAGACTCTCTGGTGATCTTTTCTTCATTAATTTGTCATCCTCTCAACCTCCCAATCCAAGTTCACTTTGTCTCATTGGTGGACACGAGACGTCTAATCTGTAACGCCCTTCTGTCCGTCCCTCCCTTCAGCACTGATTCGGCCTCTTATCTCCATTTACTCCCCTCCTTCTCCTCCATCTGCTCATTTCCTCTCATTTTCCCCCACTTCCCTCTCTCATCGCCCACTATCTCACTCAGAAAAATATGTCTGGAAATAAAGATGATGTAAGAAAACCCTCTGCTTTTGCAATCGCAGGCTTGGACTCAAACAGCGATTTTGATATTTTATGAATTTGTCTAGACATCTTTTTGCTCACAGATATGAGAGTGGGAAAAGTTAAAGCACAAAAGAACAATGACAGCGTGTTAACTTCCACACAGATACCTCAAACACCCCCTGAGCCAACGATGCGGCGCGTTTCAAAGATCAGCTGCAGCATCTCTATGCAAACCTGATATGTGGGAAAAGTGGAGTGGATCACCCGAGAGATACGTCTCCAGGTTAATGTCTCCATTGCTCAAGCTTCACCAGCAGAGGAGACAAGCGTTGGGAAAAAAAAGAGAAATCTTTAATATCATCTCATTATGAGGATTTTCATTGACGTGTGCAGGCAGATCTGCTCTCCTGATGCTTAGAAGTTTTCCCTCCGATGCTTTAATGTTTCAAAGCCTTGACAGAAGCGCCGCTGATTAGCAACACCTCCATATCAGTTTGCTATGCTGCTGCTGCTGTTGTTGTTGTTGGGAATCTGAACATATTTATTGTTCATCTCTCAACACCTCAGAGACTGGAGTATTGACGAAGTGGCCGAGATTAATAAATAAATGAATAAGTGTCAGTGGGGTAGAAAACAAATGACGAAATAGCTTTATTGTTCTCGGGGCAGAAGGCTCTCGCCTCTGGTCGCTGTACAGCCGAGGCTGAGATGGTTTCACTGGAAAATTAGGCGTCTCTAATGCCGGCTAAGCTCTTAAGCTGCTCATTTCTGCTGCTTTCCCTACCTTGGTTTTCTCTCTCTCTCTCTTTCTCTTTGTTTCTCCGTCTTTAACTGCTCCTCACATTTACCATTTCCTTCGCTTTTATTTTTGTCTGCTGTTTCTTTCTCACTTCTACCTCCTTGTGGATTTCTCTTCATCTTCCTCTGCCTTTCCCCTCCTTCCTGTCTGCTATCTCCTCCACCGCCGCCGCCCGCTGAGAGTTGTTTTGTTGCGGTCGGTGGCTGTGGGTTCGAGGAGAGGAGCACGGTCAGGCTGAGGCAGCCGTTCTCACACGGCGCCAAATAAAGCTGCTTTTATAAAAGTCCCAAGACCTCTGCTTTTTAGATGCTCCACGTCTCCGCGAGGGTTTTTCATTGACTTCTTTTATTCGCGACAAACGCTGCCTGGTTTAACTGGGCCATGTTTTAGTACAGCTGAATTATACCCTCATGGGATTCTTGTTGAGGAGACAACAGCTCCGCAGTCTCTTGTACATTCAAAGAGGAAACAGTTCCCACCGATCTCAGCCCAGAGGAAAACGCTGTCATAGAAGACGACTCCTGCAACACTTCTATCCACGTTTGACAACAGTAATGATCACAAAACACAGTTTACAGAGGCATTAAGTCCCAGAAATATGAGCTGTGGTGACTTAAAGCAGTACGAACCAAAAGGATGATGAGCAGGATGGTTCATTATGCTCATTCACAGCCATTATGTTCTTGTTTTCAGGTGTGGCACATCTGGACCAAATGCACCTGAGTGTTATTGAGAAAGTAATGACACTAAACTGCACAGCAGGGAAATTTGCTGCTCAGTTCTCAGATTTTAAACCTTTCCACTGGTCTCAAACTCAAAATCATTTGACCTTTAGCACTTTTCTCTGTTGAGCTTTTCGAGTTTTTCACAGAGAGAAGATTTCAGTTCAAACATGAAGGTCCATGTCTTTAGAAATTTGATATTTTATTAACATTTGGCTGAGCTCTCAGCTTTGACTGTGAGTCTAATCCAGCAGCAAACTCAGCTCAGACTTTTTATCACGTGTGGACAACATTAAAAAAAATCCCTCCAACTGCAAGTTCTGTAACTTTTCTATTGTTTTGCTTTGAATAAAAAGAAATGTATATTTAAAGGGGGCACAATATTTAGAGGATTAACTTTACAAAAAAACATGTTACAGCTTAAATTATTTAACATGTACTCATTAATCTGTAGATGTAGTTTAAGTTATGGAACTGTAAAAACATTATTGGGTTTCAGACAGAGGGGCTGATCATTGAGTTTTACATATAAAAAAGTAAGGCTCTTTCTTTTATATTACTGTTTTCTCCTCTTTTAGCATTAATAAGTAAAAAAGGCAAACCAAAACAAATTTAAAGTTACGTCTTTTACTTTAGAATCATAATATGAATATTATATAATAATAATATATAATATTTTTTTGCAATATTTACAGTACAATATATTATTTATACAAAGCTAAAGTAGAATATTGGTCTGGGGTTATAATGAAAATAGACCCTAATCTTACCAGCCAAATTATAAATTTAAACTAACCTCTCTCTTTTTTGACCTCTCAATGATTTTGTGTGTCAATGTGTGTAAATGTGTGTGTGTGTGTCCAAGAATAAGACAGACAGACAGAATGTGTGAAGGAGATGTGAAGAGCAGGATGGTAAAAAAAAAAAAATAAACAGTGACAGTAAACAGAACTGAGTTGTGAGAGATGGAGGAAAAAAAAGAGATTGAGTCCAACTTCAGGATGAGAAACTCCTTTTCATGTTACAGCGTTTCATTTCCTTTCAGACGGCAACAAAGCATCAGTGGAGAGGAAGGGGAGGAGGAGGAGGAGGAGGAGGAGGAGGAGGAGGAGGAGGAGAGGGGGTGAGAATGAAAATGAGTGGACATGTTAGGGAGAGGAAGGTGTTTTATCACAAGTTCTCCCGAGGGTCCCTCTTCCTCTCTGTCGCTTGTCAGTGGTGGTGCACCGGTACCTTGTGGCTGAGCGCAGGAATTTTAGTGAGATCCGTTGGGAATGTATTCCTAAGACACACACACACACACTCACACACAGGAAGAGATAACATATAGCACCCAGAGCAGTGCCGAATCCCATTCAAAGGCTCCATATGATTCTCCTTCACACAGGAATCGGAAGAGGAGAGCGGACGGAGAGCCTCAAAGCTCTCCCGCCCCCCCAAGGAGCTGAATAGATGGATGGATGGAAGGACAGAGGGGGAGATGAAAGTGGGATAAAGACGAACAGAGGGAGGACAGGAGCATCAAACTGTGGCGGCTGGTGATGCGAGGTGCATAGGAATTTAGAAAGAAAGAGGGAGAGAAGGAGAGTTCAAGAAGACGGAGAGAACGCTGGAGGAAGTCGGCGTTGAAAAAAGAGGGAGAAAGGGAAAGATTGACGGAGATGTGAGCTACAGTATTAATCTGATCTGACTGCAAAGGGAGTAACAAGAAAAGCTTTGAATTTTGCAGAGACATTAAATGAGACTGGAGTTTAAAGAGGCTTTTTCCTGAATGACAGAAAAATAAGCATATTTTAAGAATTCATTAGTATTTGTCAAATTGAACTGTTATTGTGCTTTTGTGTCTCTCAGTATCTTTTATATATTTTACACTGTCAAAAACCAGAAACAAAGAAGTGTCACTGATACTTTAGTGCAACAACTTTGAGTGGGTTTAAAAAATGCAGAGACGGTGTGTGCAGCATGTCTTTGTGGAGAGACGTTTTAAACACATTTCAAGGACGTTCAAACCACTTTTGAGCTGTTTTAATAATTTCTCAGACCATTCTTTATCATTTATCACACAAGTTTTAATTTCATCCATATTTCCTATAATTTCCTGATTTTTTTTTCTTACAGAAAAAATTCAATTAAAAGTGTGTGAAAATGTTTTCAATGTTTTTTTTTTCTTCTCTCAATATGCTTATTAACTTCTTAAAAAAGAATTGGATTGAACCCTGGCTAAACAAAGATAAAGACAAGCAGACAGCGTTTAAATCTGCACGTCTTCTGGCTGAGGAAGAGGAGCGAGAGACTAGTTTTTTAAAACAGCAGGAGTATGGCTGAACTCTATTTGAACCCTGACAGAACTGAAACTGCATCACTACTTTTTAAACATCGTGGGACTCAGATTTCAAAAAGAGTTTCTCCGAACGCCTCAGACTATTTTGCATCTTTTGTTTTTGTCCCCTTTACCGTTTTTTTTCTCGCTTCCTATCTTATCCAAATACCTGTAACTAGGACTTGCTGCAGCATGAGCAGCGCACACACAAACACACACACACACTCAGAGAAAGACAGGACATGACTTCCTGACCTCTCAGTGAACTTCAGACAGACAGAGACAGACAGACAGACAAAGAGATACGAAGCAGACAGGCGGGTTGACACAGTCGAGTGGGATCAGATCAGCTCTTCTTTGACACTCGCTGCCGAGTTCAAAAAGAATTTTAAAAGACTTCTTTTCCCTTCACTCAAAACAATTTTACTGTCTCTCTTTCTTCTGTTTCAACCTGTCAAAAGATCCGTAACAAAGACTTGGAGAGAACAAACACACACTTTATTCCCTGTACATACATGCACAACACACACAACTGCTTCTCTGACCTCTAACCATATCAGACAAGCAACAGCTGGTTAGGGACAAACTGTTGTCCTCCATTAACACACACAAACACACACAAAAAAGCACACACACACTTCGTGGCGGCAGGGGAGCACAGGCTAACTGGAGTAAATGAAGAGGAGGATGGATTGTAGTTGTTTGTCAGCACAGCTACAATTAAAGCTGTCAATAGCCATTAGAGAAGGAGCCCGGCTCCTCCTGGAGCCCAACATTAACGTGATACCGCGTCCCACAGGCCACACGTTCACTCACACACTCACACAAACACACACACACGCAGCCAGAAATTAGTACGTCCCACAGGCCACACGTAAACTCACAATTGTTAAATATGATTTGCCATGTAGAACAGCCTCCCAGCCTGGAAAAGCCATACTGAAATATTCACATCCCTCACAGTGGTTCAGCATTGAAGAATACAATTTTAAAAAAGAATAAAATAAAAAAAAGATGCCATTTCAATTCGTGAACTGACATTTTTTTCTACACATCAACCACTAATCACTGCTGGTATAAAATGTTGGCACTGACTGTCTGATTTTCATGGTCTTTGTTCATGTTTTATTTCTTTTATAATGTTTTTAAAGTCTCCCGTCACTCAGAAACATTGGATGTTTGACCTTCGCCTTCATTCAGACTGATGTATGTGCAGAGTTTGAGACTCGAAGGCTGTTTTTAAATTCATCTGGGGAGAGAAAGAAAGTTTTCTGAGTGGGTTCACCTCAAATCTGAGGGAACCGGCAGGCTTGTTTAAAAGTAGAAAAGTTCAAAACTATGTTTATGATCCCTATAGTACATTTGAAATAATTTTATTAAAATAACCCAGAATCACAAAAGAAAATTTGCCTCTAAGGGGTTGATTTACTTTAATTCTTTATTTACCGGTCAATACATTTTCCTGCTTTTCTTGTTTGATTTTTACATGTTGTTTGTTTTATTATGAATATAAATGGATAATTCAACATCTGGTTGAGGACCAGCTTGAAAATACTGAGACATTAACACATTTTGAGTCCCAGCAAAAAAATAAACGATTAAATAAAATAGAATAATAGAATGAACACACCACTTGCTGAGCTGTGATTAGACTTTGCCATTGATTTTTGATGTGGAAAAGAATGGCAGCTGTTCTAAAACGTAATTTCTTCCCAAAACTATTCACTAAAATCAGGGTCTGAATAAATTCTAATGAGTCATGCTGTTGCACAATCATGATGTCCTTAATATTAACTATGCTTGGTTTTAAGAAAGCTTAGTGAGAGTGTGGAAAAAGGCATGTTTTTATAAAAAAAAAAGTTTTAAAATAAGTTACTCTTCTTAAAAAAAATTTGTTTCCAGAATAAATTCTTAATATAAAAGCTGAACCCTTGAGTATTACATTCATAGTTTGAGGCAACAGCTTACGCAGTTAAAAAAAAAACACATGCACAAACACACACACATGCTCAAAAGCACATGGATATAAATAAATTAGAGCATAATTTTCACATGAAGACACACAAACACTTAGAATCATACAATCCTGGGGCTATGAAGCTAATGGGCGTCCTCAGTCTCCTCTGCAAGCTGTCTTTCCTTTGCTACCATGGGACCTGATTAGCACACACACATATGCGCTCACATTCAAATAACACACACACACACACCCACAGAGACGCTCCTTAACAGAGGATGCTGCTATCAACAGCAGCCTAAATGCCAAGTCACCTGGCTAACCATGCAGAACTAACACTCTGCGCTGAAATAAAGCAACCCACAACACAAGGCCATTTGAATACTTATTTAAAGTGTGCAGGTATTGAGATTTAACACACCCACACGAGCACACAAGCAGTTTGTACAACTCTGGCCTACAGAGAAACAAGAGCCAAGAGCGCAGGAAATGAAAATACACAACAAACTCCTGTAAACAAAGCCTCAGCTTGTGCATGTGTTTCTCAATGTGTATGTATACGAGTGAGTGTTGCGATGAATTGTAACAGTCCAGCAGGCTTCAGGCCAGAGGGCAGAGCCTCAGTGAGGTGAGGCAAGGCCCGTCTGCCGGTGTGTGAATGGATGTGGGGGCTCAGTGCAGCAGCAGCAGGGTCAGTCTGCAGGAGGAGGAGGAGAAGTGTGAATGTGGGTGTGTCTGAATCTGGGACCATTTTATCTTAATATCCAAACCTGAACGCCCCACAGTAATTTGATTTCCAAAATGCTAAATGAGACTGAAGGGCAGTCTGTCAACCTGGGTCCTATTCATATATTTTTATACATTTTCACCTTTTATTAATATGACATTTTTCTCACTACCTTGATCGTGGAGAAATGCGAAATGTTGCTAATGACTCTACAACTGCTGTGTGGTTTGCTTTTAAAACCAGAGGGAATTCCAGGGAACTCTGCTCTTTGTCTAAATGTTGAATATTTAAGATGACTTCTATTAAAATTACATTATTTTTTATTCCCGTTGGTGATAAAATGACATAAAGCAGGTATAATGAAAAATAATCGTAGCAGACCAAACAAGACTGATGGTCTGCAGTTATTAGCAGCTCTGAGGTTGTAGGCACAGTGGTGTTTTGCACCATATGCTTGAGCTAGCATGTTAACATTAGCTCACAGTCATAGTCCAGCAGATGTAATGTTTACCATGTCTAATTTAAGTTTCGCATATTAGCATGCTAATATTTGCTAGTAAGCTAAGTAAGCTTGCAAGTACTGCAGAGACTAACGGTATTTTGTTGTGGATCAAAGTAATGGACATATAAAAAAATTGACCTGATGATGGCGCTAAAAGAAAATTTAATAAAAGCTTTAATTGCAAAGAGCTCATGTTATGGAGTGAGTGTCTATATATATATAAATACACATATACATAAAAGAGTATTTTTGGTGCCTCTATGTTTGATTGTAAAGGTGTGTACACTAAAGAAATCTCTGGATCTCCAAAAAGGCATAAACGTTTGATAGAAATTCTGTATTGAATCGATCATTATGAAGGAAAATGATAAAAGAAATAGCTACATGAATGAAAGGTTGATGATTGAAACCATAGGTTTCTAAAGAAATGCTGCTAGTGGGCAAATCATTCAGCTATAGCTGGTGAAGTTCTTTTAAACTAAAAGTAGTCTAGCAGCTCAACATCACAGGCCGTATAAGCTTTACAAGAGCAAAATGTTAATTTGTACTCCATTTATTTTAGCAACACCACAGCAACAGGACACGTAAAAGTGAGTAAAAATATTTCAAGTCTGGCTCTGAAACAGAACATCAAAAATTAATCATCAAGGTTGAGATTCATAAATAAGTTCTTTTTCGATGAATTTCTGTAGACAAACATTGGTATGATGAAATTTCATCATAGGGCTCATCTTTATAAATGAGGCCTCTGGCGCCCGAGTGTGAGATTCATTCCTAATGAGTCATAATGAGTGTCCTAATTCGTGGCAACAGTGGTGAATCCAAATGTGAGTAATGCAACATAGAATCAGCTATTTAGTGGAGGCTTTTATCCAAAGCACTTTGCATTACAGCGAGTATAAATATTTTTAGCAGGAGTGGCCCCAGTGGGAATAAAAAGGACCATTAAGAATGTGGGTCAGTGTTTGTTTATCATGTGAATCCTTTTGATCTCACACCGAGGAAAAAATATTAAACATTACTTAGTATTTAAGACACTTTTATGGTGATGCACAAGGTACGTATCTGTAAATATTAAGCAGGCTGTGTTAAAATGATATTATTTTATTGTAAAAATGGTTTTCTCTAAGTGTTTTCAATTAAGAATAATTCATCCAAACTTTATAGCCTCATCTGAACTCCAACCTTAAAGGTAAAACTTGCAGGAATGTTCTGTTTTTGTTTGCAAACACGATGATCAAACTTGGCTCCTCCTCCCCGACTCAATTCAACTGAGACAGCAGCAGCAGTCCTGCGAGCCAGAGAATGAATGAAGAGAGGGAGTGTCGTTACAGAGAACAAAGCAGCAAATCTGAGACATAAAAAAAGTTATTTCCTGATTGTTTTACAGCAGTTACCATCCAAACACAGCCACACCTCCACACAACCCTGCGGGACGGTGCTGTGAGGCCGATTTTTGTGTGAATTCAGCCAAAGCACAAGATCCATCCTCTCCACTGTTTTTAACTCAGGGTGTGTGTGTGTGGTGTGTGTGTGTGTGTGTGTGTGTGTGTGTGTGTGGTTCTGGTCGACACACGGACCTGCAGCTAGCTCATAACAGAGAGACGAGACAGAGATGTGACCATGACGCTTGAACAAAGTCCCAACCTCCTGCTGTTATTACACACCACTGCCCAAAGACCTGAAACATCCTGAAAACAACCACAGAAGAAGAAACTAAGAGCTGCAGCTGCAGGAAGTTTACAAGTTTATGGATTTTTTTAAGGAAATCCTGCATATTATGTATTTTAATCTATTTGATGCATGATTTTTACTTGTAAAAGAGAATTTCTACATTGTATTTGCTGCTTTCACTTAAGTATAATATTTCATCTTTGACCCACACCCTGCCCCCTCACCTTTTATCAAAACTTTTATCTGCCCACTCAGGTTTATTTAAAATCTACATTTCACATCTACACATCATCTGCATTGCTTATAACTTTTTCAGGACACATCTTTTATTCTATCATTTATTCCTCTTTCTGTCATTATTCATCCATCTCTAACCGAGTCAATGGCAGTAGGATCCAGACTATATATCACACTCTACTTGTCATATGTCATCACACTGCGAGCATCTGTTGCTGATTTATTATCTGGAAGTCATCTGGTGTGCTGTTCAAAGGCCATCTCTCCTTGGCTGATCATCAGGCACAAAGTGATAAATTTCTTGCATATGTGCTCAGTTATAAAAGGATTTTAATTTTTTTTTTTTTTAGCAGCCTTTTCTTTTTGTCGTTTTGCAGAAAACACAAGAATGTTTCTCTTCAACCTCATTCTGGCACAATATTTTATCTATCCAGAATGTTGACTATCACCCAAAAAAAATAAGCATGGCATTAGAATTACTGGATACATATATTTTCTTTTGAAATGTATTACTGCCAGGAGAAATTTCACATTTATTGTAATTTACAGACAATAAAGAACTTTTCTACTGACGTCTGGTTGAAGGCAGATCTGGGCTTATGTTAATCAAACATATTCAATCAAGATGGATTTTCTGAGAAATACGATATTTTGACAAATTAAAACACAGAGGGACGATCTGCAGCAGCGTTAAATAATTAACTCCCAACACCGTCAGTAACCACATGCAGACAATCTCGAGTAGATCTTCTGTCCAGGACAAACACACAGATCGGAGCTGAAGAGACAGCTGGAGATAAAGTTGCAGATAGGAGTTACAAACAGCGAACAACCAACTAACATGCTGACAGATTTGTTGGGGTTTTTTTGTGGTGTTGGCTGAGATAAAAAGAATATTCACCAAAAAAAAGTTTGCAGGAAGAGATGTTGTAATAGCCTTTAAGCTTTTCACCATCTTCCTTGTGAGGCTGTGTAAATTGTTCAGTACATTATTTTTTTTTTGCTTTTAATGTTTTGTTTAATAAGCCTCGGGATCGATGCAAAATCAAATGGTTTGGACTGAGAACGTTCCTGCTGTGGCTTCAGCACAGACTCTCACTCCTGTTATTTTCACAGGCCTTCAGAGTTCAAGTGTGGATGTAAAGAGACCACAGTAGTTGTGATTAGGAATGTTTTACATCAGATGTGGGATTCAAATCACCAGGCAACCACCCCTTTAGGAGGAAACTCCAGTGAACTATAGATTGCTCGTAGGCAGAAGGCCAAACATTGCTGATGAGGCAGATGCAGGGGAGTGTGTTTGTGTGTGTGTGTGTGCAAGATTGTGTATATGTTTGTGTGTGATATTATTTATATTTTTCCGGTTGGCTTAACACGACACCAGAAGGAGGTCTACAAAACTAATGTTGGACAGCAGACACCCACACAGGCCTTCTACTATACCTATACTTTCACACTCACACTGCAAAATTACGTAAGAACACACACACATTTCTGTTTTTCTAAAAATGCCTATGGAAACCCTTTTTCCGCAATTAATTAAGCACGGCGCCTCAAACACTGTGACAAGTTTGCAAACATGTTTTTTCGTGACCAAAAACAAGACGCATTTTGTAATTGCACAATCTCGGAGGAGATCCTGTTGAAAGAACGATAAACAGTGAGACGACAGGAAACTAGGTCAGCATGGTTAATGGGAATACACAAACAGTGACCTGTCACATGCTCTCTGTAAAAATCACTATTACTCACAACAGTTACAAAGCTTTCTGACTGGAATAATCTTGTAATCAGCTGAGGCGTTCGTCTGAACTGTAATTCTTAGATTTTGTCCTTAAATCCTCTTCTGCACTGCTGTTTTGCTACTTTTGAGTGCACACACACACACACACACACACAGCGCTTACGTCATCATGTGTTTCTGTTCTAAAAGCCACATCACACATATTAACATTCATTTATACACTCATACAGCACCTCCAACACACAGCCAATTAAACACACTGATGAAATCAGATTTCACTGCATGCCAGCACACTTACAGCTGCACACACCCCCACACACACACACACACACAGAGACACACCTAGACGTACGGCCTCTGGACCCCATGCCAGGTGCAGCTGTGCTTTCACAGAGGAACAGCAGGACTGGAGCGAGGCTATTTCAGGCTGTGGCGGGCAGATTGAATTAAAGCCGGATTAATCCCTGTAGAATTTGTGTCATTCTTCCAAGCAACACTAAATCCAAATCAAATTATACAACCCGCCCCCCCGCTGCCACCACCACCACCACCACCACCAGCAGCACCAGCAGCACCATCATTCATCCGCGGTGCTGTAGCAGTCAGCCTTGAGTGTGCGCATGTGCGTGTTTGTGTGTGTATCACTGTCTCATCCTCTCCCTCACTTTCCTCCTCTGGTTTTCGTGCCTCGTTCTCAACCACATGATCTATCTGTCCGCCACCCTCCCCTCTGCAAACCTTTTGCTCCTCTCCAGCTGTGACTGATGTGAGGGAACTTAATTGATGGTGACAGGCCCTAAATCCAGCAGAGGAATCGCTAAATGAAAGAGGACTTTGGGACGGTCAGTGAGTTCAGTCAACTTGTTTTTCTGCCTGATGCTGACACTGAAGCACACTTTCACGTAATGCAATAACTCACATAAAGACTCGCACAGAAATTACATAAAACAACAGGAGTAAACATGTTGACATCTAGCTCTTAGCCGTCTGGCACGGCTTAGACTGGAATATAAAGGAAAACATCAAGTTTTGGAGAGAATTACCTCCCTCATAAGTAGATAGAAAAATCATTCTTGTTTGCCTTTTCATGTTATTTTGCATGGCAGTCTACGTTTTAACCCCAGGCTGGCTGCTGGAGGGTGATTTGCATTTTGTAAAAACATTTTAACTTGGCAGTTAACACCACATTTAAAGGTCTGATTAGAATTTAACCTAACTTAAATATTCCTGTTAAAAAGCACTGAATGCTCTATATGATCATGAAGTATTCATTTCAATTTTAAAGTACAATGACACTGACAGTAATGAATACTGATTAATCTGAGTTTTTTAAAGTTAAAGCTTATACTTGAATGACCTGGGCCGGTTTGAACTTTCAGGTCTGTTCAGCACTTTAATAAGCTCAAAAGTTCTCTGTTAGATTAAATATGACATAAAGAAAACTGCTGCTAACTATAAGTGAATATTTTTTCTCTCTTGTACCTTCGAAAAACTGAGGCTAGATTCTAATGCATCAGTAATTTGGATTATTCCTCATGTATTGATACATAAATTATTACTTTTTTGTGAATTATATTTCTTTACAGGAAGATCAAATTCATCTGCTATTATTAAGGTTCTGATAGGGACAAACTTAATCTTTTCCTGCTATTTTAACCTAAATTTAATAGAAATTTCATCCCTCTGGTATACAATTAAATCAGCCAAAAAACTGAAACATGTTGGTTATTTTAAATTTTACAGTGCAACTTCTGAGTAAGAGTACAAAGGACATGACCTCAGTGTCCTCAACAGTAGCTATGCTCCTGTTCTCCAGTGGCTTGTGACTGTTTTTCCATGGAAGTGAATGAGTTGATGTTGTCTTGGTACATTAATATACCAACAGCCTTTTATTATTAAAGCACAACTGAAGACGTCTTTCTAAATAAAGTCGTGCCGAGTCTGAGAGCAGATTATTCTACAGGCAATCCCACTGCGAGCTCAGGTTTGCAGCTTTTGAGTAAACAGAATTTTTTTCCTCATGTTCACCAGAGTCACAGGACATAAATAGAAAAAGAGAATGAAAGTAAGAGAGATATCATTAGGAGAGTGGGTCACTGGGTCTACTGAGTTTACTCTGGTAGCGAGTCATGTTGGCGTTTGCACTTAAATCACACTAACCCACTGCACCACTCTAATCTGGGAAATGTTAATCTACAATCCTCTGAACCACTTTGTAAATCTCCTGATGAGAATTCAAGAACCTCCTCTTATCTCGACCACGCAAGCCAGCGCAAATCTGCAGTGTTTCTATGTTTGATTTGTAGGATAAAACAGGATTGTTACGTATGAGTTGAGTATCATGTGATGAGTGTTTGTGTGTGGGCGGTCACATTTATATGTGAGCGTGTGTGTGTGTGTGTGTGTGTTTTTTCCACATGCTCTCTTTTTGATAGACGTATAGAAGTTGTGGAAGAAGAGTGTGGATTCATGAGGGAGGAATTGGAAGAGGAGAGAACAGCAGCAGCCGGTGGCAAGAGGCTGCAAGATGAGTTCATTTCCTGACAGAGCCGACATGCTCAGCCAGCAGGGGAAATCTTGTACATTCTCTCTCTTTCCCTCACACACACACACACACACACCCAAACTCACACCAAATACACCTTTTTCTCTATCAAATTTCACATCTTATTGAGCAACATATTAGCTATGTACCTTTTTTCAACTCGGGCATATCTCCAACACATGCACATACATGCAGGCTGACAACATGTAATGAAGGTTCAGACTAACTGCGTCTCTCACGGGATGAGTTCATCCTAATTGTTTGACAGTTTAGGTTAGAGCGCTCATCACATAAAAACAGAGCTTTTTCATGTGATCGTTTCAAGGAGTCCCAGGTGTCATCTCTCCTTCATGCCTCTTATTTTGTGTTGTGTCTGACAGGGCTGAATATCCAACCTCATTGTTTCTGGTAAAGACTGGATGTGTCTGCAGCACTAAGGGTGAAAAACTGCAACGTATAAAGAGCTGACTTTACATATTTAATTACAGTAATACAGTCATCTTTATAGTTCCTTTTTTTTTAGAAAAAATCCAGTCATGAGTGGTTATTCTAATTAAGTAAACATGTAACATTTGACATTAAAGAAATTTTGTTTCTGTTGCTGAATGTTTTTTTTTTTAATATGAACTACTAGTGGCTATATAATATCGATTTTAGGATATAATGAAAATATTTTAATATAAAAAATCACTATTTTTGTTCTCTTTTTATTCTAAATGTAGCACTTGAAGCAGTTTACCATGTTTGATGAATTTTTACATGTTTGTGTAATTCTTTCAAATTCAGATTTTCGTTCCAGATTTATTTCTCAGTGCCAGGTACCTACTCAGGTAACTCAATTTTAGATCATTTAATCAAGAATTGGTTCAAAGGCACTTAATGAATTTGTAAAACTGAAAACTCTACACTGTAAATGAAGCAGCAAGTTAAATGTTAGAACCAGCATGCTAACATGCTCAAAATGAGCAATATTATCATAATATACCCAAAAGATGTTGAGACATTTTACACATTGTTACAGCCGTTAACCTCATGATGGCGCTAGAGGAAAACTCAGGGGATCATTACAGTCAGTCTTCATCATCTGAGGACCATGAAAAAATTCACATCAGTCTATGCACGAGTTTAGCCGGACATTATATATAGACGAACTGCAGAGGAGAGACGGGTGGTTACATCGTTTGGTGCAACACTCTTCCTTTTTTTTACTTCCTGGCGTGGGACGTAAAGATAGGAGCTAGAACATAAATAGTGCAGGAGAAACAACAGAAGAGTTGGATCAGTTAGAACAGAAGCCAGACTTTTATAACCACAGGCTTTTGTTTTCTTGGACTACAGGACAAATACAGAGACAGAAAAAGACAAAGAGGAGACACTCAGAATGAGAGAAATTTAAAAAATGGAGCAGGAGATTGAGAAATATTGTATATAACACGTTATCATAGTCCAAGTCACAGCAGAGTGTCTCACTTCTTCCTCTCTGTCTTTCTCTACAACCCAGCTCTTTGAAATACTCCTCATCTCTCGGGGCAGGAAGTGAAAGATGTAGGAAGAGAAACAGAAGAACAAGAGAGAATCAGGAAACAGTGCAGCTGTAGGTAAAAAAAAAAAAAGACAGAGGAAGACAAAAAGGGTGGAGAGATCAAGAAAAAAGCGAGCAAAACAAGGTGAGTGAGGAAGGAGCAGGAGATGGGAGGGGGAAGAGGCTCCCCATCACCCGACCATCTAGCCACATCCCCCATCATCCTTCCACATCTCAGCCTGTCAGGGAACGAGCCAGGAAGCATGAAAAACTGAAGGAAACATGAGAGAAAAAAAAGAAGAAAAAGGGTGGAGTGAGGTGAGTTTGACCATACTGAACTATCTTCTCCCTCCATCTTTTCTTTCCCACGCAGGTGAATCCTGCAGGAATAAGAGCACATCGAGCTCTTTCATCGACCTCTTTGTTGGAGGAGCTCTGTTCTGTCTGCTATTTCATTTTCCTATTTCTAAAAATTCACACAAAAAAAAAATGACAACATATCACCATGCTTGATGTAAAGGCCATTTTTTCTTCATAGTACAGATATAGATAGACACAGTACATTTAAGAACAAAAATGCCACATATCTTTTTTTATCTCTTCTCTCATCTGAGCTACATGGAGATTGCTTTTATGATTACGGTTATTCGATTCACACTGAAATACAACGCAGACCTCTAAAAACTCCAAATCTTAATATCACCTGCAGTAAAATGCAGTTTTATGGCATCTTTCTTAATAGCACTGCAATGAGCTTTACAATAAAATTAAAATACAAGAGACACATTAAATAAGATAATAATAAAACAGGAAAAACAGGTACAGAGAATAAAACTCAGGCAAAGAGGCTGACATTAAAATGCGATGAAGTGGGGAGGAGTATATAAATAGTAAATTGCACAAGCAAATAAAGCTGTTTAAAGAATTAAAAGCAAAATAAATTTTAAAAAATCCAACAGATTCTTATATCTTAAAGGGGAAATGTGTAAAATATGGCCAAGGTATTTGTTTTAAATGTTCAAAATGAATCAAATGAATGTGAACTAACAGTCTTAAGGTGATGTATTGTGACTATGTATTGTGCTGCTTCAAAATGGATGAGGATACTGAAGTTAACATGCTGATCAGCTACTCTCTATCAGCTAATCCTGTCTTGACTTTAATTGCGTGGTTAACTCGACGTACATCACACTTCAAATGAGACAGAAACAAATGAGTCTGGAGGCTGCTGGCCACAGTCTGAACATTAACTCATCCATGGCTCCAAGCTCCCATTCAAGTACCATTAATCAGCTGACAGGGCCACTAGCTATAGCCAAAGAGCAGCTGTAAGGGGTTATTCTGGCAATATGCTGCCTCCCATATATTTAAGGCATTGCACCTTTAACAATTGAATAGATAGATTGCAGTTTGTTAGGTTTTGGCACTTAAATTGCCCAGCTAGCTTTAGTGAAAGGTCTCAAGGTCACAAGGTCACAAACTGCTGTCTTCTGGGTGAAAGTGTTGTGCTTTTTTGACCATTGCATCCACCTTGCATGCAGATTTTCCATCTCTTCATAATTCTTCACCTGACTTCTTGTTTTACTCCAGTCATAATTACTACAGTTGTTTGAGCTCATGGCCTAACAACAAACAAAAATATGAGATGTACCTGCCGGCAAAGCTAACCCACTCAGCTGTTGTTCTGGTGAAGGTGTGCTGCAATTTTTTTGGGTCGGCATATCCATCTTTTTAAAATCATAAAACCCTAAACAAAAGAGCTCAGGCAAAAATAAACCAGAACGACACATACAGGAGTGTTTTCAGTAGCACATAAAACCACAACACCTCTCAGTGAGTTGGGTATTTATTGAGAAAGGTCAGGCTGTTTATCGTAGCAGGTTCTCACACAGGCACGGCAGGCAAATAGGCTTTTAAATCATAAGAAAGACAAGGTCACTCGCATATTGGGTCCCATTTAAAAACACTCGTAGCCATTCAACGAGATGTCAACATGTCTTTCATTCCACTCATAACAGCTCTCGCACAGAAAATGCAGACGGGGGAGAGGAGAGTAAAAAAAACAGGGACGTTCTTTCAAACAGAAGGGGGAGAAAGAGTGCGTAATCCATGTGGCTACTTTATAATTAGCTGACAGAGCTGACAAGAATCCCTTCAAGTGACTGAAGCATTAGATTAAACAACGTGCTGTATTTAACAGCCACGACCGCATGCTCCAGTGCTCAGGGAGTGCAATCAGAAAACTTCACACACACACACACACACACACGCTCATAATCATGTCAAACAAGTATGTAGGCATGCACACACCCACCCCAACCTTCCATGGCTGCCACAGCGCCGCACCACCACTGGCTCTTGACAACAGTCTAATTGGTAATTATTCACATACCCCCCTCCTGGGAGCCAGCAATCCTAATGAAACTGCTTCAGTGTCTTGTGCTCAGACAGGTCTTTAGAACACACACACACACACACAAATGAGTTTACAAGTGCAAACACACACAGAGAAAAAACTCAGGGTGTGAGGTCCTCGAGGTCAAGAGGGAAGTCAGAGGTTAAGGATGGATGAAAATCACACCGCAAGTACAGGATAATTAACTTGACCCCTGGAACTGACATTGACCCCGCTCACAAAGAGTGTATCAGTGAGACGTTGTTGGTGAGTAATAGAAAATGATTCATGCATGAACTCTGCTTTAATTACATGCTTGGTGGCTGAAACCCTCACTTTTCCACGTTTTCCATGTTGTTATTGTTTTTTTTTTCTGTTGATCAGAGCTGAAAAATGTGAGAATTTATTCTAAAAAAGTTACAAAAAAGAAGGATCCTCTTTCTTAAAGTCCATTTCCTCGCTGTTGAGGCAATCATCTAGAAATACAAGGCTTTTACAGGACATTAATGATAAGGATTACACACATCTTACAAGTGTACAAGCGTATGCTGTCTGTTGAGGGATAATCACACTTGACGCATAATGAGTCCCCCCATTTCACTAATGCTTGGCTTTGGTGTCATTTTTTTTACTGCAAGCGAGAGGGTTGGCAGCCATTTTTTGATGCAATACGATGGCTAAAAAGGGCCCCGCTGATTGCTGTCATGTTATAATCAAGTCATTTGCATATCATCACATTTGATGAGATAGATTACTTGGCAGAAAATTCTCTGACTTATATTATCAGGGTGGGTGATGGCGAGAGCCAGAATGAGGGGATGAGACTGGCAGAAAAGCAGCTGTGAGAAAATGAATGAGGGAACTAACAGAGAGTCGGAAAGTAGAGTTTAACTTCTCAAAGACGAGCAGGACGTTCATCCTCTTTTACACAGAGAGAACCTCAATAAAGATAAAGAAGGTCACTCTGAGGGGAGGCGGACAATCAATAGCGGCAATCACAATAAATTAAGGAATATGACAAAACAAATCTATATCGAGAGGAAGTCTTCTCACCGGTATACGTAATGTACAGAGGTAAAATAAGGCAACGCTGTGTGCACAGTGTTCCTGCTTACAGATGTTCTTTCTAATCATTTGTTTTTACAGCAAGTTTCAAGAGGACAAGATGTTCCCGTTAGCTTACCATGTGTCCAATACAGGCCGATTCTACTGAAAAGAGACTGTGAACTCAGAAAACAAATAAAATAGACTCCAGGCCAATGATGTATTGCAGAGTACATGACAGCAGTGACACTTGTTTACATGTATTATCACAGTACTCCCGCTTTTTAATCGAGTATTTTTATATGTTAGCCCTCACTCAAACCAAGAAGATGAAATAATGCCTCGTAACTGAGGTGTATCTGAGTTCACCTGGTCGTGTTGGTAGGAAAATGCATGTAAGCGAGAGCAGCAGTGAGAACAGAGACAGGGTTTGTGTCAGCAGGCTAACATCAAGTCCTGTTCATAACCTTTATAACACCAACCTCTTCGACCTACTATATGATGAGATTTAAGTGGAATGAACATTAATTATGAATGTGGTCACCTGGAATGATCCTGAAGTTTAGCCCTGCTGAATTGTTGATAAGGCTTTGACAAACAGAATGTATATGGGTTAGAGTCAGTGTATGAGGGAAAACATGTATTCTGCATCACCCAAAAACAATATGGAGTTCATGAATAATATAAGAGCCCATAGGCAGGCTGCAAAAGACAAATGAAAACCTGTATGAAAAGGGGGGATGTGAGTAACCGTAAGAAAAATGATGAAGAACAAAGAAGGGGAACCTTTTAACGCATCTGACTTTGACTTTGTTTTTCTAGTAAATGTCGGGTATCAATTTCACAGATGCAATAGGACAAAGACATGACAACATGAGAGTGAACTACCGTTAAGATCAGACACAAAGCGTGACTGTGGAAAAACATCTGGCCCTCCCCTGACTGGCACAAAAACTCCATGACAGCTCACAGATGTCTGCATGCCGGTAAGAGCCATTCACAAGGCATACACACACGCAAACACACGCAAAAAACCAGATGAATCACTGTGTCATTCATTACCCCTCAGGGTGCCATCCTCTGCACCACGGAAATATGGCGGATTCCCTCTTTAATAAATGTGGAGGCTGCTGCCATTAATATATTTATATCTGCTTATGCACCTTGTTGAAAGCACATC
The DNA here is from genome assembly GCA_029783645.1 of Ctenochaetus hawaiiensis. Classification (NCBI taxonomy): domain Eukaryota; kingdom Metazoa; phylum Chordata; class Actinopteri; order Acanthuriformes; family Acanthuridae; genus Ctenochaetus; species Ctenochaetus hawaiiensis. Next base: position 4,764,342 of record JAPZDY010000008.1, on the reverse strand, counting down.
CAGAGAGATTTCAAGCTATATGAGCTTATTTCTTATCTACTAAGACAACTGAGCATGCCAACCCCCTCCCCTTCCTCCCTCAACATCTTTTCTTCCCCCTCTTCCCCTCTGCTCATCTCCTTGCCTCCATTTTTTTTCCCGTTTCTCCACACTGCAGAAATGGGATTTGAGCATTTGGGGTTCACGCGGCGGGCAACGAGTCTTGAGGACTAAAAGTTTCTGTTCCGTTTCAATCGTTTAGTTTGGGGAAAGTTTGAGCGAACCCACTCACAGCCTGGAGACATCCAATATGATAAGAAGGCTGGCTCATATCTGATAACCAGTTGCATAAACACAGAGTGAGAGAGGAGGACAGCCTACGCTGGCTGATGCAACAGACATAAAGTACAATGTGTACCGCAGCTTATGTTACTGCCTTGTGTTAATATATAATACCACTTCATTTTCCTGTTGTCCGAGATGAGAGATGGGCACAAACACTCAAACGCCTTCCTGCTTTGTGTAGCTTTTCCTCTTTCCTTCCCTTCCTGAAGAATTCCAGAAGTATCATAAAGTCTTGAAGCACCTCGAGAGCTTTCACTGGCATGGTCAACATGCCAAAACTGAGAATATTAGTGTCTCACCTGAGAGCAAGAGCAAGATAGCGTGAGAACGAACAAACTTTCAGGTCAGTAAACATCTACATCTGAATTTAGGCCTCATGCAACCTCAGCTGTACCATGTGTTTCTGCTATTAAGCAAACAAGAAAACTGAAAATGCTGAACATGAAAACATAATACTTGCTTTTCATTGTGTTAGCATCGCAGTTATTTAGTGTTAGCATGTTAGCCTGGTAGGATTTAGCATAAAGCACTGTTGTGTACAGCCTCTTTATAGTCCTGATTTTTGTGTTATTGATTTCTCTTTAGTTGGTTAACTTTTATAAATAAGATTATTTTGTATACACTGCATGCACACATTTTTTTTTTACTCAACAGTTTGTATTAAAGTGGCAAGTGTGTTGACTTGTCCTTCACTCACTGTTTGATCACACTGACCGTTGCTTGGATTTGAACCAGTGCTTTCATGTCCTTGTGTGATGCTGGAAGCATCCTCACACCCACGGAGACTGGAAGTATGAACATTTATTTAGCTGGCCTTTTTCTGACCCCTGTGGTGTAAATGGTTGTGGGCGCACCAAAGCCATCTTAAGACTAACTTTCCTCTTTCAGCCAGCAGCGTCGACGGAGCGCCACCTTACACCCACCACCTTCGCGCTTGTCTGCACTGTCTGGATTATTGCCAGGATTATTCCCCCGGCTCAGACTCTGAAGCAGTTCTTAGACTGTCTTGTACTGTGGTTGTTATTAGGGAAGGTGACAGAGAGGTGATGCTGAGGTAGGCGGAGTTTATGTTCGTGTGTGTGTGTGTGTGTGTGTGTGTGTGTTTATATATGTGCCCAGAGTGACATTAGCTCAGCAAATTCTTCAGAGACCAGTGTATGGTGGCGTCAGCCTGGCTTCCGCGCTTTCCTGTCATGGGAATTGTTCCAGATGTGGTTTGTTAGGATCAAAGGCAGAGAGAAGAGATGATCTCTAGTGCTTCAGGGGGAAAAGAGGAAGAGGGAGAAAGAGAAAGTCATGCCACATCACTGTTTTGTTTCAAGTGTCTGCTTCTCAATAAGACTGCATACTTTTACTCTTTAACCCTTTTTCCCTTTAACAACCACTTAAAGTAGACTATAACTCAGTGCATTTACTTAATACTTTGTGTAAATGTATTTTAATGTAGTGGTTTCTGTTACTCAGCACTCTGTTTTACAGTCTACTTGACACATTTTTGAAGGAATATTGTACTTTTTACTCCTCTAAAATTGCTGCTCTAAGGACTAAGACTTTACATAAAATTGTAATATAAATTTAAAATATCTATTGTAGTTTTAAAATATATTACAACTTGACCAGTTAGAGCATATCAAGGGTGTTTAAACATTCACACATCAGTTATAACCCTACCTATAAAATGTAATAATAAAACCCTGGTACCACCTTTTTACCTTTACTGTTAATAGTCTTACTCATATCTATGTATATTATTTCAATACTTTTAGTTCTGATTTTGAATGGAGGATTTCCACTTTTAAAATTGTTTTAAAGTGAAGTTAATCAAATGAAAATCTCCAACAGGTGTGATTGTGTTTACTGTTTACTGAAGACTGGTTTCAGGTGAGCATCTCAAAGTCCCCTTTGTCTCTACTTCATTACAGAGGACTGAAGAAGTAGAAAATCCAGTAAATGACTTTAAAAAAAAGCACAAAGATTAGAGTGAAGTCTGAGCTGAGGAAATGCAACTTCATTGAAGTAAGTTTCTCCATCCATGATGATGCAGCGATAAAGTTCTTGCAGAAGTTCAACTCTGGTATAACTACGTAAGAGGAATAGTTGAAGGGTGAAAGCAAGTGCATTTCAATAACAGACACCCTGCCGGAGGATGAGCTGCAGACGAATTCATACTCAAAAAGTAATGAATCATAAACAAATAAACATAACAGTTTTGAGAATGAAAGTTTGTGTAAGTACATATGTTAAAACACTTTTGTGACCCTTTATGCTTTCTGAATACTTTCTGTGTATTCAGTCGTGTTTGATTTTTCCATTTTTTAAACGGTGCTGAACGGCAGCCAGGCAGGAAAAGCCTGCAGTGTCTGGTCTCAATTCAATAAAAGATTTGACTGATGTGAAAAAAATAGTTTTCTTATAAATAAATATTCTTGGAATGTGTTTTTTTTTTCATTTTTCCATTCAAGGGCACACTGTAAGCATGTAAGTTGTAAGCTGAATGGCAGCCAGGCAGGTGGTGTCTGCTACAGAGGTAGCTAATGACACTTTAAGGTTTCACCACAGGGGGTTTTGCTCACTGCCTGCCTGCAGCACACTGACATGTCCACTGCACTGCCCTCCCCAACCCCGGTGCGATATGTGTGTGTGCACATATAAGTGAGACCATGTTTGTGTGTGTGCCTGCTCTCCACCTACTCTCTCCCACAAGGCCAGTAGGAAGTGGAAGGTAGAATTTATTCTGAATATCGATCGTCTGGCATCTCTGTGGGTGTTCTGTGCCGCGGCGCTCAGCTAGGGAGCAGAGATGGATGCCTTGTCAGTCTGTTGTCGCAGTGAGGGGAGAAGGGCTGTCAATGATACATAAATCTACAGCAGAATGGTCACGGGGGGGGCAGAGGGAGAAATATAGATATTTGTTATTGACTAATTTGTTGCCGTATTTGTTTTCAAGCCTGGGACACTAATGAAGTGGCCCCTTTTAAAGTGCAGGTGTGGGGAGTCGGCCATAAAATGACTTTATGATAATATCAGACAGATTATTATGCAAAAGTAAATTGTTTTTCAATTATGAATGTTCCTGATGGCGCACACTCACTTTTGGTAACATATGTAGTCATTTTAATGCAAATGTTTTCTGAGAAATGAACATAACCCTCAAATCTGTCATCGATGTTCAGCTGAACAGTCTTAGATACCTTCTTCTCGCACTGGTAAATGCTTTATCAGCGTGTTAACAGCATGGAAAGAAAGATAAGTGATCTGGTGGCGAGACATAAATTGACACCCAAAGGAGCCAGGAGAGTAAAAAATAGAGAGAAAGAGGACTTAAACATATCTGCAAACAAATTAAGGATAAAGAATCATGCACTAGCGGTTCGTTCCATCTCAGAGCGTCTCTTATTTAGACACCACCAAGCACCCACACTTTGCTTTTCTCTTCCTTTTTTTAAGGGTTTTTAGGAATTATAAGACCAGTGAACCAAATGATTATTGCTCAAAGTTAATAATACTAAACTATAGTCTATTTACGTGTAAAATAGGTGCCTTATGTTTTCTCTCACAACTTGTAGTAAGTTTCTAAATATTTCAAAGGCTTGAAGTGCAGCAGAGACATCAGAGACTATCTTTGAATGCACCAACAATTATAAAAAAAAGTGTAAAATAAATAAATAAATGGGTAAAAATAATGACTAACACAGACGAGACAAATAGGAGCAGTAATTTTTTTGTGGCTTATTACTGCCGGATCGCTGTTACACTCGTTTTAATGAACTAACAAGACAGAGTAAAGAGTAGAATGAGAGCACAGCATCTTTACCAGCTTTTGACCTGTTAATGAGGAAAAACACTCACACTGATGTGTGTTACCATGCAGGCCAAATGAGCTACGTACATATATACATGGCTTAAACAGATCAATTAAAGATCACCTTCTGAACAGATGTCATGATCAGTTCTTGTTATTCCGTCTTGTTAGTTCAGATTTGTTAGATTGTTTTTGAAAACTTGACAAAATCACTGCTAATTATAAAATACAATATTTTTTTAACACCACAAAAGAACAAACTGGACAAAAAACACTAAACAGCAAACGTGCCGAGTTCATTCAAACCGAACAGGTCAGGCTCAGTTCTTTTATTTCTTAAAATATTCTGAATTCAAAAAATGTGCAGCGATTTAAACACCAGCTAGAAAAGTGTAATGTGAAATAGACATAAAGATAGAAATGACTCCCATTCCCTTAAAAGTTTATAGCAAATACAAATTTGTTTTTTTTTTCAGCAGACTGTCAACTGATGCATGAGGGAGCTCCAGCCCACCACCACAAATAAATTCTCAAATCTGCATGAAGACACTAAGAATTTAAAAAAAATAAGTCAGAAGCAAAAGAAACAAAGCACCAGAATCCAAAAAAAATTATCATAAACTTGTAGCAAGGATCAATTTGTTAGAGGTTTGTTTACTCTCCATTACCAGCTCTTCCTGAACAGATGTGCTGCACTATCCTGTTCAGTTCATTCAGTTTCTCAACAGCTCAAGGAGGCTGACAAACAACAGAAGCTTCATTAAATTCAAAAAACTTCCCTCACAGTCATCTGCAGAGCTCAGTGTATTATTGTGTCCTGCCATTGTGACTTTTCGTGAAGGTATTTATTCATACACTTTGCTAAGCTGTGATGAAAGAAAGATCCTCCGGCAAAAAATTCAACAAAGGACTTTTAACTAATTCACTTACATTTAACTAGCAGGGTGTTAAGAATGTTTACACCCACCTTTCAGCTGAATTATACAGCAAACAAACTATTTTGCACAACCCCTCATTAACAAGTGGAGGAGTTGGTGTAATACACGCTACGATCAGCCGATGCCAACTAACTTTAATCTCCCTTTAAATCCCTCCTGGGATACAGTTTGTGACCGTGCGGTGGCTGCCAGCTGTTACCTCCATGAATGTGACTGTCATTTAAAAAAAAAAAAAAAAAGAAAAAAGTGTCATGAAAAGAGTTTTGTGAAAAGATGGACTTTCTCAAAAACAGGAATTTCTCAAATGATAGGCACATCTGTGCTAGCAACCATCATGGAGGGCAAGAAAAAAGAAATCACTGGCATGATGTTGGCTCAAAAAATCACAGAGAGAGAGAGAGAGAGAGAGTTGGGTGCATTGAGGTTGTGAAAAAGTGCTATAAATACACAGCTGTCACAGAATTTCTTTCACAACAATTTCAAATAAGCAGAGTTGTCAGTTTTTCCCTTAAAATTCAAAAATGTAAATGTATTGATTTATTCAGCAGGACTGAGGTCAATCAGATGAGAGTTAGTAAAGGAGAGTGTTTTGGACGCTCGGGCTGCATCCAAATGTGAGTCACTTCTTGTAGTAATCACCATGTCAGACTCTTTTGCAAACCGGTTCGTTTAACATAAAAAATAACATTCAGACACAAAGTCGCATAGATGAGCTAAGAGTCTTTTTTAAAGGAAAAACTGTGGCTCATTTCCAAAAACCACAGACCACCAATTCATTTTTGAAGCTAAGTTATTGGTTCTATGAGTCATTTTAAATCTCTATTCAACTTCATTTGCATCTCAGTTTCAAAACACAACAAAAAACTAAAAGCAGATTCAAAGCCAAAAAACCAAAGTGACCAAACAATCACACAAATAGAAAATAAGTTGTTTTGCAAAAAGTATCTATCACTGTATTTGGAAGTAAAACTACAAGAAGTACAAACTTAGTGTCACTAATAAAACTGTGGCACAGCTGAACCAGAGTTTGGACTGTAAGCTAAGATGGATGTGTACAGTTGAAAGGCTGGGTTGTAATTTGACCATATTTTGCTCTTTAAATTAATTTTGTCTAATCTTTAAAACATGTTTAGCTATTTGGTAGCCCTGTTGAATTGTT
>JAPZDY010000008.1:4739112-4751266 GCA_029783645.1 Ctenochaetus hawaiiensis | reverse complement strand
AGATACACTGTAAATGCCTGTAATCCCATGGTTTTTCATTTTAAGCATGTGAAGCAGAGCGACAAGACTACATCCTATACATACTGTATACTAGTTAGATAAAGATGTATGTAATATATATATAACATATAAAAAAATATAGGGTTATATTGATTGTTCCAACAATACACATAGCATGTGCAAAAACTTTTCTACTGAAAATCTGCTCGGATATTATATATTATATTATATTATATTATAGCGAAGTTGTGTTTGTGAGAGTGAAAGCTTCAAAATGCGCAGCTTAGGAAATCAATAAGTGGTGGGCGATGTCGATATTGTGGCCTGCCAACACAAATAAATGAAAGTACAGGGAACACTGAGGTACCCTTTTAGCATCTATTAGCCACAGGAAGGTTTTCAAATAATACAATGCAAAGTCATAGATGGCAATATTGGACGATGATTGCAACAGCTCCACCTGAGGGTGTATGAAGCGCAAAATAGTCCCAATGAGGATGGGGTGATGAATCACACACTGGACTTTGAGCCAAGAGGAAAAAGAATAAGCCAGATGAAAGCACAAATCTACAATCCTTTTCTCCACCTAACTAAGTAATTTTGTTGTCTAAACCTAAACCAAACTAGAATTATGATTATTTTGGAGGAATGTTGGACAAAAGCAACTCTCTAGTTCAGATTTGGAAGGGTTATAGCTGCAGCAACCATCTTCATGTACTTAGAGCAACATTATGTAATGAAAGATTCATCATAATACTGGTTCTGCTGTTTTCAGCTGAGGTCAGGAGTGAATCAGGCAAAGAGTCTACAAGCACTAAACTCACTTTTCATGGAACTGGGAAACTGATTTAAATAGTAATCGTCTGACCACAGATTTCTCCCTCAGGCTGTTGCTATAGATAAGAATTTGTTCTTAGTCAACTTTCTTTGTTCTGTAAAGGTCAAAAAATACTTGGTGTCTCTCTGATGTGCAGTCTTCTTCAAGTGAGTCCAATGCAGTGGTGGAGGACATATTTATCCTGATGCTGCTCATTTTGATCATGATGCTTGGTTAAGCACTTGATGTGTAGTGGCAATATAAAGCTTTAAATGAAGCTTCTAAGAGTGAAATTAGGGTTTGAGAGAAATTCATTGAATCTGGATCTAATAATGTCTCCATTTATTAAATCCCTTGTCAATGCAATGAAGTTCAGTTATCTACATTTGCTAGTAATTAAAGTTAAGGGTAACTAAAACTTAATGACATGTAATTTCCTTTTGATGGCTGTGAGGGCAATGGCAGTTTTAGTTTTTTTCATTTCTATTAAGACGTGGCAGCACTCTGTTGGTTTTGCTGTAAACACAGAGAGATGTTGACAGAGTTTTCTGTTTTTTTCCCTCACAAATAATCTCTGGCTTAGTGCAAAAACCAGACTGCAGAGATTAAAGTAACTAGACACCAACAAAATTATTATTGTGGCTATTAAGGAATAAATATTAATTATATGCATCTTATTTTAATCTGTGAGAATTTTTGTCAATATGCCAAAAATGGAGGACCTCTAGTAATAATACATTTTAGAGGAAATGGGTTGAATGCAATAGTAACTTAAAGGATTATAATTAAACTTGTCTTTTTTTCTAAATAAAGCCAAATATTTTCCTATTTGTCCTACTTGTGAGTCTGGTTTTTGATTTGGAAAAATCTAATGTATCCCTCTGCTGATGATCCAGTCTCGCAAATAATGTTTTTTAATTACTGTTTATTGTTTATGGATATTTGTTAAATGAACACTCAAGAACAAGGAAGTAAAAAGTAATGTCAAATGGCTGTGTCCCAGTGATCTGGGTGTTCAGGTTTCTGGCCATGATCCCTGGTCCAAGTCTGGCTTTTATGCATGTCATCACCCCTCTACTCATTTCCTGTCAGCTGTCCACTGTCAACTAACGACACAGAATGGATAATTGACTTTAAATAGGTCACCCTCAAATGGATAACTTGGTTTTATTAAGTTTATTTATTTTTAATCTTTTAATAGCTACAATTTGAAGTGCTGCGATAGAGATGCCACACACATGATGGGCCGCTACGATGACAAGCAGATGAGCTCAGTGCTCATAGTTTGGAAACCAGTGAACTGTAAATGCCAAAAGAAGTAGTTAGCGCCTGATAGCACCAGTGGCACCCATAACTCTAGCACCCAAAGGGGGGCAGAGCATCCTGGAATGGAACAGAATACTATCTCGGCTTACAACTGTCATCCATATTTCAGACTGGAGTTTAATGACTATATTAAAAGCCCTATTAATCTTTGGTAATGATACTGCATGGTTATTACCTTGGTGCACGAGGTGTGGATGGTGGTTTTGTGTTAGAGGGGAGAGATCTCACAAATCATTTTTACTGTCAGCTCCCACATTGAAATGATGCATTTGTTAACATTTGGAAATCACAGTTAATTAATAGAGCCAGTCTTGTGGGGTTAAATGACAGCCACTTGATCAGATATGGGTCTTTAACCTCACACATACAGTATTTTCACAGTTTCCTGTGTGAACGTCCTAAAATCAGACAGTAAATCTTTTCTTCTTTTTTTTCATTTAACCAGAGACATTTATTTTACTTTCTTGTTCAACCATTTCTCCAACCAACTCTTCTGTCCAGTTTAGACCCTGTCATCCATTTTCCCTTTCATTCCTCTTTTCTTTCTCACCCTGAGGCTGGTTCATGGGTCTTCGCTGTTGCAACACCACCAAAGTTGGGAGCTGTAGCTCCCACATGAAGAGAAATGTTGAATTTTAACTTTCCTTTGCAAGACACGTGCACTTAAGTGCCTGCAAGCGCATGACAGGGCATCTCATTATCGGAAATTATATTCAAAAACATCATTGCCAAGGTTTGGCTCAACCAACACTCTGTTGACTACAACTTTATTGACTGACACTACAGAGACCATATTGAAATAAACAGGACTGCTCATCTCAAAGTGATGCCCTCCGGAGGAGGAGTAAGAAAACAGAGACGAGATGAAACAAGAGGAAGTCAAGGAAAAGACAGAGGGCAAGAGTTTAAGGCAGTGGGAGAGAGAAGCAGCAGTTAAATATGACAAGGGATGGAGGGATAAAAAAGGAAACTGAAGGACGAAGAGAAAAAACAGAGGAACAAGGACATGAAAGGCTTTCATGTGTTCTGTAATTGAGCTTGAAATCGCCCTATATTCTAACTTAACGGTAAACTTTTGTCCCCTCCCCACTGCTCATTCACTGCCTTCATCGTTTTCTGTCTCCTCTCCCTCTCTCATCCCTCCCTCCCTGCTTTCTTCCCTTCCCTTGTTTCCTTGTGCACATGAAAGCGACAGGTCTGTCTGGTCCCGCTTTATGAATATTTAAGTCTTGCCTCTCGACTTTTGTTTATGCCAGGCCTTTGGAGGGCACATCCACCTGTTTTTTTTTTTTTTTCTTACTCCTTCTTCACCTGAACCCTCTGCCCTCCACCCTGCATCCTCACCTCCGCTTCTCATTTGTTTATTAATATCCCCACATTGTATCTTCTATGATCCTCTACTCCTGACTCACTAAGCTACATCCTTCTTTTCTTCAGTTTTTATCACATCTCCATGGCAGCATGTGTGCTTGGTTAATATCAAACCCTTTTTTTTTTTTTTTTCACCTTATAGGCGCAGATGTCTTTATGTTTGCCTTTGTGATTATGTGAGTCACTGAGAGGGTGCTTTGCATGCCTTCTAGGCGGCGTCAGAGCGATTGTGGTGTGGCGGCAGCAGAGGCCGCAGGTGTGGGCCAGATATTGGAGAGGGATCTTATTGAGCCAGTTCAAATTAGGCACAGTTTAGTAGACTGCATTTTGTCATGGCCGTTCCATCAGCAAGGTTTTTTTTTTTTTTTTTTGGTGGGCTTGTAATGTCTTTTGGATTCAATTTCCTACTTTCTATTGAAAAAAAAAGGCTTGTTATTTTAAAAGCAGTTACATATATGTGGGTTTTTTTGATCATTTGAAAGACATTTCAGTGTTTGTCACATGGTGCATTGATTTCAGTGTTTCCATCCTGATGCAGCGTGAGTGAGGAGCCTGTGCACGCATGCATGTTGTGTAGCAGAAAGCTGGCTGGTAATTTCCAACTGGTGTGTGCTTGGGCCTCCGAAATTCCCATCTCATTCTGGGCAATCTCCCTCAACCTATTTCCATGGAAATTAAAGCGTAATGCCAGACATCATGGCTTCTCCACTGACACACACACACACATACAAACATGCTCCAAGGAAATACTGGAGCATGTGGAAGTTTACAGAGCAGAACTTGGGGAATAAAAAAAAACAGAGATAGATCTTGGATTTATAAATATGGAGGGAAGATAAGAGGATCAGAGAATCAGAGTCTTTCTGGCTCGCTGATCAGAACTCTCACCATGTTTTTTACAGTCGTACAATGATGGACTTAAATCAGCAGAAACACGTCAGAACACGGGAAGGGAATGTGAATTCAATCAGGTATGACAAGGATTTTTAATATTCTCAAAATCTTCTGCAATTAATAAAACCGGTAAATAAACTAGTGGTGTGAATAAATTGGAATTACGTGCTCTTAATACGCCACATGCAGTAAAACACTTGGCCGCTAAGACTTGAAGATTGAATTTTAGAGAAAAAAGGACAGTAATAAAACATAAACATAAACACATCATTACAATTTGAGCAGTGTCTATTTACCGGTGCATTACCGGTTTGTCAACATATGTAACAATCAAGCTTTCCAGCAGTGCTGTTATGGAGATGCATCTTTGTTTATCTGTGAGACAGCTCTCACAGTCTTTCAGCGTTCATCGCTCCCTCCCTTGTTCATGCTTTATGTCTTTGTTTAAGCCTTGGCAGACCATCCATATTCTCTTGGAAACACTCAGCATCAGGTTTGCTCTGCAGTATAAGGCAGCCTTTACATCCGATTCACAAACATGAAAGTAAACATACATGTACGCCCACACATCCAAGACACGTGCAAAAGCACATAAGCCTCAGCAGGAGCAAACAGCATAAGGTGCTGCAGATTTCAACTGAACTGCGTGCATATTTCAAACAATTTAGCAAAATATCAGCAAAGAAAATCAGTGTGCCTGTTTCCAGCTGGTGCTTTGTGGATATTATGTAATCTGCAAATTATGTAATGAGAATATAAAGAGCGTATAACTAGATTACTAGTTAAAAGAGCATTTTGTAGTTGCGGCACATTATTGGGCTCCAGAGCTGCTTCTCACCGAAGATGCCATTTATGTTGCCAAAACTGATTTACATGTCTACTCTGTAACACATACACACACTGAACATGTGAGGATTTTGTTTGCCATCTTTTTTATTGTATTAACTTGAGGATTTCTGGTGCAGTGGGGGCATATAATATCACAATACCCCATTTATAGAAGAATAAGAAAGGTCAAAGGAGGCCCTGCGTTAGTGCCTCTGGGCTGATCAGTTTTTTATTTTAGATTTTTTTCAGGGTAAGTGTAAAATAAATTAAAACTACCCTGTGTATGAATTATGCAATGTAAAACATACAAGCCTGCAAAAGCTTGTTTGTTTCATCTGTCTCATCCTCTTCTTCTCTGTGCTGCAACTTTTAAGCTCAGTGGAGTAAAAAACTAACAAAAATTGTGTAGTTGTTTTGTGTGTGAAGTCCAACTGAATCTACTGCCTGTGAAAGGACGCACACTGGACTTCTTACTGTACATAATAACAACACACATACCAACACATGGTGAGTGTGGGCCTCACACTGTGTGCACACCAACCACAGCCATATTGCTCCAATACAAGCAGGATTATTTCCTTTCTAAACACAAACACACACACACACAGCTGGGATACTGGTGTGGTGCAACTAAACGCAATGATTACTCTGCCCACACAGCCTCTGGATCCTCTCCCATTATTGGCTTTAGATGAAATCAAGATCGATTGATCACTCGGTCTGAGACTCTGCTGCTGCTGCTCAAATGTTCGTGTGTCCTCATGTGTGGAGCGTTCTGTCTACAAGTTGCACTGTCTTTTTCTGCCGATACACTTCTTGAAGACTTTGTATCATTATGTCTGTTTCTGTGTGTCTGTCTGTTTCTGATATGTTTACTGATTTTATGCATGTTTATGTTTATTTGTATTTAATCTGGAAGTGAAGCCCACTCCCCTCTGTGGTCGTATCCCTGAGTGAGTGCTTCCTGGAGGTCTGAGCAGGAGGTACGTACACACACATACACACACACACAACACACATATACACTATCTGATACACACAGACTAATATGACACACTTCCTCAGGGCGTAGGATGAAAAGAATTTTTAAACACAGAACCGTCTGAAGGACCCTCATACATATTTCATCCTGCAGAGCTGATCCTGCTCTCATAAAGCAGATTAATTGGACATTTACTCAGTCATCAGTTGATTTAGAAAATATATCAGTTTAACATCCTGTCTTTCTTCTCCGCTCACTTACATTTCCTATTGCTCTTTAGTTTTTATCAGCCTGTTTGGTCTCCCCAGAGTTTAGTGAAGTAATGGCCTGAAGTGGCCATTACAACTTTGGGAGTCCTGGGTGATCTTGTCAGACAAGAGAAATGTTGTGTGCTCACTGTCTGTGTGTGTGTGTCTGTCTTTGTGTGTGTGTGTCTGTTTGCACGTCTGCTGATTTAGTCCAAACATACAGATCTATGCAGAAGCCACACTCAACAGAAAAACATCCAGATTTTTTAAAGAAGCAGATCTTTCAACTGGGTTTACTGCTGCAAATAGAGAGTGGACACCTCGGCCTTCATGCATTTAGCGCCTATTGCTGCTTAAAGGGCTTACCCAAGTAGGTCTGCAAGAACATGGTGGCAAAACTAGGGGAGGGAAATATTCTTACAGCTTGGTGAAGAAGTTGGATGCCAAATATAAAAATGGCAGAGAGATGACTGCACAAAGGTTAATGTTGCCTTTTTTCTACCACAATGCAGACTTGTAATTTTCATCTTCCTCTAACAGAAACACCACAAATGTTATTAACTTAAAATTTTCCACATAATCAAAGACTTTAACTCCACATGCACGTAATGAGAGCTGTAAAACTCATCTCTTTCTGCCTTAGCTCACAACTTTACTAATCATCCCTTGAAGATTTTTTTTTTTTAATGAAAGATGAAAACCCTAAAACACAACACTGAAGTATAAATCAAACCTAAGGGCCACAGACTAGCTGAACTTAACATTTTAAAGCAAGTTTTACCTACTTCCACAAAACTATCGGGGAAATTATGTTTATGGGTTTTTGCAATTTGCACACATCAAACAGTTCTTTCTTCAGGATCAAACATGAAAAAAATGACACTGGGGTAGACATGCTAATTTGCATTTAATATATATTTGTAATTTCTATGGTTTAATTCAGGCTAAGATCCCCGTGCTGTCAGGAACATGCAACAGCTTCCTTTCCTTCGGAGACAATTGAGATGAAACAGGTTCCCAGTAGGCACACAGTCTTTCCCTGCCATTGAAGTGTGTTTTACCCAGTAGAGTGTGTAAGTGTTACTTTAAGTTGCTCTCTCCAGTCTGAATCTGTCAGACAGAGTGAGCAGGAGTAGAGTAGAGTCTCTATCCAGCGAGTGCTCAGGGAGGCAGGAGAGGTAAAAGGCTTTTTGCTCGAGGCCAAAACTGTTAACTCCCAGTCTGCTGCTCTGCCTGTATGTGTGTCAAGTGGAAATATTTTACATATATGTGCCATGCAGCACATGTCTGATGTTGCTGAAGCTCACACACATGATTAACTTGTAGAGTTGAGTTATTTCAAACTGTTCCTCTAAGTTAAAGGATGCAAAACAGGGAGCAAGTGAGTGTGTGCCACCTTTGCATATGAGTGTGTGTGAGTGGATATGACTGCAAGTGTGTCAGTCTGGTAGTTTATCTGTCTGCTGTCTCAGTCAATAGTCTGAAGAAACAGGGGCACAGAATCTCAGCTGACAACCCAGCGGCTTGAATGTTACCCTGAAATTGCTCTCACTCATCTGTGCCGAACTGCACCTGCTTTCACTGCTTTTAGCATGATGCTGCAGTCAATGTTGAAATAAAATACACCACAAAACCAGCTTCATTTTCATGACAAATTCCCGTCACTGGACTGATGAGAAGAAAGACATGAAATAATGAAGTGTATGTATAGGAAGCAGCTTCATAGAGGCACAGACACTCAGTGCAGGTGTGCATTCATTTCTGTCTTAAGAAAAACATCTCATTTACCTTTAATTATGTTTATTGTACATGTTTCTTCTCTTTTTCTGCACTTTTTTTCCCCATAAATTACAATAAAATGTACTATCTCCATAAAGGCTGCTAGTTACAATACCAGACACTGGAACAAAGTGATACTGAAGTTGGCAAAAAGTAACTCAAGGTTGCAGGAAAACTTAAACATAGGGGACAAAGGTGATCAGTAGCTATCACAGAGGTACTTAATCATTTATCTTGCATCTATCCTGAATTAATAGTGCAGACTTTGTCCTTGGCTTTTTACAGCAAGCAAGAAGAAGTACATATTGTGCGAGTAGGATCTAATATCCTCTGAACAACTTGTTATTAGACCGTTTCTAGTCGTACTGACAAACAACAAGAAAGCAAACTTGCAAATACGTTGCTGCAAATGTGAATGCAGGATCTTTTGCTTTCAGAACTCGAGTTGATTAATGTGATTATGACTATTATGGCTATTATCAAGCAATTGTGACAATCTCCTCTGAAATATGAAAAGACATTTTAAAAAAAGACATCATCATATTGAATCCTTGGGACAAATGACAGATTTGATTGAATCTCCAGTTTATAAATGCGTCTTAGTGACTCTGAGTAAAGGGTTAGACACACTGCCATTTAAAGTGTCAAAGTTCTGCAGTAAAATCAATGTCATTTAATTGAAATAGCCATGATGAGTTTTACTAAAGGGCAAAGTAAAACTGCTCAACTGGCGAATAGCAGACCCTCATAATAGCACTGACCTGAGACAAGAGCCAGAATGGTGGAAGCCACTGTAGCTTATTAGCTGCATCCACTTTTTTAACCTTCTCCGTCGTAATTTGAACTGCTGCACAATGGTACAAAAACTTCTTGAAACAAAGAATGAGCAACCACTCTCATGAGGTGGTATGAACAGTTTTTTTCCTTTTCAACAGCTCTTTTTTCAATGCAAAGCAAAAGTTTCAGGTGCAGTAAAGTTCAGAGTACAGACAAAATAAAAAGCAGCTCTGAGAACTACCGTGGCTTTGTTTGTGCTCTCCCAAGGTTCTCTGTTCCCAAGGTCCAATGTTCCCCACTGCCAGGGTCTGAGTCACCTGACCAGAGCGAAATCTAAGGTTTGGTGTGTGCTAACAGAATACTAAACAGGGAAACTTAGGATCTTGACAACTTAAGACCCTGGAAACAAAGGACTATAGGAACTAAGAACCCTGAGAATCCATAACATCTCTACATGAACGAATGTGTGAAGATGTATGGATGAATTTAGTTCTGCCTCTTCGTGTTGCGAGGGTGCTTTTAAGTTTAATATCATTCAAAGTGCCAGGTGGTGGATGTATGTCAGTCGTTGACTTCAAAAATAGCTGACTCGGTCTAATTTTGCTTCTCCGTTCAATCCACTTTGCCTGTGCCTAATGGATGGATTCGTCTGCTGCAACATTAACTCATACAAAACTAATGAAGAGCCTCTATTTGGAATTCAATGGCATGCTCTATCTCCAGTGTTGTGGCTCCTCTAACGCATCTTTTCCTTTCGACTCCTGTGGACCAAACACTATACTATATCTGTCACAACAGCATTCACACAGAAAACTCCTTTTATTATTGCTTCTCATCTATGAGGCTTTTTTCTTCTCTCTTTTTGTCCTCCGCACCTAAACAAACAAATGTACACGATGCTCACACCTATTATTTTATTAATAATCTATTGTTGCTATTTTATCCCATCAAATTGTCATGTTTGTTATCTTAGTTTTCTCCTGAATCCTTTGTAATCTTCCACAGTTACTTTACTGGCTTAAAAGGTCAACACTAAAGCTGTCACACACTTTGACAAATACAGTAAATAAGAAGTGACGAAAAAAGCAAATACAAGGGAATTATTCCTCATTTTTCTACAAGTAGTCAACACCTTTCAGCTTTTTGTTTGCACTCGTGTGTGTTCCATCTGTTTTAGTGTTTCACTTTGTGGCTTATGTATAAAAGACTTATTCTATTATTATCTAAATACTTAATGTAAATTAGTGGAGTGGGGATTAATCTGCAGGGGTTCAAAATCAAAACTGTGCATCATTACTCAGACAACAGACTCTCAGACTGAAAAGTTTCTGTTTGTTCTACATGTGGAATACACTGACACTTGATTAGCACGGATGTAATGCTCTACATGTAATTTTTTTGGGGGGGGGGGGACATAAGGAGAACAGATGATCGTTGATTGCATGATGTGTCCTTTTTCTGTCCTTTAATGCCATGTGCAGTATGCTGTGATGGAGACTCGAAGATGCTGAAATGCGTCAACAATTTTGTCAGTCCATTAGCTGGAAATGAAATTATCCCACAATGATCAAGGTGACTTTTTCATCAACGCCGCCGCCTTTTTTCCTAATAAGGTTTCGGAAAAGAGAGAAAACAAAGAAGCTGCTTATTTATAGATTTTAGGCAGAGCATCTCTGATGTTCTCACAAAATATTTTACATTTATCCAGTGACGCATGGCTGCATACTTTGTTGCATGGTGCATACACTGCATGGTGTGCTGTTGTTTTAATGACTGTAGTTGCATTAAAGCTATCTTAGGTCATTAGCCTCAGATAAGCTTGATCCTTACTTACTTGCACTGCAACTTTCTTCCCCTGAAAACATTCCCAAAACATTATTTATCCTTGATTGCAATATCTGTGAGTTCACATTGTTCTGGCTTGATTTCAAGCAACAGTAGCCAAGTTCTGAGATGAGTCCATTCAATCAAAGGAACTTAAAAAGGAGATGAAAAATACAGTGAACATGAGCCTCTCAAGACAGAGCGAGAGATGATGGGATAAAAAGTGGGATTTGGAGAACAGTGAGAGGAATGGAGTGAGAAATGGGTGTAATGTCTGAGGGAAAAGTAGAGTGAGAAAGAGGGGGAAGGTGTTGGAAAAGAGAAGATATAGCGTGAGAAAAAGCAGCAGATAAAGAGCGTATGAGCAATGAGTGTCGGAGCCAACGGCCCGTTCTCCTCACATTCATCAGCGCTCATCTTTTCCACATCTTTCCTTCTCTCCTCCCTCCATCGCCTCTCATGTCAACAGCTTTTTCATCCACACTGCCGATCTATATATCGTGCAAGCACCTTTCACTCAACATTTCCATTATGCATCGCGTGTCATGTTGCACAGCATGAATTATGTAGATTGCCTCAACATTTGGCTCCAGAAAGCGTGATTACAAGGGGACTCGAAAACTGCCACTCAATTTAATATTGTATTCCTGCAGTGAACATACAATATAGGTTTTGCTCTGTTGGTATTTCAAGGTATTTCGTTGTCTTTTTGAATGCATACGCAATTATGTGGAGGAATTTACTCTGAATGAGGAGAGCTAACTTTAGCCAAAAGTGCAGGGAAAGAGATGAAGACATGAAAAGAGAGAAAGCGAAGTTGCAAAAAGAAAATGAGAGAAGTAGCTGAAGGGTGTTTGGAGGATAGAGCAGGTAGAGAGGAAAGGGGGAAGGAGAAGGAAGTGGGGGGAGGTGAGGTAAGTGTAGAATAAGATGTGATATTGTTAATGCTACAGTAAATTAATATTCGCGTGAGGTCATCCATCAGGAGGAGAGCAGGCGAGCCGTGAGAAACATGATAATGGAACCTGTCACCAGGAGGAAGAGGGGGAGAGAACAAGGGAGGAAGGGATGGAGGGAGAGAGGAGGAAAGTAAGTATAGAGAAAGAGAGAAAACCAGCGGCTGATACAGACCTAGAGGGGAGGGCTGAGAGAAAAAGAAAAAAGGGAGGAGAGAGTAGCAAGAGATGCAAATAGAACAAATAGATGGAACTGGTAAAGGGGAAGAGAAAGAGAGGAGGAGGAGGAAAGAGGTAGATAGAAGACACGGTAAAAGAAAAGGAAAGAAAAGAGAAAATAGAGACAGGAAAA
>JAPZDY010000008.1:4701039-4738108 GCA_029783645.1 Ctenochaetus hawaiiensis | reverse complement strand
GTGCGTGTGTGTGAGAATGTGTGTGTGTGTATGTGTGTGAGATGAGGGAGATAGCCATGCAGAATTAATCTACAAATTACAATGAATAATTAAAGCCCGGGAATCCCACGGGAATAAGATGGAATAGTGAGGAAAATGGAGGGAGGAGTAAGAAGGCAGGGAGGGAGGGAAGAGGAAGGAAGGCAGGGAGGGAAAGAAAGAGGCAGGGGGCGCCCTGATGGGGAAGCTACCTCAGGCAGCTCCTCACATAGAGTCCTCAGGGAAGGACGGTGTGAGCAAAACAGGAGTCAAAAGACAGAAAGAAACAGGGGCGGGAGGTGTTTTTGTCCTGACACAGTCGGCGCCGAGAAGATGTGAAGAGAGAGAGAGAGAGAGAGCAAAGGATTGGAGGGGTTCACACATGCTGACAGGGATAAAAGAGCAAAGAAGGTAAAAGGTGAAGGTATGGGGGATGTACTTAAAGCTATTATAAGAAGGAAAATATGGCAACGCAGGGAGGAAGGAGCAAGTGACAAAAAGAGGAACAAGGAGGTAAGAGGGGAGTTTCTAAGGTCCTCGACACAGCTGCCTAAGGCATCGGTGTGAATGTGTCCTCCAGCTGTGACTGCGAGGTGGCCACATGTGGATACAAAGCGTTTGGAAAAGACCTCCTGTCTTTTCCTGCATTGCTGGCTTTAAAGGAATAAACAATAGGATGACAGTTCACTTTAAAGGAGAGATCTGGGTGTTTCTAAGTCTATTTTTATACATACATGTACAATAAAAGAGTTACTGTAAGTTGTTGTAATCTTTCCTCCTCTCTATAAGAACAGTAAGGCAGCTGCTGAACAAATAGCAACATGAAACGAGATAACACATGTAGGAATGCAAAGTAACTATGATCTGTTTCCACTTTAAGCTTAGAGGAGACACTCCCTTTAATAGTGACAGTCTCATCCGTGTGTGTGTGTGTGTGTGCTTTCATCCTCACAGGTACTACACCACTATAAAGAATCAGTGCTGTCATCACTGTTTTTCATTGTTTGTGGGAGCACTCCTCCCCGTGCACAGCTCTACTGCACTACTTTGAGACTGCAATGGAGGAAATTTATTTCCCTAGAAAGACATCCACTATTGTTTTCAGCTCATTAGGTGTTTTAATGGAAGATTTTGCATTTGATTTGAATTTTTACAGTTTAAGACAGCACACTAATGCCGCACCTTTATTTTCCCAACATGATCTCTCTCTGAGCCTTTAGGCCATACATGTTCTTTATCTACATTATGTTAATCAGCTGTAATTTCCATAGAAGTCATTAGGTGATGTCTTACCCACTACTTCACATTTAAAAATTTCTATTCAATATGAACACAAATATGTGGCACAAACTGTAAAAAAACAAATATGTGTTGAGTTCATATGTTCAGGTTGTCTTTGAGGCCAGTTTATATATAAAACCATGGATAGATTGTCTTTGGCATTATCTGCTAATCAAAAGGGTGTAAAATGGTAAATTATGGTATGTAAAGTATTTTTAACATCCACTCAGTCTTCCTCATGAACCATCTTCAATAATTAACCAAAATGACTCTTAATTGTAAGAAGAGTTTAACAACATTTTAACACCTTTGAGATGAACATCTACAGACGTGAAACTGAAAGAGAAAAAAAAAAAAAAACTTAAAACCTAAGGGGGACAACTGATGATGGCATTTCCATTTGAACCACAGATGTCAGACATACTGTACATTAACAGCACCTTCAGAGGCTTTCACAAATGTGCTGCAGCTTTTGTTTATTGTCCATATGTTTAGACATTACTTTAAATCATTTCACCCTCGGGTGTTTTTCTCTTTAAGTCTTTATTTAACCTCTCCTGTTTTCTTCTGTCCTCATTTCCTCTCTCGTTCATAGACTATTGTATTCCTTTTTTGTTCTGTCACAGTATCTTAAGTATTACTTTTTTGAATCAATATGAGAGCAACACGGACGTCTAAATGTGCCGCACTGAGATTAGGGATAAAAGGACGAGAGGGATGACAAACAACCTGATGAAGATGAAAGAGTGTGAGTGAAAAAAAACTACTGGATGATGTCCTGCCCTCATTGATTTTGCTGCACGCAGCCTTTCAGCATACTGGTCATCAATAGATACAGCTGTAGGACAAAGTAAAAATGCACTGAAACACACACACACACTCTAAAATAAACATGAACATCAGTATTTATGTCCGTATGCTCAAGGCACATGCAAAAACAACAACAAAAACAACAACAAAAACATATGTTAACATGTATTTGTAGAGAGATGAAAACACACACCAACAGAAATAGTACGTCTTTCTGTGCACTGGGTGCCAATCTCACTTATAGGTCTGTTGCTGGGTCTTTGTCAGCCCTTCCAGGAGACTTGTAAAGATAACAATAGGCCAATTACTGCCTAATTACTACAGATAACTGGTTCAATAAATTCTTCTGGTCCAATTTCACTTTAATTGTCCCAATTAGATTCAATTAGATCTTGCTAGCTTTATTGGAGGACAGTTAGAAGAGATGCTTTGGGACCACAGGGTATATTACGGAGTCCCAGCATCCCACATGTACTTTCAGCACATGCATGAATGCCCATAAAAAACATGAATAAGGATATTCAGGCATACACTGCAAATACACACCCTCACTCCCTGCAACAACAGATAAGCACCAACACGGAATCTACGCCAACTAATAGCTGTATGTTTGCACATTTGTGCTTTCATGCTGCTCTTTTTGCCGTGTGCGGTTTAGCAGAATGACAGTATGCACAGTTAAAAAACAACTTAGAGCCCCAAGAGCTCTGCATGGTGACAAATGAGTGTGCACTTATACACACGGCTGTCCAGCAGAAGTCATGCTTTAACACACTGAAACCTCGAAGAAAGAAAGTGATGTAAGTGAGCCGGTGTTTTGCAGCGGCTTTGAGTGTTGTGTGGGTTGGAAAGGTGGGGCGGAGGGACAGACACCAGCAGACACTGCTGACGATAATTGCGCCTACAAGAGAAGAAGTGGGCGGATTGGAGCTTTTAAAAGATTCTGACTAGATTCTGCCCTGATCTGAATCCCTTCACCAGCGGGAGGAGGGCTCGTTTTAATCTATTTTTACCTTAAAGCTCAAAATGATTCAGCAGTCAAACTAGTGTGGGCAACGCAATTTTGGGAGGGAGCTTCAAATGTCAAAAAATTACACTGGGTAGTGTTAAGAGTCTAACTGTCAGAAGAACAAGAAATTATTAGCGCTGTAGCTAGTGATTATTCCGCACATTATTATAAAAATTAATCAAATAATGATTTGGTCTATAAAATGTCAAAAGACTGTGAGTAGTGCCTCCCACAATTATCCAGAGCTCAAACTGCCCTTTTCAAATTGCTTTATTTTGTCAAACCACCAGTTCAAAATCCAAACACTCTTCATTCACTATCACAGATGGCACATAAAACACAACAAACCCTTAAATTTAAGAAGCTGGACTCCGCAAATGTTTGACAGTTTTTTCAAAAATGATTGAAACTGGTTCTAATTTTTATATGCTTCTCCAATTGTTACACAAAGTGCTGTTTGCCCCAACTTTGTTCAAACCCACAGAACTTTAATTATAGGTGAAGGTCCCAAAATATCTCATTTGTGAAGCCGAATTTGGGGGGAATTTTTCCACAATGATCCAGCAGACACATAGAATATTTCCATTTGATGCAATGACGCAGTCATTAAAAACATGGTCTTCCACTCGGTGACGGTCTCTGAGTTTCAATGAGGAGCTGCAGCAGTATGAGACACAGTATCTACTGGGGTGAACTAAGATTATTTTAATAAAACTAGAATTTAAGAGAATAATTATCAAGTGTAATACAGTAAAGGATACATTTTATTAAGACGCTTTAATGAGCCATCATGCATCTTTTTGGATTGTTAATGGTACATTTTCAAAATGTATTTGGAACAAAAAGACCAATTTTTTGACTCACACTCTTGTTACTTCAGCATTCTATAGGTATCAAATTTATATGTCTCTGGCTGCCTGTGCAATGCATGCTGGGACACACAAAAATGCATACAGTACCATGGCATATTTACTGTAACTGTGTACTGTATAATAAAAAGGCTTTAAATCTCTCCTCTGTGTCACCTTTCCTGCCTTGTCTCTCCCCCATCTCGTCCTCTTTAATCTCCCGTCTCTCCTTCATGCCTGCCGCCTCAGAGAAAAGTGCTTTTCCTACTTTTGCTTGACACGACAACAGACAGTACCTTGGCTTGGTTTGCCGGCGGTGATAAACGGGATGGCTAATTAAAAGGCTCTCTGATAGCCCTCCTCTGCCTTTTTAATTTCCCTTCCTCTACCAGTGCAGTTTATGCCTCTCCCTCCTCTCTGCACTTCTCTTTTTCACTCACAGCTCGTCTCTTTTTTTTTTTTTGGGTGTTTTTTGACAGCGTTATTGTTTAACCACCTCTGCCTGTCTCTCTCACCAACACATCCACTCCGATTTACACACAAAAATTCAACTCCTTTCTCCTGTTCCTCTCTAGATAAAACAGAACAAACAACATAAAAAAAAACAAGCACAAACACTATTGAAACAGACAGACAAAAAAGGCAACAGTGTTTTGTTTTGAGAGTTGTAGGTCTGAAGGAAATAATAGACAGCAAGTAAATTGACAGAAAGTACAACAACTGAGGTGATTTCTGAATATGTGTGTGTATCTGACATAAAACAAGATATAGTGTAAAAACAAGAAATAGTGAAAAATCTATTAATAATACGCCTTGTTTGACGTCCGAGGTTGGGTGTATTATAGCTGACATTCACTTTCTGAGCTCATCTAATGCTCCAACATGTCCAGGAGATTAGGACACATTAAGAGGTGTGTGTGTGTGTGTGTGACTGTGTGTGTAATGAGTGTGTGAGAGGGACAAAAGGGAAGATGAAAGGCTGAAAAAAAAGAGAGGCAAAAATTGGGAGGGAGTGAAATGGAAGCATGTGGGAGGCGAGGGTTGAAATTGAGAGAAATAAAGATAATTAGGCAAAAATGACAGACTCCTTTCTTTCCCTGGTGAACTTCATTTCACCTCCTTTTCACTTATCTTCATGCCAAATCCACACACTCTCTCTCTCTCTTTTTCTCTCTCTATCCTTTCATCTCTCCTCCCCGGTCCAACTTGTCTGATCCTCTCTCAGTTTGACTTTTTTTCACCCCCCTCGTGTTGCCTTATGCGCTGCCTCCCTCTTTCACCTCTTCGTTTTACCTCTGACAAATTTCCCTCCCTCTTAAGTCTCCTCTTCCTCTTTTATCTATTTTTTGCTCTCTCCCCTCTTGTCTTTCCCTGACTCGTTCCCCCGCTCCATCTCTCCTTGAGGCCAATCAATAGCAGCTGAGAGAGGAGATGCCTCACAGTTGACTCTTTGACACCTATCAAAGATGACACCCTGTAACCCTGTTTACTTCACTCCACACATCTTTTTTTTGTTTGCAGTGTTTGGTTTTTTTTTCATGATGACACTTCACTGACTTACATTCATCACATACACACCAAAAAAAAAAAAAACCCTTAACCTCTCACTGTTCCAACAACCAATCAATCGCTTTTTTTCTAATTTGGGAATCCCTCTCACTCCATTAGAGAAGCTCTGGATGAAAATAACGGGGTGACAGTTGTAGAACAGACCCTTTTTCATGTGACACAGAAGTCAGGGACATGCTGTGAAGTTCACTCGATGGAAACTCTGTCACTGAGTGGCAGCAGAAAGTCAGTGTGGTCCAAACAGTTTTGCTGGAGAAAAGCTTTTTACTCGCTTAAAAGAATAAGAAACAGAAGTATTTTCTGCTTTTAGGATGAAGTTTTGTTGTTAAAGATTGTACAAATATGTCACCTGTCAGACCTATCGAAGGGCTAAACATCAGAGAAGGTTTTAGTAATCATTGCTAGTCTATTTTTGGTGCTTCCTAGTGTAAAGTTGACCTGATTACAGGACAATTATTGAAAATGATCACAAAATAATCAATAAAAGCCCTTCAGTGCTTGACATGAGATAAACCAGTGGATGCAACCAATTTCTAAGCACTCATTTAAAGCCTCTTTCTCGCTGGCCTTCACACTCAGCTGCACAAGTAGGCAGCTTTGAATTGCTGGTTGCTATGAATGTTTTTTTTCACTGATTAACTGTCCTTTGTGTTGAACGCTATGAGATAACAGTACAGTGTCTACAGTGTTGTAAAGTATTAGCATGTTTTTTCTCATAAGTCTAACATATTTGGCATTGCTGTAATATAAAGATTTAAGGATGCTTCTCTCTCTCTCACTTTATAAAAGTGCCCAGTAGTAAAATGCCCAACATTCCTCCCAGCCTGTTCTTTATGCTGTAGACTCTGTGTGCTTTTAATTTGAAAACATCGACAGTGAGACTGGGGGTAAATTTGCTGGTTTTATGGCATTGGTGCAGCTATAACAAACTCAGACAGAGTGCCGTTAAAAGAGAGTAGTGGAAGTCTGAACAACTTTTTGCTTTAAATGCAATTTTAAAGATGGAGCTGCCAGTGAGTTCTGCAGGGGATGACTTGTGAAAATACTGTCAGTGCTCATTCCAATAATACTTCACATCAACGCAATCACAAGCATTTTGTTTCTTCGTGTAAAAACACTGAGCCAGACATGTTTCTGTTACAATGTTAGCAAAGATTTTTCATAAATAAAAGCTGTGGACAAGACAGCTAGCATTTGACAGTTACACAGAAACACACATCCGAGTGTAAAGACAAAAAGAAATTGGCTATAAGATCCATCAAAAAGTAGGATGGTCAGCCTCATGTGCACCAAGCTGCAGCAGCACGGCATTCTGCTGAATCAGCTTTTCCCTGACCAAAAAATGACTCAGCATGTCTAATTAGCATTTGGCTGTTAAGTTTCTGATGAGGGTGGAAGTACTTAAATCAAATGAGGGATAAAGACTTTTTCCACCTCATGAATGCTTCCTTTAAGGACAATAACTCAAGCCATTTGAACTTCATTCTAAATAACGGCATCACCACACAGAATGATGTAAATGCAAGAACGCCAAGAGAAATGAGTCTGAATATGAAACACACACATACAATAGAAAAAAGTAATCTATCTCATAGACAAAAAAAATGATTGTGAATACTTTGATAATTAATAGTAAAGTAAACACACCAAAACACAGACACTGAGAACAACACACAAATAGAAACACAGTATAATGAGGAGCACACATACTAATGTATTTCTAGTCTCATGAGGACGTTCCAGGCCTTGATACTCATCCTCATCTTGTACTGATCTTTATTCAACACTCACCTTAAAGCCACTTCAAATATCAAAGAGTGAGAATCAGACTAAATGTTCCTAATTTTTCTTACATTGTCACTTTTTAAAGCCTAAAAATTAAAGATGGTTTCTTACAAGAATGGCACGACAAAAGCGCTCTGAAACCTCAACGTGAAGCAGAGGAAAGGTGTTTGCATTTCAGTTTATCTTCGCTGCCTCACAAACAAACAGTGGGATGATTTAGGATCTCTAACAGTCTCTCACTGTTCAGTTTCAACGCTGTTTATGATAATGCTTGCAAAAATGTGCCATACATCAACTCTCCCAGGAGCCACATAACAATGCAGCCACATGTCCGGCAGCTTATATATGGAACCTTTACATATGTACACACATGAGCAAGGAATTATGGGTAATCATGGTGAAAGAACAGGGCAGCGGTGAAGAGCCTGGAGCAGAGAGAGGTAGAATATTGTGTGATTTTGATTTTCTCAGAGATTTAAACCACTTCAAAACAAATAAAATTATTCTTTCTCTATTTCATTCAACCGTCCTCTTTTTTTTTAATTCATCGTTTGATTTCCTAGATCAGGCTATTTAATCTCTATAAATCAGCCAGTGTCTGACTGGAACAATAGGGACACACTCATCACGAAAAAATAAAAATTCATAAAGTAATAAGTTACACAAGCAAATAGTAAAGTACTTCATCTGCTTGTGGGAACATCTAACTTCTGACTGATTGAAGGATATTCTTGTGTCTCAAAAGGTTTATACACAAGGTTGTGTTTACTGTCTTAAAATATTTTTTAAGATGTGTTTTAAGACTTTAAAAACACCCAATTCTACCCCTTCTTCATCAATGAAAAATGAGAATGTATGAATATGAAGAATTATTCTTATATATATCTAATATATTACTAAAAAAGGCCTGTATTTACTTGTTGATGAAACTCAGATTTGAGGTGAGCACGTAGAGATTTCCCTCCATCAGCAGGTAAATATGAAAACAGCCTTCTAGTGTCAAACTCTGCACACATACATCTTCAGTTGATTTTGACCGGTGTGTATTGAAACACGTAAGGAGGATTCTGTGTGATCTATCACACACTTCGTACTCTATGAGCTGTGACTGCAGGCACACCATACAAAGCCCGCTGCTGCAAACTGGATCTGCTTAAGAACTTCTCTACGCCTCTATTGTTGGAATTTTAAACAGAAGCCTAAAATAAACAAAGTTTACAGAGGCTGAAGTATAAAGCCACCAGCTACATAATGCCTCAGGGAGTTTATGTTTGTATTTGTGTATTTTTGTGTAGTTTTTAAGTCTTTGCTGCTGGTCTGTTGTCTGCTGTTTGTTGATGTTTGTGCCCACATGTGCTGACAGGTCTGAGGTTGTAGAAGTCAAGCCAAATTTTTATGCAGGGGAAGATAAAGCATTGACCCATCAATCTATCTGTCCATCCACGTGTCTGTCTGTCCAGCTGTCTAGATCTATTGTAAAGTGAAGCTCTAACAACCAAATTGAGAACACATTTCTGCATGAAACAGTAAGTGGAAAACTTTAAATACAGACTTTGATGTCTTCTGTGGCTCTGAAGGGGACTTTTCGTTTTTAAATTTCAAGGTTTTTTATTGTGTCTCTTGTGAGTCACCAAACTTGATGGAATTTCAGCGCCAAATAGCTTGAGTACTTCTTTAATTTTATGTTCAGCTGCAACAAACAACTATTTTTACTATTGATTATCCTGCTTTTTTATTTCTCAAACAATCAATTCACCATTTTAGCCATTAAAAAAAGTCAGAGTTCTGAAAAATGTACGTCAAACAGCCTGTTTTGTCCAACCAAGAGGCAACTCAAAAAACCAGGAACAATTACAATAGATTTTTTTTTTGGCAATTTATTTTCTGTTAACCAACAAATACATTAATTTGTTCTGCACTATTGTCATGTTTTTGGTCATCCTTTCTTTTGCTAATGGTAAAATACCAACCAAGTTAAGTGATGCTGGGGAACACTACAACAACTTCAGCAACACACTAAAAAAAAAAAAGTTCAACGAGGCAAAGCAACCAAGCTGTCATACATTTATACAGGTTGAAACAAATCCAGGGTGTGTTTCTATACTAATGGCAAAATCTGTTCAAACCTATATTAAGGTTCAGGAGTTCTCATATCAATTTTTCCTTCCATATATATTGTAGTAGTTGTACACAGAGAGGTCTAATAATAGAGAATACAGTGTGTAACATCATGTGTGGGTACATTGTGGCTGTGTACTGCAGCCCTTTGATGCCTTCTGTAGATATAGCACTACCAAAGGAGAAATCTCCAGCCTTTTTCAGTGATCAACACAGTTAATCCAGTGGGCTCGCTTTGGTTTTTCATGATGATGTACTGCAGTGTGGTGTATAAACGTATTTTGTACAATTAAGCATTAAAAGTAACATCTCAGAATAGCTCATTTTGATTTTATTTTGATATAAAATAGTTTTCATAATCTAACTAAACTTGTTTACAATCTTTCTGATTCTTTGACTACATTTCAGCAACATTAATGATATTATATCCAGTAGAAATGGTAGCATGTGAAGTATGCGAATAGTATAGAGGTATATAGTATAGTAGTAAGTATGCGAATGAGCCCTTAGTTGTAATAAACCGGACTTCTCCTTTAACTCTCACTTAAACGCACTTGCTTGCCCTTTTCAAAGTGATGACCTACAAAATGAGTGTGGAGGATTCTTTTTCTCATAATGATGAAAGGGCAAGAACACTTGCACACATGTCCGAGCGCACACACACACTCTCACACACACACACACACACACATCATCACCCTAGAAAAGTTTATCTTCTCCTTTGTTCTAAAGTGATGCTGCAGCTTTCACAGCCATCTGGCCACTGACAGCATTTAACACAGACACACACACACACACACACACGTACGTGTATGGACACAAGCTAAAATGCACTGTCTTTGTGAAAAACACACATTTTCACACATACTTTGTTTCTCTCCTTCACACATACACTCAAACACAAATATGCATATAAATGCTCTTTCCCTCTTTTCTCTCTGTCACATGCAAACAACTACAGCAAGTGCACTTACTATCTCTCTTTGCCCTGAATGCAACAATGAACACACACACACATATCCCACTAGCATTAATGAGATGTTTGGTCTCTTGTGTATGTGTTTCTGGTCGAGTGTGTGTGTGTGTGCGTGTTTGCCTGGTGGGACACAACACTAGCCATACGGTGAGCGGTGGAAAACTCCAGACTAGTATAAACAGCCTGCAGAAAGAGAGCGATGCGTTCAAACACACATAGCCATCCTCTCTAAAGACACACACACACACATATATCATCTGTCTCTCTTTCTCACCTTGTGTAGCACACAAGGGAGAATATGAGGAGAAGGGGGAGAAAAGGGAGGAAGGTGAGGAAGCATAGGGAAACTCTCACTGGTGTCTCCATACCCATCAGAAATGTCAGGATCCTGCTATAGAGGGACTGTCAGTCTGCATGTAGTTTGGAGCGGGAATAAGTGGTGTATACAATATGTATGAATGTATGAGAAAGCTAAAATAGGGTAAAGGAACGGAGGAGGAGGAGGAGAGTGGTATAGAATAGAGAAAAGAGCTGGTTATGTGTCTGTAGGTGCTAATGGAAACGTCAAGGTTACAATAGAAACACAGCATGATAAAAGGTTTTTGAAGTTGGTGAATCATGATAACTAAGGCACTGAAAACAAGGAGTTTCTGCAAAGTTGCTAATTAATGTTGCATGCAATGTCTCTTAAATTGCTACAGCGGCGCATGCAGATGCAGCAGCTGGGAGCGCTTTAAAACCTGCTACATTTTTTTTCGTTTTAACCAGATTTTTTCTCAGCTTTATTGCTAAAACATGTGAGAAAGAGAGAAATGTTTCTGTCAACACTGGAAAAGGAGGCACAGTCTTTGGATTGAGATAGCAGTGCTTTGAGACAATCACTGCACCATTTGACCACCGAGCCAGGCCACCCTGGCAGAAGAGGGAGGAGGGCCGGAGTAAGAGTTTGGACTCAGGACTGTTCCTGGCTAACGTTTGGTTGAAGGGAGAAAAAAAAAGGATGAAATGGGACTCTTGCTGGCTAAGCAGCAGAAAATCAAAGGCTGTTGAGCTCACAGCTTTGCAGAGATCTGTCTCCACCACATCCAGAAATAGGCTGTTGTACTCAACAGGCTGACGGTTTTCCAAGACGACAGAGCTCAGGACTTCAGCAGGAGGAGGAGAGGTGGACTCTGAGTTCAACATCAGTGATGCTTGGTTCTCAAATGAGTTCAAGTTGATGGACAGTGTTTCCAAGATGTCAATTTTTTAATGAAAAGATGTCGACCATACCATCATTATTGTTTTGTGTATGAAAAGTTGTACATATTGCTCTTTTTATCACATTGTATTGCATAAAGGACTACAAATTTTCATTCTGTTGTACAACCCTGTGCTGCACAATGATAAATAAATTACTTTGTTCCTATCATGTTAGCCTTAAGTGCCTAGAAAGTTACTTTTAAAGCAACAAGTCTTAAAGAGATCCCTTTCAGCCTCTGCAATGTTTTAAAGAGGAAGCAAGAAGACCAAAAAATCATTTCAATGCTTAATTATAAATAATCGGGAGAAAAAGGGACAAAAATTATGTAACTACTAGGGGTAGGTTGATTTCTAATAGGATATTTACTTCTTTACACACATTTAGTGCTTTTAAATTTACAGAGTTATAGTAATTAAGACCTCTAAGAAACAGCCTCAAAAAGACCTTGTTTCTCCTGCTTTCCATTCAGAAACCACTTATTACTGAGATCAAGGTACAGAAACACATAATGTCAATGAGACCAACAAAACTTATTCACACAGCAGCTGATTTTGGTCTTGTTCTGCCTGATAAAACCTCTGCACACATACTAATAAGACTGATGAGGGTGTGAGTGGTCCCAAACTAGCAGGTGCAATAAAACTAACAGGAGATGAAAGGAGATGCCAGTCAAGTTCTGGTTTGTCTGCTCCCACACAGCTCAGAGAAAAGGTCTAATTAGGAAGAATACAGTCAGTGAAAACACCTGTGGTGGTAGACTGTGGGTGTGCGGGCCTTTCACCTCTTCTGTCAATACAGTATTCACAAAACACTTTGCTCCAGCACTGTTGAGTGATAAACAACTCAATGAGCCAAGTAGTCCAAAAATGGTCCAAGCTTACACAATTTTAGGCCATAACCTGCACGAATCAGTGTTCTTCATTTAATATTACTGGCGAAAAGTTAGTCAAATGTTAATTTAAAGCCATTAAGGAGGCAATGACAAAGGTAATTTTAATCTTTTATTCTAAATAGTTGTGAGAAAGCTTGGCATAATAGTGTAATACTTGAAAATGCATTTAAGAAAAGCAATAGCCTGAAGAAAATGCAGAAATCCAGGAGTGAAAGTATCATTTAATCATATTTATTTGATCATATAATGTGTATAAGAGGAACAGACGCTCTTTGAAGGCAGAAGGAAACAGAGAAAAGTTCTCTGTCTCGGTCTTTGTTTTGAATCTTTTTGTCTGCCTGCGCTGGCAGACTTTTCTGACTCGTTTTACGTTCTCTTTTTTCTCTCTACCTCTGTTTGGCCTTTCTATTTTTATTTTCCCCCCCTATCTTCCCAGCCTTTCTGACATTTCGTCTGTGTGCCTGACTGTCTGTCTTTACTCTCTCTCAGCTTCTCTCTCTCTCTCATCCACCTGCCTTCTCTCACTCTCTCGCTGCCTCTTTCCATCTTTTCCTCTATTTATCGCAGTGGGAGCTAATGTGACCTTTATGTGCCGTCAGCTCGCTGCGTGGCCGTCAATCATCATCTGCTCCCATTAGAACAGCTCTATCAGGAGCTGTCAGCACCACAGGGCTGCCAACCCACTCCTCCATCCACAAACGCCACCCACCAGCCACCGGTTGAGAGGTAGAAAGGTAGGAGAAAAAAAAGAGCGAGTGACACTGAGAAAGTGCGACAAAAAGAAAAACAGAGAGAAAGCGAGAATGAAAAGTGAAAGGATCTGACACAAACAGCATGTCTTTTCTTTGCTTCTCCATCCATCTCTTATTCATCCACTCCTTCCATCTCTCTCCTCCATCATCCCTCATTAAATGTGTTTACTCCAAGGTGCCTAACTTTTGGTCCTTAAGGAGCCGACATAGTTAGCCAGACAGAAAGAGAGAGAGACAGGGTTGCTATCTTTTATTGTTCTCTTCATCCCTCAACAGCGTCTCTGGCTTCCTTTCTCAACTGTCTCTCATTATAACTTTTGAGTCCTACTGGAGGAGGTTTACTATCACTTCTCCTCCCCTTCTATCCATCTCTGTGTTTACCTGCTGTGGGAGCTCACTATCTCTCCCTCTCGCCTGTTTTTTTTCTCCTTGACTATCCCTCCTTCCTTCCCTCGTGGCCCCTGTTCCCTTCACTTCCACCTCTGTTTGTTTACTGTGATGCATCCTTCATCCTTCCATCTCTTATTCCCTCTTGCTCATCTTGTCTCGCCCTTCTGTTTCTGTCCTGAACTGTCTCCTTATCATCTTAAGTACGTTTATTCTATTTTTTCCATCAATCTTTTCATTTCCTCTTCTTATTTGTATCTTGCTTGACATTCTCCGCCTCTTATGTCTTCCCATTTTTCTACCTTCTCATCTTTTCCTCACCTTCACCCCAATGAAAACCTCTGCTTCTTCTCACCGTCTGTAAATAACTCAATCCAACCAAAAACAAACACACACACAATCACGAACAGCAGTTATAACATGCAAATGGAAGGCAAAATACTTACAGTTTACCTCACACACATCATCACACAATTAAATGCAGAAGCTGGAGTAACAGCTGCTACGTGAGCGTGTGCATGTGTGTGTGTGTCTGTCAGCCAGTTAATTGTGCTCCTGCACACAGTGTGTTAATGAAAAACCAACTACACCTGCTTCTCTTCTCATGAATCCAGGGAGACAGAAAACAATAGGAACTGAGAAGCTAAATTCAATAGATTTTTTTCAAAGTCATTAAAGAAGTCCTCGGCAAAGCCACAATTATTACTTTGAATGAAACTTTACGTTCACTTGTGGTAGCCTAATAAATCTTCCTGCAGACACTGTGAATCTTTTTTCAAAACAGAATCTAGGTGGGACTTTTAAAATTAAAACACATGTAGAAAAATATATCTGCCACAGGTAGCATTTAACAGCATTTCTGGAGCTTTTAATCATAAAACATGATCTTCTCAGCAAAATTAATTTTGCCCAGTTGTCATGAAGATGGTAGATGATCAAATTAGCATTTTTTTGAGCACTTCCAGGACTTCTTGTTCATGTTGGCTTGAAAGTGGAAATTGAAAGAAGCTTCCATGCACTCTCCCTCAGCAGAAAAGTAAAAATTATTAATAACTGAATAATTAATACTTGAGGAAATATGCAAATATATGTTTCCCTACTAGCTGCCCGCCATCTGTTTGATGCTGTTCAGAAGTTCAGATGTAGTTTGGAAACAGTCAGCTGCACTTCATGTGACAAGAACTGGATGAAATACTGGATCCTTGTTGCAGCAATAACTATGAGCATCATATTAATGTCGTATTTGTGTGCAATTCTTCAATTTGACAGAATACATGCATGTTTAAATGGATTTTTTAGTTTTGATTTAAGCCAGTTAGCACCTGGTGGGTGGTTGGCAGAATTTTTTGCTGGCCTAAAAAACTACCACATGGTTTCTCTCCGTCACTCATACGCAAACAAACAAATTTGCACTCTGATGCCCACAGCAGCTAGCAGAGAAATTAAAACCTGAGCGTGGGTGATGTCTGCCAGCATGGCAGGGAGCAGCTGTGTAATGTTTCTCTTTGGCACAAAGGGTCAGCTGGCATTGAAATCAGGCCGGCCATTGCAGAGAGTTAAACAGGATGATAGACTTGCAGACAGACAGGCTAAAAAAGACAGACAGGCATGCACGTGCATGTGCATGTTTATGCGGGGGAGGAAATCACACAACAAACTCATTATTTTTCATTGTGCAGTCTGTCATGAAGTTTGTATGGCTGAGAAAGTGACCTGCGGACAGGTGAGGCAGGTAAACAGGCAGACAGGAAATAAAGGCGTGAGTGACAGGCCGCAGATGGAAATAAGGGAGGAGGAACTATGACCCTGTCAGATGGATGTCTCCATCAAAGATCCCCAGCGCCTGTCAACTTCACTTTCCACATTCCTCTCGAGCTCAACTATACTTTCATCTGAGAGCAGATTCTTTGTGTGAACTGAATGGAGAGAACGTCAAAGAAGAGATGAATCCGCCATTAACCTTGCTGTATCTCTCAGACTGTCTGACTGGTGTCGACTGACTTTGTGTCCTTGAAGTTTAACCACCACCTCCACCAACACACATACACACACATATACACATCTCAAAGTGGCTGACATGTACATCATTGTGAGCTGGGAGCTAAAGAGGGCAGGTGATTAAAACTCTGATGTTAAATTTATGCATTTATTAACAAATAGAATTCAAAACTGATGCAGAAATGAGTTTGTGCGCCTCTCTCAGCTATTTGTCATCAATTTGGAAGGAATTCAGCAAGAATTTTAAGATTTCTAAGATTTCTATACTTTTAGTCAAACAGCATCATCAGATCAAAACTTTAATTTGTCCACTACTTTACTTTACAACATTCAAATCAGTCTCATCTGTACCTTGTGTTTTGTGCTACACATAATTACCAAATGTTACAGTGCTAACATGCTGAAATGGTGAACAGAGCAGCAGTTTGAAATACAAGCATGTTAGCATTTTTATCTCAAAGCACCACTGTAACTAATGAGACTGTTTCTATTTTTTCAAAGAGGAAATAAACAAAACCAGGAGGAAAAAAACAAACAATGCAAACAAAAAAAATGATATCCTACTCCCTATTCCACCACTTTGTATATAAATATAAAAAATGAGGGGCCAAGAAGACAGAAAAACAAAAACAAATGTATAGTTTACAAAGTGCAGGGTTTTTGTTTTCCAAGTTACATATTACTTTTCCAGATTTTGAATAAACTGAATGTCTTCACAATAAAGGCTTAAACAGCATATGTTAGAATATTCAGGCAGCTTGCAGGTTCTTTAGCCACTGGTTAAATAACCAAATGTAAGTGAACACAGACGTAATAAAGCAGCAGGATCACGTTTCACTGCTTTTCACTGCGGAGTTTGGCAGCAATCAACGTTGCAACAGGGTAAGCCACCTTTTCCACCTTTAATAGGCGAACACCAACTGTCAATGAGCTGGGTGAGGGTTCACACCAAACCAAGGGTTAGCTGGATGTGTGTCTCAGTGTGTGTGTGTGTGTGTCTGTATTCAAGGGTGGACCAAAAGCAGAGAGTTGACATCAGGCAGCCGAACAGATGGCGTTTCACGAGTGTGCGTGTGTGTGTCGTGTCCTCAGGTGGCAGAGGGAAGCGATGTGAGGTGAGCTGATGATGATGTGTTGTTCTCATTACGCAGCCCGATGCTCATCTCTCTTATACCGTTTCCCTCTGTCCTCTCTTTTTCAGCAAACAAATTAGAACGTAGAAGATAAAAGCTTGACCAGATTTTCCGTCACAGGACACTGTATTTGTTTTCATCCCCACTTAACTGCAATGCCCTTTCCTCTTCTTTTCAACTTTGCAACCATCCAGAACTTCTTCCATGATTGCCTCATTTGGATTATGATCAGCCTTTGTCATCTAACTTTGTCTAAGGTCAAAGTCCGTACACAAACACACACACACACACACACACACACATATTTTTTAGACTAAAACATACTTTGTACAAGGAAAAAGACAAGGGATCTCTGGGTAAGCACAGCTCACAGCAGCTCACAGAGGAGCAGATATACACAACTTTGAAAGCTCCACCAGACATTATGAATCATTTATCTACAAACAAAAGATTTTTTCAACCCTCTTTCCTCCACCCCCTGTCCTGTTTTAACTCGTTCTTCTCCTTTTTCAATTATCTGTTGTCTACTGCTCTTTTTTGCCTTTTTGCCCCCAAACCTCCATAACAAGCTACATTTTTTGCCTCTTCACCTCGCCAGCCACAGGCCACCTGTCACTGCAAACACTCTTACGTCTTTCTCTTTTTTGCGTTTTCTGTTGATGAGGTTTGACTTTCTGTCAGTCACCGATCAAAATAACTGCCTACTTCTTTAACCACTTCTTTATCCTTTGCAAGGTCGCAGGAGACTTGAGTCAATACCAGCTGACGTTAAGCGAGCATGGGGCAAAGCCTGAAGAGATTCATGCTCACATCACCTACAACACCTATGAGCCATTCGGAGTAGCCAGTTAACCAAACCTGTATGTCTTTAGACTGTGGGAGGGAGCCAGAGTAACCCAAAGCTTTGCTACCAGGCCACCATGCCTCCTCCATACATCAACACTCACTCTTCTTCTACCTTCCTTCCATTTCACACCTTTTCTACTTTCTTCCTCTTTCCTCCTCTTCTGCCTTCATGCTCTTCTCATCATAATACAAATCTCTCTCCAGTCTCATTGCTGTTTGTCCCACTGGGCTGTCAATGCCTGAGGGGGAGGGAGTCAAGCTCAGTGTGGTACACTGCGTCCTTACAGCGTCTCTTGCAGAGCTGACATACACATACACATACACCTCTACACCTACACACACACCTCAGCTTGCTCCAGCATAGGCAAGGTCTGAGATAATGGGATGAGTTCTAATTAATTTTGCTGCATCAGGGGAGACGAGCGGATAACACCAGGAGAGAGGAGGGAAAAATGAGAGGCAGAGAAATGTTGGAGCTAAAGTTGGAGAGTAAAAGAATGAGTCAGGGGGATGAAGAGAGAAATAAATATAGAGATAAAGATGGAGTGAGCTGAGAAGTTTGGGAAAGAGAGCTGCAGACAGAGGAGTAAATCAAGGAGAGGGAGACGAGCAAATTAAGACAAATCAATGACAGAGAGGATAGTTTATCAGAAAGAGGGAAAGGGGGCCCTAGAGGGAAGACCATCACAAGCAGCATTACTTCATACTGGTATTTTTTTTCTGACCTTGAAATGTATTCTATTTTGGTTACGAGTTTTACGCAGAAGATGCAATAAATGGGAGATCCATGCAGATGAGATGAAGCATGAAACGTCCCATGAATAAACATCGAAGGATTGTTCTGCAAAGTCACCGCCTTGATAGTTTGGTGATTTAATCAACAAGCACAAACTAAAAATCTAGATGGCGTAATTTAACTGAATTAACTATCAAGTGGTCGCTTTATTAGATTCAACCGTACAATCTATTGAGTTTATCAGCTCTGCCTTAAATTCTATCTTCACCAAGTTTGAGATATTCTGTTGTTGTTTTGCTAGAAATCTGTAAATTTACAAGCTTATTATTAAGGTCACAGTAACAGATGTTGTTCTACTGGAAGGTATTATGGTCAGAGGTGTTTGAAACTCTTTGTTTTTTCTAATTACAAACATTTGAGGGCAGAATTTTAGAAACACTGGAATATAATGCAGTCCAGTGAAACATTACCACTAACCTAAACGCTAAAACATCTAATCTAGTTTGTGTTTCTCTGGCACTGCCAACAAAAACTGAACATTTTAGGCATCATAAAAGTAGATTTTATAGCATACATCCTGCATTGGATTAAATTAAATTCTAAATTCTGTGTGATAAAGTAGCTAATGAGTAAACATACTAACACTGTGGAAAACGAATGTGAACTGAGCTTTTGAGTCAAACCAGCAAAGACGTGTTACTGACCACAGAAACTTTCTCTTTCCACCATAAGCAATCTCCCTAGTGTTCAGATAAATACGAACAGATGTGTTATTTTTTGAAAATAATTGGATTGCAATCCTTATGTCAAACCCCACCGCCACACATTACTGACAAGCCAACGTTAGCGTAATTAATATGCATTTTAAAAATACAGCTAACACCTCAGATTTTCCTTATGTTGATTCTGAATGCTTCATCACATGACTTTTCAGATGGTTACTCATTAAGTATGGTTCGCTTGCTTTTACATTGTGCATAAGCAACAAGAACAATAGCGTATCACACTTCACAGCTTGCAGTGGATCAGATTTTAAGTACAAACCCCCCGAAACATATTAAAATCATACATGTTATTATTTCGTCAACTGAATTTCTGCCGTTAAATACATTTTTAAAAAGCTTTTAGCTCTATCTATCATTATATTTACCTCATCCTGAAAAGATAAAATCTGTCGTTTGGCGAAGATGTGCAGTGGCTGTTCCACAAGCCAGCAAACAAAGGGAATAAAAAGAAAAAGCTTTGACTTTGAGGGGTTAATGGGCGCTTTTACCAGTATCTCTTGAACTATGAAAATCCTCATCTTTCTCTGAAGGCAGCAGGACACATATGTGTGTTCCATCTGCAGGCTCCAATTTCAAAAGTGATGCACCATTATGCAAAATGATCCATTGTGGTTACCTTGATTAAATCATCCACAGCCAATGCCACACTGCTGCAGAATAACAGCACAAACCTTCTCTTGCCTCTCTGCAAATCAAACTGGTCGGCTAAAAGTTCCTATTTTCCCGTTTTTATTTTCCACATCCTTAAAGGCAGCGGATGCAGCACAGAGAGCTGAAAATGAAATATCACTCAGGTTCACATCCTTCCTCCATGAGGTGACATTTTGACAGAGATGAGATGTGACTGTGACGAGCATCCCAACATCAGAGCTGCCAATGATGAGAATTTTAACTCATTTTGTCAAAATGTGTTCAAAGTGACTTTCAGTGAAAAAACAAATAAACTATATGAGAGTTTGCCACATACAGGTACAATATGTGGCCGCGATCCCAGGGGGAAAACTGGTCAAATTATTAAGTAATATCTAGATATGAAGTTTTTATCTTAAGTTGTGTATGCTACTCCTTTTATTGTTTATTACTTGTTTTGCCACTTTGTTATGAAAGCAATTTTACTGGTGGCAACGCTATAATGTTTCAGTCGGGCCGATGCCGGACAAATAGTTTATTTTTCCTCATCATAAATTGTTGCTCAATGTTCTTTTCATCTGCTTCAGAAAACTTATGTTCACTTTCCAGATCTAATAGCTGCTGTTCAGTAAACACATGACCCTTAAGGGGCAGAGCATTTATTTTAAAGGTAGCATGTCTTCCTCTCACACACACTTACACAGAAACACTCACACATGCACACACACACACACACACATCAATGAGTTCTGTGCTTTAAATGAAACATGTCAGTTAGTTTACTTACATCTGCTCACAAAACACAGAGGCATTAATGTAAGTAAACACATGTATACCAAATGCACACACACACACACACACACACACACACATAAAGCTATGCTGTAATTAAGATTACTGGGTTGTCACAACATGAGTCATGATTTCTTTAACTATGCATACCCAAAATGGGCCAAGGGCTTAATGCCTGTGGGTCCCACATGACAGGAGCAGTAATATGTTTTAATGAGCTTTGGTCCCAGGATGAGACTCAACATTTGTCATTCAGGTCCTGCACTGTAAAAAGTTTAACAACGCCATTAAAAAAAAAAAAAAAAAAACAGCATTGAGTCTCAGGTTTGTGATCATATGGCCGGGTCAAGTTCAGAAACGAATGTGTGTTTAATTAGATGCTTCATACTCTTTAACAGCTAACAAAAAAGGCTCAGGTACTATTGACTTAAATAACTCATTATCATGTGCTACAGCTGCCTTCTATTGGTCTTTCCAGAATTTAGATCAGGAAAACATTTAACTATAGGTTAAATTTTCTACAGTCTACAGCTCTGTTAATAAAACTTGGAGTGCTGTGTCCTCTGCATGCACTTTTATGGTTTGTGTTTTTTTGAGTGCATTTTATTTGCGAATAAGTGGGAAAATATTGACCTCCCAATGCAAGGTTATCTTTTAATTGCTTGATAGCGGTGGTTACATAAGTTGAAACAGCATGCGAGCAGGGAATAGATTAACGTTTAATTAGAAACATCATATTCCAATTCAGCCTCCTCGTTTGCTTGTTATTTTTGTTGTCTTTTCATATCTGCTGTCTTTCCAACAAGCAAACCTTAATTTGCCAAAGAAAAATGGCTAAATGGAATATTTGTGCACCACCGTTCTTTACACTCCAAAGAAACAAGGCCAAGTGGAATCAGTGCAGTACAGCATACACTAATCTGGTAATTATTACAGCTTCTCTTACGGATGATTTCGGCACAGACCTGTACTTTCAAACCAGACAATTTATCTTTTAAACACAATACAACAAAAACAAACCTGTAAAACTGTCCCAGAAATAATCTCTTAATACTTCTGTCCTGGCCTTCTGGACACGGAGGAGTCTGAATTAGCATTGGAGCATCAAGCCAAAGCAAAAACAGTAAAGCCAAGAAAGCTGGACCTGTAAGGCAATAATACAACCCCAGCTCTATGTTAAGCTTTGAGCAGTAATCTTTAGTCTATCTTTAGTAGAGGCTCTCTAAAGTGAGTTAATTTATGCTATCAGTTCGACTTCATATATTGTGGCAGAAAGGTTGGATGCCAAGCTCATTACTTTTTAGAGTAGGGTACCAACTAAATTACATCAGTAGTGCAGAGAAGCAATTGATGTTTAATTAATTGGTGCCCAATTTCAGTACCTGACAGCACATCTTTAGATTATAAAGAGAGAGAGAGACAGAGACTGAGACTACATCATCCCTGCAGAGTTTGAGGAATGGTGAGCCGAAGGGGGCCACAAGTGTGGTTGCACTTTACAAAATAATGCAGACAACATTCAATATTTGCAACTGTCAACAGTGTTTAATTTGACCACAGGTTGATATCACAGTGACTGCAAAATCCATATTTCCCCCACATTATCTATAATGCCTGATGGGAATTTAACATAAGTAAGGTAAACTATCTTTGTGTGTATTGATCACCAGCTCACCATTTATGACACTGTTTTTTTAATTGCTATTTTACAGTTATAATTTGATAAAGAGGTGGCAGAGTTGATGATGTTTAAAGATATTAGAGTCAAGGGGAAAATGGCACCAGTTTTACCACTAAAAACATTAATACATAGTCATTCCCTGTAACTCCTGAAAAGTAGAACACTCCGTCTATACAATACAAAAGAACTGTAATTATCACACAGAATTATAATAATCTTCAAACCACCTTATATAGCAAATGGATTTCTTTTTAAACTGTCACTACTGAGTGATGAAGTATTTCTGCAAGTGAAAAAATATCTTGATCTTAAATACTCATTCAACATCTATTAAATAACTTTTTAAATATTTTTGAGTGATAATTTTGTGATGGTTATGGTATTTAAACATTTTTTTAATAATTTTATTACAACTTTTGAAAATGACACCTTCATTTAGCTAAATATTATAACTGAAATGTCTAATGGTCTTCTGACAAAAAAAAGTAGTTACCGTTATTTTATCTGTTTTATTATAAGAATTCTCAAAAAGACTTGACAAGTTTTCAATTATTGTTTAACCGTCTTCCAAAGATCCAACTGGCTTGCAAAATAAAATTTCTCTTGCCAAATGAATTATTGGAATGGAGATCAGAAGGGTAATAAGCTTCCAACCCTGCTGGCATCCTGCTGGAGGTTTTATTCACACTAAGAAACTAAGGTTTGGGTTTGAGGCTGATGCGTGAAGGAGGTGTCTTAATGATGATGGACACACTTTGGGGCTCGACAGCAAAGTCAGCCGCAGGGCAGCAGCGTCTCAGAAGTAATGGATCTGAGTTCCCAGCGGACATCTTTAGACAATCTGCAGTCTGCTCTAATTGATGAGAGACACAGTTAGATTAAAGACTTCTGACTGAGGCCCAGATTTGGAGAGGGCATGTAAAGTGTTGGCCCTTATTTCTTCGACAGACTGTGCTTTGTGCATATCTGTGTTCAAGTTTATATGAGCGTGTGAGCAAAGTCTTTCTGTCTGATAATATATCTGACCTACAGTACCTGTGTGACTCTCCTCTAAGCTCTTAGGCAAACTATCGTAGCAGGCAAACAGGCCTTGTGATAAAAAGGGGCTCTGACATCTAACACAGTAATGGCTGGAGGTGTGCCACACCTTTTTATGTCTCTCACTCTGGCTTTATCAAATATTGATTGCATTGAAAGCCTCTGCTGAATGCAAAAGGTCCACAAACACAGAGTCAGTCTTTGCATCTGCTTTCCAGAGAAACCTTGCTGCAAAAACATTTCTCCCCGATATTCCCCCACCATCCATTAAAAACCCAAATAGCTCTCTGATACATAAAAATTCATGAGATAAGCTTTATCGCTTCCATTTTGACCTGTGACTCCACCTTCTATATGTGTCCTATTACACAGTCTCCATGTAATTTCAGCCCTGTGCACACTAAAGAATGCCTAATATAAAATCAAACCTTGCACTTTCAAATGGTTAATGTATCAAAAAAGAAACACAGTTTATAGTCTGCAACTACACTGGCAGCTTTGCTAGGTAATAAATGCAAAGTTAGATAAAAGGTCCAAAAATTGTCGGTTTTCTGATGATAACAGATGATAACAAGCTGATGATAACATGATAACATGATAACATTTGATAAAAAAACAATGGGCCCTCAAATTAAAGTCCAACAGAGGCTGATGGGAAAGTTGTAGCTGTAGTTTTGTAGTATTTGGTCATAAACAAAAGTTTTAGCTTGCTCATCATGAAGCCAGGTCAAACGTGTTGTTAAAAATGGTTGACTTCTTTATTTATTTTGAACGTATGTGTACATAAAAGATTTTAAGTGTTTTACAGAACATATTAAAGAGAGGAGGAAGTGGCATTATGCAGGCTCTATATAACACAGCAGAGGAAGGGAGGTCCAGTAAAGGTCCCTTGAAGGTTTTCTCTCTCTCTCTCTCTCTCTCTCTCTGTCATTTCTAGAAGGTGATTAGCCATTTCCCTTTGCTCCCATACGGCCATATATCATATGGATTGGGTCTGGGGGACAGACACAGAGCAGAAAACTAAGTATGCACACACACTTGCTGGGAGAGAAGGGCACTTGTGAGATTGTGGGTGTGGACTGTGGTATGGCAGGGCACCGACTTCTATCTCCAGGGTCATTGGCTGGTAATTAGTTTTGCTCTAATGGCTGCCTGGCGAGGTCAGGGGATTCCTGTAATCCCTCCTCTATCTGTTCACCTCCTGCTAGCCTCTTACTACTAATCTCTTTAACCTATCTCCTCCTGTCTGCCTTGCCTCCTGTCTAACAACATCTCTCCTTCAGGAAATCACATGGTTCTTTTCACGTTCGCTCTCTTTCTTCCAAACTACAAATCTTACTTTCATGTTTACCTTTTTTTTTTACCCTACAGAGATAAATGAACACAGGACTTTTCTTGTGCTATCATTGCATTTCTTTTCTTTGCCAACTGTATCCTTTGTTTCCTCTACAAGATATTAATACAAAATGCCTCCTACACACATTTCACGCTATTCCAATTCCCCATCTCTCTTTGTTTCTTCCTCCTCATCTCATTCTCTCTCTCACTTGGCCGGTTCTACTCTACAGATCATAGCTGAGAAACCTGCAGAGTTGTACTGTGAGTTTATTATTATTCAACTGGGATTTTTAAATTCACACATTCTCTCCACTGATGGCTCCAACTGCGAAACATTATCAGAAAGAACAGACCATCTGTGCCCATATCTCAAGCTACTATCCTCGCTCCCTCTTCCACTTAAAGCTAACAGATGGAACTGCAGTTATGTACACAGGCAGCTCGCTCACAGTGTGCTTATTTATTACCATACAGAACACATTTACATGCAGTAAAATATGTTTGCGTGTCAGAGGTGTGTTTATTCTTCCTAATATTTAGTGATGTAGATTGCAGAAAGAATAGGAGCTATTCGGTTAAAGCTACTGGATTTCTATTAGTCATGATTTTGTTACATATTGTCATTGTTTTAGCAGCTTTCAGATGACTAAATGACTATGTAGTTACCGTATTTGTAGAAAGAAGACCATCAGTTTCTAATAATATACTTACTGAAATGTCAAACCATCATCACAAAACTGTCGAGCTGCTGAAGTCAGATAAGTTGATTGTACGTTCATGCATTCATCTGAGCAATTATATTAAGTTGTAAGTAAGTTTTACAAGCACTTACAAGTGCTGATGTTCCTCTGCCGTTCAAAAAATACGGCAATCTCCTTTGTGCATTTTTTGAAGTTAAACTGTCTCAAACTATATCTTTATTTGAGTCAATATTCTCCTCAAAAATACATAAAGAGTTCAATGTCAAAGACAAATCAGTAAAAGAAAGAGCTTTTTTGAAAAGTAATTGTTTGACATTTTTGGAAATAGCTTTACAACAAGGAGAAACATCCAGTCTGACTCCGTCTACCAAACCAACGACAAAAATTAAGGTTGGAATTGTACATTTCCACAAAGCACATGTGTTGACTATATGTTTCTTTTACCTATTACATGCTAAATTTCATATTAATTAACACAAATTTACAGTTTTTAAATTTACATGATCACATTTTCATTAATTATACAATCTAAATTTATAAAAAAAGGTCTGGTTAGGTTCAGGCACCAAAACTACTTTATT
This sequence comes from Ctenochaetus hawaiiensis, assembly GCA_029783645.1. Taxonomy (NCBI): domain Eukaryota; kingdom Metazoa; phylum Chordata; class Actinopteri; order Acanthuriformes; family Acanthuridae; genus Ctenochaetus; species Ctenochaetus hawaiiensis. The sequence goes on along the minus strand of JAPZDY010000008.1, from coordinate 4,712,161 downwards.
TGGATTTGGAATAAAAACAAGCTTTGATTAAAAATTGTGGTTTTAAGGTCCAGTAAAGTTTGGCACAAAATTACTTGGATAGGGTTAAAAATAATTTTGTTTTGGCTCAGTGTTCCTGGTTTTGCTGCCACACACACTGTTGGAAACTCATCTCAAATATTTTGCTGTTCAGGTGATGCATCATTTCCACACAGATCTTGTGGCTTTTTGTCAACTTAATTATGACCTGTCTTTGGTCATGTGATCTTACGGAAAAAAAAAAAATTAAAAACTCATCCTTCTTATTCACATGTTAATCAGGGATCACACTTGATCCATTACACATTACATCAAACATGTCATAGAGGACATAATAGCGCATAAGTATGTAAATTGAGAAAGAGCCGGTGAATGAATAAGGAAATTTGGTCCTCCACTGCTGTCTAGCACCTGGCTCGCTAAGGAGCTCATTTTGAAGCCAAGGATTAGGCCTAATTACTGCTTTAATTAGCAAGTTGCTGAGGGCCACATCCCACCCTGCCGCCACTGCCACCGGCAGCACACAGCACCGTCAGACTGGGTAGCCGGGGAGGGAGTAGATCAAATGAGATCTAATTGATGGCAGCTTAACATCATAAAAGCTGATGACTGGGGAAGCTGGTGCTCAGCTGAGTTAAGTCAAAACAGAAGAGGGAGGGGACTCATTCATATTTAATGGGAGTTTTCAAAGGCAAAAGTGAATATTGAGGAATAATTAGGGACACTGTGTGTTTATGTGATGCAGTAGCGACAGTGGACTTAAAACATTGCACAAAAATATTAATTTCCCCTGAGGTTGTGAAAAAAGTGATAGGATCACCAGCTGGAATAAAGAAACTGATTTAAAGTTTGTTGTTGACAGCTATGCTTAGCGACATTCACGCAACTTGTTAAAGAAACTCACATCAAATGAACTCGGTGTAAAATAAATCAAATCATTTTGAAGTGGCCTCCCCCGTGGTGTGCATTCTTAAAGGAGCAAGAGTCAAAAATATTAATTTCTTTAATTCCAAACGTCAAGGAAACGCTGCAGCATGAGTCAGACTTCTGTGATGGATTTTACAGATTGAAAAATAATTAGCAGAGCACCCTAGAGGTCTGAGGGTTTTACCCCCCCCATCATAGTAGCCGTGGAAAATCACTTACACGGTCATTTCCATTGGGATGAAATTCATTCTGGACTTACTGAGATAACAACTCAGTAATTATCAAGCCCTCCGGTGATACTAATGCTGACCATAGAAGGCCAGAGAGACAGACAAACTGACGGGCAGACTGACTGATGGACAGGGATGGGGCATCTAGTAATAGAATTGACTGGAGTTGGTTTTATGGCCTCATCTTAAAGTCTTAATGGCTTTCAGAGGACAAGGTTGTTTGGCTGTCTGGTAGACAGAACGTCTGGATTTCTTCTCTAATAACTCCCATTGTGAAGAGTTCCCAGAACCTTGTTGGCTGTGGGACATAATAATGGACTAATACAGGCTTGTGTTTATGGCTATTGACAAAGATTTAAACATATGACCATGGCTTGCAATAAATCTCGCATTAACAAAGTAAAGCTCCGGTGACAATACAGCTGATCAGTAGGAAAATAACAGTTACAACAACAATGTTCTACTTCCAAAAGAATCAAATTTATGAAAATTACATTTATAAGGAGGCTTAAATACACCATAAATCAATCTAAAGCTATATAGTCCAATATTGTAGAGCTGTACCATCAACCGCTCATTTAAGAAAATGTATTATTGTAAAACTGTAGATTTTGATTGAATTCTGATAGAGTGTTTGCTGTTGGCCCTAATGGACTTTTTGACAAGTGAATCCATCACTGTACATGATAATTGATTAGGAGCAGTGGTGTTGTCACATTTCCTCAAGAATCAATGGATGCTCGTGTTTAAATAAATCAAATTATCTCTGCAAGGTCAGAGACATACCACAGCATCCATGCTGAGCTTTAGGATATCCTTTATTTTTCAACTCTGATTGAGGTTAAAGGTTGTAATATGCCACCAAATGCAGTTGTGTGTTTTTTTAATGTCACTGGTGCAGTAGTTTGTGCTGCTTTAGAATTACATAGTTTTTTTTAATGACTGTGAAAAGCAAATGCCGGCTTTGAAAAAAGAAAGTGCATCTTGAGTACATTTTAGAGAGAACTACAGAAGACAGACACATGACTGAATATTGTTTGTGGTGAAAAAATAAGTTGGAATACAAGACATGAAGTAGCTCTTCAAAAACAGAGCCATGGTTTAATAACATTTGGAAAGTAAGAACTGACCAAAATCCAGACAAACAAAAGTAAAAATGGATGCCAAACAATTTAAGTATGTAATTATTTTAAATTATTATAGCTGGGAATGGAAATGTACAGTATATGCCTGTCAGACTGAACCAAAACAACTACATGTTTAATGTTAACTTTTGTGCTAACAACCCCCACAACACTGCTTTCAAATGAGAAAAATACAGCATTGAAACATTGTCACATACAATATATCACCTCATATTCTAATCTTAGCTCTGTAAAAATAACCTTCTTCCTAATGAGGTCTCAGAATCAGTCAATACACGAGCAGGTGACCCCGTTTTCTTGTTTTCTCCTTTGGATTCCACAAGTCAGTGAAAATACATTTTTCACCCCACATTCATCTATTCACAGATACGTACAGCGCTAAAATGAGAGGTTACTGTAATTACTGAGTGAGAGGAGTTTCAAGATGAACAAAGCTTCATGAAATACATCTTCACACACATACAGCTCAACTGAACAACCTTGAGGTCAAGGAAGTGGGCTTGAACAGCTCACAGAGGGCTGCAGCAAGGTTAAGGACATCCACAGCAGAAGAAAAGACCATCTATCTCTTTTAGTGTTCTACTCTGTTATTCTTCTTCTTCCCTCTCTCATCCTAACCACATGACCTTCTTACCATCCCTCCTCTCCTCTACTTCTTGACCTCCTTGCAGGGTAGGAGAAAATGAGAAGGAGGGAGAAAGTGGGAGATAAAGAACAGGCAAAAGGCGGGAATCCCTGCAAATAAACAGGCTACTGTGAGAAATAAGGGAAGGGATTGGAAGATGTGAAGGGCAGAGGGGAGACGGATAAACAGGAGTCAGGGGAAAATGGAGGTGGATGGGAGACAAGAGTCCTCTCTCCTCCTCTCTCTCTTTCTTGCTCCCTCAGTCTGCTGTGCTCAGATGTGTCAGGGAAAAGCAGAGGAGGTGAAGTGAGCCCAGCAGGTTTCTGGCCTCAGCACAGCCGGGCCAAGACCACCGCTGAGCGCAAGGTCGCCTCTGCTGTAGAGCCCTGCATCAGAACTGAAGGGATACCTTGACATTGTTGTGCCTCCATATTACAACAGTAAATTTGTTCAATCACTTATGAGTTTAAGTAGGGGAAATTTTCTGTCTTTTACCAGTTTGATTAACACCCTTGAACCCCAGTGGTCCATTTAAATAACAATGGAGTAACCAAGACAACAAAACAATAGAGAAATATTATCTGTTCCCAGAAATATTCATGTATTGCACACAAATTTATAGCCACATAAAATTCAAAAATATGTTAATAAAGTTTTCCAAATTAAAACTCACCCTTTATTTATTTATTTTTTAAATTATTTATAGTAATGCAACAGCAAGCTCTGCCAGCGGGGATCATAAAGACTGAGTTACAGGTTGCTGCCAAAATTAAGGAAAAGCATGAGCAACAAAGTGAAAACTAGAAAGCAAGAACCTGGCAGCTCTGTAACAGCACTGGGTGATATTCACCAGTGTGGTTCAAAACCATCCAACTGTTTTGAAGGGAGTCTAAAAACAGAAAGTAATGCCAGTGAATAAAAATCTGCAACATGGACCTTTAAAAGAATTGTTTACTGCTCTGTTCTGCACTTAGCACCCTGTTCAGAGAGCAACGCTTAAAGGCATTGCATGGTCTCACGTACCACCTTCTCCACGGATCTGTTCACACTGTCCAACGAAAATATGTTGTGAAAGTCTCGTCCAGGATATCTGCATGTGATGTTTCTCAGCTAAAAACATTAAAGCTGTCATTACAACAATGTCATTATTAAAATTATTTCTGTACATGTGGAGGTTTTGGTTGAAACTGCAAGAAGTATCACTGATGATCTGGAGCCTGTGCTTTCCACTAGTCATGTCTTTTAAAGACCTTGACCTTAAAGGGATTACATTAGCATGCAGATGAATCTGATCCTTTGCATGTCAGATGACCTTTTGACGACATATATATCACCATTACAACACATATAGTCTTAGCATCTTTTGCCTTTTTAAAACCAGGTCATCCACTTCCTGATTGCGACCAGGCGGAGTAGCAGTGTAATCATCCTATAGCGCTCAATGTGAGGCAGCTGCTGTTATTTGGATTTACTGACCTCCACTGAGTCAGTTTAATTGCAGTTAAATTTGTGTTTTCTGTCAACATTTCTCTCTCAGCTGTCATTACTAGTTGTTGTTGAAACTCTGTAAGAAATGCAGTCAGTTACGACCACTCATGCTTACTTGCAGTTGACAGTTAGTTTCTGTGGATAATGTGTGGGTGCATCTAAGCTCAGTTTTTACACAATGGCAGTGTCAAGTCTGTGGGCAGAGGCACCCTTAATACCTGTGTTTGTTGATTTTGCTGTTCCAGTTTTTGTATGGATGTCTGTTAGGATATGACGACTCAGTGACAAAGAAGCTTTGCGAGTTGAAAATGTAACAAGGCTGCTTTGTTCCACACACCATCACTCGCAGAGAAGCAGGAGCCAACCCTGTTTGCGGGCTTTTACATCTTAACCCTGCACACGGTCACAAAGTTTAGCCAAATCCCAAGCAAGACGACCTGCTGTACAAACGCTGCTGCACCTCAGGCTAGTGTTTAGAGGTTCCAGTGCAGAAATCCTAACCAGCAGGCAGAAAAACCTGTCAACCATACATGCGAGGCCACTGCATAATTCACTTAACTTTCTCCTGATGAAGTTCTCTCAGCTGAAGAGGAAATAGGGAGGAGCAGGTAGTGTCATAACATCAGCACAAGTTGATCTAATCAGCGCTGCAGCTTTCACCCTCCCTCTGTCTCTGTCACCCGGCTTTCTACTCCTCTCTCAACACCTTTTTTCAAGCACTCTGACACATCTACCCTCTTCAATTTTTTTTTTCTTTATTCCAAATCAATGTCCATCTCCATATCAGTCTCCCTCTCAATATCACTTTGTGCCGCACAGGGTGTATGAAGATCGATGCTGAAAAAGAGATCGGAGATTAAATTAGAATTGAACGAAAGACCCTTTCATATCAAGATCCACAGAGGAGACTGGGGGAACAAAAAAGGGGTGTATGTGTGGGTGAGGGGCTTAAAGGGAGGTAGTACAGAGTGTGTGTGGATCAATGTCCACAAGCATAATGTGCTTGTTTGATTAATTAACAAATGAATTGATTTTTTTTAAGAGCTTGCTGATGAAGGGCATTTGGATTTTACTGGTGACGTTTTTGTAAAATTGACCATGTTGACACGACTGCGGCATTGTCTCATCAAAGTCAGAGGTGCAAGAAAACACACAAGAGGACAGATGAAGATGAAAAAAGCAGGACTGTTAGAGGGAAAAGAGAACAAAGACACAGACACAGAGGTATTAATAGTTTCAGTATGGCTTTCATCCTTAGATCATAGGCACTTACACAGGAGGCAGTTAACAAGGCAACTGTGTGTCAAATTCTCAATACAGGAGCAGAAGTGAGTGTAAAACTCAATACAACATGAGTGAAAAAGTTGAACGATTTTGAAGAGTGAGCCATATAATCTCTATAAAAAGTATTTACCCCCCTTGGACTTCAATTTTCCTCCTCATCCACACTCCCTATACAACTTTAGAGAGCTTCAGGAACTTTGTAAAGATGAACGGGGGGTGTTTGCTGTTACAGACTAGTCTCATACAAGAATGAAAAAATATCCCTTTAAAGAAAAGGGATCATCAGCAACAAGCTTTAAAAACTTGATTGTTCCTTAAAACAAGCTTAGGACTTTTTTTGATGTTTTGGTCAAAAACTTAAATGAACAACAACACTCGTTCTATAAATCATTGATAAGCTGATAAGCCTCAAAAAAGAGCTCTACTGCACTCACAGGTGCTAAAGTCAAACTAAAAATACTAAATTAACACAACAGTTAACTTTATCATATACATATTAACATTAATTATCATATTTAACATATGTAACATGTAGCAAGTCAAAAAATCCATCTGCATATTGCAAAAATTAAAATGGCTATAATATTTTATGAGAGCAATGTAGCATGTAATAACATGAAAACAACCTGACAATGTTTAGTTATATTAAAGGACAAGGTTTTAAGTAAAGATCCTGGTTTTGGGTGAACTAAGTGCTTCGTTAGGGGATCTTTGGCATAATCAGTTTTAACAACTGTGGTAAAAAAAAATAAACTAACATTTCACTGCAGGAAAAGAACAAAAGTGTTAAAAGATCCAACTTCCTTATAACCATTCATCCATGAAATCACTACCTTCTTCTTTGCTCCCAGTGATCAGGATTCATAATTTCTGTGTTCACTAGAAAGCCTTGTCTCATGTAAACATGTGATTTTGGATAATTTGTTAAAAACTTACTGATGTTCTAGTTTTACACTGAAGATCTGTGTTGTTTTTAAAGGAAATAATGTTCTTTTTTATTAAAAAAAAATGTTGGTTATGACTACATCTAATAGAATTCACACATTGGCTTAGCGCATAACTTCTCATGCTATGACCAGAGAACTGCAGACAGTAAATTTTCCTGTATGGAGTCAAGGCCTCAGGGACCCTGATCTGGGATAAGTGCTTAATGACACTGAATGACCGTTTGCCCTGCTTGAACTACCACAAGCACTATTTTATGAAAACTGATATTGCTTTCCTTAGATTTGACACTAGACAGCCGATCTGTAACTAATTTGCCATTTCCATTACACTGTCAGTCACGACTAGCTTTGCATAATAGTATGGACATAATACTCTTGGTCTGATAATCCATCATTGTATGCTCTGTTACTTCTGTGTAGAAAAGCGTCATTTGCAGTAAGTTTCTGGAGAGAGATCATTTTAATGAAAGCCCATAATGGAAACACTGTAGGAGAGGCTGAAAATTATTTTTTTGGAATGCACTTAAAGAATCTTATGTCAGAAAACTGCAACCTCAGTGTTTGAAATCACTTTTGTTGACATGTAGTCTCACAGGCTTTATGTTTAGGATATTTGTTGTTTTAATCTAAATCAATCCTTTTCTCTCTTCGCACAAACAAAGCAACAGTAAGTCAAAGTCATTGTGCATGAGACGCTCTTTTTCTCTCTCCCTCCTGTCCTTCTAAAAGCAACTAAAACCAGATTAGATCCAAAGATTAAAATGACAGATGACTTACAACATGGATTTAGGCCATGATAAAACATCGACTGTGAAGCCCACAATAGTCAGTTTGAGTTTGCATGACTGCAATGCATCTGCAGCCAAATTACATTCATTATTTTTATTTTTGGTTTGCTTTAATCCCGCTTTTCTCAGGTACTGCAAAGGCAATGTTGATGTCAGTGTCGGCCTGCTACCATAATACAGTAAAGCTCTCTTATATACAGTTCTTGGCAGGTCCAACCAAACATGACTGACTCAGGTTTGTGTGTCACATAATGGAATACATTTTAAAATAGAGAACTTCAGGGAAATGACAGGAACAGAAGGAGGATGGAAGTAATAGTGAGGGCGTTTGCCCTTGGCAGACCGGTAAACTCGCAGAACTTTACCTGAAAGAAATCAAAGTTTAGGAAGTGAATCCTCTGGTGGCCTGTGCTGCCTGTCTGCCATCCCAGCTGGCAGGAGATTAGTCCCTTAAATTCAAATGCAATAAAGCCAACATGGCAGACATAAAGGCCTCATTGCTCTGCCTCCCAAACACATGACAGGGGCATCATAAATTACAGAGCTGCAATGTCCAAAATCTGACTCAGACTCCTCCCACATCTGCACAGGTATTTTATAAAACAGCATTTTTCTCTCCTTTGTTCTCTATTCCTATATTCCTTTTCTGTGAAAAAACTGCTATCTAAACTACGTCTCAAACATTAATCATTTTAAAAAACAGTGAATAGCTCTTCATATGCCTGGTTTCCATAGCTACCAGCTGCAGCAATCAGCAAACAATACAATATTAAAATCTTACATACTTAGCAGAAACTCTCTATTCTGGCTGCTGCGGTTTCTGTACTAATTGCTGACTGTATTTCCTCACTGCCAATGTTTTGTTGCATCAGGTTGTCACACAAAGCACAAATCCTTGACATCAGCAACAAGACCTGCATCCCAAGTGCTATCAGCCCTTAGTGGGGACCTTATATCACCCCTAAGGTGACTATTACAGGTCTAAAGGAGTGAATTTGTAGAATATTCATCAGAAACTAAAAACACAACTACAAATAAATGCAAATCAGTATCTGCTGGACGTATAGCTCCCTGTTTGTTAGAACACTCACCATCACAACTTAAAAGCTGATAATATATCAATGTCACGTTTAAAAGTTCATATCCTGCACACAAGTGGCAGAAAAAACATCAGTAAATAGTTAAACATACAAACAACCTTTTTGTTTGTCAAGGCTGTCAAATAACCTTTAAAACAGTTTTGCTAGTTGAAATAGTTGTGTATGAGCACAGGTCTTCAGGTTACGGGGTGTATTCTTGTCTTTCAATAACCGCCTCTGTGAAGGGCCTATTTAATAACTACAATATGAAAAGCATCAGTGTACAGACTCATGAAGGCCATGATAGACCGGATAACCCTTCTGCCAATATGCTGTCTGATATAACAGACACACAAGCCTTTGTTGTCAAATGACCTCTCCCCAGCTGTGCTCTCAGCCATAATACTCTGCCGTGCAGCTACTTAACATTTACTGATAGCAGGCCTCATGTAGCAGACCTGCTAGCCAGGAGCCCTTTTGCCGACTATCTAGTGTAATTTATTGGTTAAGCCACTGTTTAATATTGGCATGCTGCCCAGCTATCCGGCCAGGTCTGCTGAGGTTGTTGCACTGGACCACAATATTGTGTTTGATTGACATGAGGATTATTTATACCTTAATCCCTGCGGCCATCCCTAATGACTCTCAGCCCCTTTCACATCAGCCTTGGCTGGTGAGTTGTCTGTCCGTCTGACTCTGATACCTTTTCATAAAAGCCCCCCTCTCTCTCTGTACTGCCGAGAGTGATGGCACAGACAGTTAAAAAGAAGATAAGGAGAATGACGGATAGGCTGATTAAAAGAGAAAAGGAGAAAGAGAAAGGGACAGAACAATGGTTGCAGAAAATAATCACAGTATGTGTGTGACAGCAGGTGAAAGGGGAGATGGAGCAGTGCCACGGAGGAGGAAGATCATAAGAGGGAGAGAAAAGCAGAGAGATGGACTGATGAAGACCTGAAAGAGACAGGAAATGGATTTATATTCACCACTCATTTTGCGCTCCGTTTGACTTTTGGAAGGGAAGCAGATGTGCCTCCGTGCACACGACAGCCTCTATAGTCGCACAGTGATTCACAGGCTTGCAGATGAATATGGAACAAGCTCAGTTCGCCACATTAGCGGGCTCATTTCCCACAGAGAGACAGACATTCAGTCAATCCGTCACTCCTCTACTACTTGGAAAGACAGAGGGAGGGAGGGAGAGATGAGGGTGGGTGACAGAGAAAAGGGCAACTGAGAGACAGAAAAAGAAACATAATGAAAGGGACTGAATGACAGAGGGAGAATGAGGGGGAATGACAGAGTGAGGATAGCATGAGAGGAAAAACAGGATGTCTGCCGCCATGTCTGTTTTCGGATGCTCATATCTCCCTTGTTTGGTGAGACGCTCAGAACGATGTGATCCTCTGCATGGAAGAGAGTCTCTGGGATCATGGGTCATGCATTGTAAACAGTGGGCCAACGTTCAAATGTTGCAAGAGGCAACAGCTGGGTTGTTTATCTACACTGTCATTTTCCCTGCAAATGCTACGTGCCCCCTTCAGCACTACAAATCTTGTTGCGTGGAAATGGAGCAAGTAAGTAGTTCTGCCGCACACCTTCTAGAAAGTATAAGAGAGATGGTAAAAAAAAAACAAGAGGTGACCAAGATAAGATAAGTGCAAATGTGATGTAGTTAAGGTCGCACAAGCTGGGTTATACTGACTTCACAAACAAACACCCTTTAGCAGACATGGCAAACTATGTATTTTTTACACTTGCATTTTGGTCTGATTACATTACATAATTATATTGTTTTTCAATTATTTTAAGGTTATAATTTACAGCTATTTGACATTTAAGTGTTTACTATTAATGCACAGTCCACCTTTGACACAGTGGGGTCACCATGTCACCTTGCCAGGTCACCTTGCCTCTTGATACTTCATCCTTTTCATCGTCATCCCTTTTTGTGGGGTCCATCAGTAGTCAGTTCTGAGTTTCCTCCTATTTACTGTATACTTGCTAACCATGGGTAGACATGACATCTATTTATATTGCAGAGGACATGCAACTGTATGTCCCAACAACGCCTAGCACCGCCAATGTATCTTGTACTATGTCCTGTCTCATTGAAATTAGGAGTAAGCTATTAAAAAAATTACTGCAGTTGAAAGACTTCAAATTAGAAATAATTATAATTACCCCTCCTGGCAAAAGAGGCTCATAACCTGGGTGTAATTTTTTAGATGAAGACTGATGAGGTTTTAATAGGGAAAATTAATAGAATTTCAGCCATGAAGGAAAAAGGGATACAAAATAAAATAAAATATAGACAAAAATAAAGTGTTTGTCCTCTTTTAGCTGAATTGTTTGCATTTATAAATCCTCTTTAACCTCTTTATCATGTTTTTCTTTGTTTTACAGCTTAAAGTCATCTAAACCTCTGGTTAACCTCAACACTTTCATTTTTGAAATCATGCTGCCTTTGCTGTAGCACTAAAATCTAAGTTTGCAGTCAGCTGTGAATAATAAATTAAATTAATGGTGGAATCATATGCAGTTATTTAAATGATGTGCGTTCAATATGGACCGTATCATGGTGATTCCCA
>JAPZDY010000008.1:4659469-4698612 GCA_029783645.1 Ctenochaetus hawaiiensis | reverse complement strand
GGAACTGATAGAGCTGCAGTGTAATGGGACACTAAAGGCAAAGAAAGACACTGCAGGGCCCGCACAGTTTATTCGCTCCATTCCTGAAGCAATGCCCCAGCTCCGTCTACATGCGGCTCGAACCTTGTGCATGTTTGGTAGCACATATCTGTGTGAGAAGCTGTTCTCCGTGATGAAGATTAACAAAACAGCACACAGGAGTCGTCTCACTGATGAACACCTGCAGTGCATCCTGAGAATCTCCACAACACAGAACCTTACACCAAACCTAAACGAACTTGTTGCCAAGAAAAGATGCCAAGCATCAAGCCCTGACAAAATGGCATAAGAGCAAAGAAAATTGAATGTTTTGATTTGTTGTTATTTCAACGTTAACTTAAAAGCACATTTTTATTTATTTTTGTCAGGGTTTTTTACAGCATGTTCATATTTCTAACTTGTATAATTTTGACAGGAGATATTTTTATGGTGAGCAAAATATTTTAAGTTAATTAAAGTTTAGGTTTATTTATTCCGGCATAATATTCCTGTCTGTTTTTATTCATATTTATCTTCAAAAAACCTTTAGTTTTAGTGTGTTCAATAAATGTTTATCCTTTTCGGCCCGCGACCGAAAGTGTGCTTTGAGTTTTGGCCCCCTGTGCAATTGAGTTTGACACCCCTGCTCTATACGATGAAGAAGTAGTTGCAGATTTGACTGATGCAGAAACTCAATGCTTGACTGATTCGTTTCTTCATATGAGTCTTATGTTACTATGTTCATTTTGTCTGGCTCCCTGTGCATTCATTTCTTTGACGGTTATGCACACTTCACGCCAATATTTGTTTTGTACACTTGCACAGCTGCTTTAGAAGTGAAATATTTACCTCGCTGTCTTCTTCAATTTATCAGAGCGATAATTGTTCATTTAAAATTGAGCCAAAAGCAATATGTCAAGTTAGCAGGAAATATTCCGAAAAAAGGAAAGACACAGTCGTGACTGACAGGAGTTGAGTAGTAATGAACTGTGTAGTGATTCAGGGGTGAACTTTTCTGTGGTAGGGGATGTACTGTGTCTCTGTCATAATCCCTTCTTGTTACTTGTCAATTCAATTTCCTAATTGAAATGTCAACAGCAACATTTCTTCCAAAAAAATCACAACTGCTCCGTAAAAATTAGGTCATACTGAAGTTTTTTCTCCAGAGGAAGCAAGAAAATGTTGCCTTTAGGACTCTTTGACATCTAATTGAGTAACTGGAATCCTAAACATCATGTATATATATACACACATGTGTCAACCAGAACAGGCTGTAAGTATATCAGTAATCTCTCCTGACACATATAGGCCTCCTCGGCCAAATATATCTTTACTACCCTGCATGTTCTGCTAAATACATCTCTGTATCTCCTGATGGAGAGAAAGAGAGACAGAAAGGGAGAGAGCGAGGGGAGAGGAGGAGAAGACAAGTGGAGGGAAAAAGAGTGATGAAAGCTGAAAGTAGAAGAGAAGGAAAGGGAGAGAAGAGAGAAACAAATGGAAGAGAGGAAGAGGAAGGTGAACTGAGAGGAAGATAGGTGTTCCACTCTCCTGCTCAGTTCTGCCTTAATGCTGATGTTTATTGGAACTGTCAGTCCCAAACCTACTGCTACAATGGCACACACACTCACACACACACACACTGAGAGAAATGTATCCAAGATGGACGTAAACACTTGCACTCATACACTCATTTTAGCACATGCTAACACACACACTTGTACCACAGCACATATAAATGCATTATTACCTAAAGGTGTGAATGCATTTACACACATCTCTATTGTGAATAAACCTGACACATCCAAAAGCTACTATACACACACACACACACGCAGACACACTCTCACACACACAGACACAAGAACTCACTAAAACCTCATCTTTTTTTCTTCCTTATCCGTGTTCATGCATGTTGAAACACTGACTGTATTTACTGTTATTTTCTAGACCAGTGGCACTCGTTTCAGTCACGAAACCAGCATGGGATGAACTGTTTACTCTGTCTTTTTGTCCGTCCTAATATGTGTGTGTATGTGTGTGTTTGTGGGGCTCTGCATACATGTGTGTGTGTGTGTGTTTAATGCATTTCAGCGCATGATGTTCAGCTGTGGTGGAGCTTGTATCTCCTGACTCTGGGTGCAATTAATCTAACCAAATCACGAGTCTATAATGTGAAAAAAAAGGAGCTATTATCAACACAAATTATCACCATAAACAAATTACAGTGAACGTTCACAACTATGAGCTGTCAGGAAAACAACAACATTTAGCGAAATGAATTACCAACTCATAATTTATCTAAGTGCCTCAATATCACAGCAGCATTTCCTCATGTCTATGGGCCATGTTGCATCCGTTTCACACATTTATTTTAACTTGAATTTGTCATATTTTATTACAGTGTTGATAAATAAAATTGGAGTCTGTTAGGGACCAAAGCAGAAGCAATTATTCTTCATAATGTAACTGTTTTGATGTTAACAATTTTTAACAATATTTTTACAATCCAAAAGATCATCCACTTTGTTAGTCACTGATTCAATTCTGCTATTAGTGCTAATGATAACAGGGGTTTTTTTTTGTGCTTGCCAAGCTGCTGTGGACGTGAGGTTTTCATCAAGCAGGGATAAGTCGCTTTACCACCTTTAGTAATACAGCACAGAGCTCTGATCGAGCTTTCTAACATTGATGTCTTTGCTGCTGCAATGAGCCAATTTCCCCCTGGGTGATTATTAAAGTTTCATCTTATCTCACCTCTCAGCACCTCAGGATTGCCGACATGCTGCCAAAATCCAACTGCTGCCTCTCAGACGGATCGAGAGAGAGAAAGAGGGACTCATCTGACCTGTGGAGTGCCTCTTGTAGATCATACTCTTTCTAACCTGTTGCTTCTTTTTTTTTTAAGAACTTTTTTCTATAGCACTATGTCATTCTTCTTTTGTCCAAAACAGACAACACTGCATGAAAAAAACTCAGCCTTCCCATTCATTTCAAATGGGGCCGGTTCATTGATGCAGAAGGAGGAAAATGGAGTAAACATCAGTAAAAACACACAGGAGTTGTTTGGCAAAAAGCTGAACCTGGTCTAACTTTTGAATCATCCCACAGTGCCGCAGCGTGCAATCAAAAGCTTGGAAGTGCACAGACTATTTATGACTTGGCAATATACTTTCGGATGAGATACAGGACAAGCCAGTGCTGTTTGTATTGATATTGTTTGATGCTGCATTAAAAATATATAGCCAGTTTCTTCCATAAAGTGTTCTGCTCAACCCTGATTCAGTCTCATCTGCATCTGTACATTAACTGGGCTTCCTGAATCACATTTCTGTCTCAATACCTGAAATAACATTTCTCTGATGCAGTCCCTGGCAATATTTTTTTTAATCCAGACCTCCAGGCCATCACTGTAAATAGGAAACTGTTTTAATGTCTTGTTTGTGAAAATAACAGTAAAATAAAAATGAACAAACAACTGAAAAACACTCACATAAATCTTTTTTTATTAAAGCCCATTTGGAAGTCTTTTGGAAGAAAATGACAGTCCACCTGTTTTGTCATTTTGGTCTTTGTTGCTTAGTCACACAAACTGTTCTCGCAGTATGTCTCAGGCTTGTGTTTGTTTACAGACACATACAACAAGAGGCACAAACTCCCACTGTGACTTTATGTATATACATCATTTTTCGGGCATAAAGTCTCCTGCCAGCTCCGATCTTTCTCCCTCTCCCCCTCCTCTCTATTCCTCTCTTTTCATTACTTGCTCCTTAAAGAGAGACTCAGTGTGAAATCAGTACAGTCTCCATCCCAGAACCAATTTAATGTCTCTGCATGGTGCAGCACGTGCCTATCCGGTCAACTGCTACTTGCCATTATTCGGCTCGCTCCCTCCACTGTAAGTATTAATGGAAACACCTATGCAAATGTCTCACTTCCACCTCAGACTCACGACATTCAAACACAAACGATATATTGCCTGGAAACTCAGTATGAGACACTGTAGACACATATCATGAGGGAAAACAACACATACCACAGCGCGTACCTGATGCACAGACATTAAAAAAGCCATAAATACAAATTCAGACTGTACAATATAAACCCCCCCACACACACACACACACACAGACATGTTATTCATGAGCATGCAGGCCTCATTTTCAGGCTTTGATCCCAACTGCAAGACATCTGAATGTTGCATGAATAAACCAATAAACAGAAAAAAAAGGAGTAAAAAAGACAGAGGGATGGGTAATAAAACAGATGAGAGAGGAAAAGGCAGTGAGGGGAGGGGGGGCAGACCAACTGTAGAGGAGAGAGGGAGGAAAGAGAAATGAAGCAGTAACTGTGAAAAGAGAGAAAGATGTTGAAGAGAAGAGTCCTGACATCCCTCCTCTCTGTCGGTTTTTGGAGGCGAGACAGCTGGACAGACTGCTTATGCAGCAATACCCTTCTGTGTCGGACTCTCTTCTCTCTTTCTCACGCATACGCACACACACATATACACACACACAAACACACACACACACACACAGTCTGCTGTCTGCCTCTCTCCCCCCACAACCCGTCCTCCCCCTCCTCTTTGCTTATCCACACCTCGTCCACCTTTTTAAAAGCCTCTCGCTTCCCCGTCTCTCTATTCCCAGCTTGTCTTCTCTACTGTTTGCCTGTCTTCCTCTTCGCCTTCCCCCGTCTCCCCCTCTCCTCACCTCTCTCGGTCTCTCCTTCTTCTACTGTTTACTCTCTCGTTTCCTTTTCCCCTCTTCACTCAATCTCACCTCTGTCTCAGCAATCTCCCCTCCCTGCTCTTTCCTTTCCCATCCCTCCTCTCCTTGTTTTTCCTGTCTTGTTGATTTCCTCCTTTCCCATCCCACACACACACACACACACACACACACACACACACACACACACACAAACATACACAACCTCTCATCTGACTCTCACTGTCTCCCTCCTCTCTTCTCATCATCAGGAAATGTCTCTCTTCCTGTTCTCGGAAGAGGAGGAGGATGAGGAGAGAGGCTGGTGGCCCCGCCGCATGATTCCTCTATCTATAGAAAGAGAGTGAAAAAAATTCACCCGCACACAGAGGGAGCACACACACAAAGAGACACTCGAGTTACCTCTTCATTACACACAATGTAATGTCTTGAGAAAAATTCTACCTGTTCTGTCCTGCTTGTGTTTACAATGCAGGATAGAGGGAAAAATTACTGACCTCCCTTAGTAAGAAATAGTTACATTTTTAAATAACTTGACATCTTTTGGTGCTTTAGTTGCAGATTAAAGGCACTGTCATATCATTTGCACAAAGGTTTAACCAGTTAAAATATTTAGATCCTTATAAAAACTCTTAGGGTTTATATAAATGTATAAATTTAAGAGAATAAAACAAAATGTAATGCTCTATAATGTTGCAAATGATGGTTTTTGGGTTGTTTTTCAGAATTATTTGTTATATTATATGACTCCAGTGTATTTTTTGTACAAGTTTTTGCAGTTTTTTAACTTTTTTTCTCTCATATACATCAGTGAATCTTAAAACTGGTATTAACATGTTTTCTGAGGTTCGGTTATCCTTAGCTAGGTGAAAAGGGGACACAAAGACACAGACACTTTTTTTTTCAACCTACTGGTTATTGGAAGTATGCTGGCCTTCTGTGGAGCTCAGCTGATTCAGGATGATGTAGCCAGAGTTTAGAATTCAACTTGTCCTTAAATTACTTTGTTGGCTTCCTATGTGACTAGATTTTAAGGTTCTCTTGTTTGTCTCTGCAGCACTAAATGGCCTTACTCTCCCCCTGTTTCATGCTTAAAAGCTATGAGCACCCTAAAATCTCCCTGGTCATCTCGCTCTGTGAGCCTGCTGTACAAGTCAAAACCTCGAAAGCCTTATTTAGTTTTTATACTCCTAGCTGCTTGATAGCAATGCTTGGGATTCCAGGTATCCCTGATTCATTTCTTTTTTTTTTTTTTTTTTTTTGGGTCAAATTTTTAACAATGCATATTGCATTGGATTTACTGAATTGGGCACGTTGGAAATTTTCTCTGTGTTTGTAGTGAGAGCAGTTGTGAATGACTTTTCTTTCTGCCTTGATGTTTTAATCTTTATGTGAAGCACACTGGATTTTCCTTTGTGCATGAAAATGTGCTGCATGAATAAAGTCTGCCTCCTCTTCCTCTCTGCACTCTCCCATCTGGACAACCACAGTTCACAACTGGGTCCAACGAACTGGGAATTTCCAGCATCTGCCACAGTGAATGGAAATCAGTGTAGGTTCAACATAGTGCAGGATAAAGTGAACTTAAGAAACACTCGGCGGATGGCACAGTGTTGTAGACTTCTCTGAAAGTTAAACAATGAGTCAATCAAACCAAAACTTTCTGCATTCCTTCAAAGCTGCACGGTTTAGTTTTTTTGGAATCCGAAACTCCTTAAGATGTGGAAAGAGTTGGTGAGAGTGTTTACTGAGAAAGGTGTTTTGAGATGGAGGACTGAATGCTTCAACGCTACTTTAAAAACAGCAGCATTTTTCTTTGTTGAGGCTACCTTTCAATCCCACTTTTTGTCAAAATACAAAGAATATTTCAGGGTTACTATCAGTTCATTTTGCCTGTGTGTCTGCAGGTGTGTTGTTATTTTCTACTTTTTGAAGTAAATTAACAACCTTCAAATGAAGCAGGCTCCATTCCAAATTTAGATATCCAGCATTTGAATATAAGTCACATCTTGTTTCACAATAAATTGCTTTTAGTAGCCACATTATGTTCCACACTTTTTCAGTTCTGAGCAACTATGATGTCATTTGTTCCAAAACATTATGTATTATGACAGAAGAATTTTAACTAAAGTTCAAATTTCTAAAAATAATCACACATCGTCTTCTTTAAGTACAAACTCTGACTCTACTAAACATTGCACAGTCTTGCATATTTACATTTTTTTTTGCAACCACATTTATCGTCCTTGGACACAGCAAGCTGATCCTGATTCTGATGGTTTTATACACTCAGCTAAATCTGGTGCCTTGAGCTTCTGACATTTCCTCCTCCTCCCTGAAGATTTGCACCCTGTTAGATCTCAGGGTATGAGATGACCTTGGATTTGTCATTGAAATCTGCTAACAAAGTCAGGTGGACACAAATTAAAGCGACTGGACTGCTGCTGCTTGGTTGTCCGTCTGTGATGTCAGTGTCCTTCAAATATTTTGAAACTGTTCACCCAAGAAAAAAATAACAGCAATGGCAGTTTCCAAAAATACTGCAAGATAACATTTGTCTAGTTTCGGCTGACAAAACCCTCTAGTGGCCATAAGATTTATGACACTGTGAGGAAAGAAAAATATTATGATCATCCAATTAGAGCAGGAAGTCCCAGTAAGGGTAACACTGAGGTCGTGACCCACTGATTGACATGTAAGTCATCATGCCGATTCCTAACCTTAACCTTAAATACCTTAAACCCAACCCAACCTTAACCACAGCAGTGTCAGACTTATATTAAACAAAAAACAAAAAACAAAAAGGGGGGGGGGGTATCCTTGCAAAGATAATCTGCAATCTGGATGTCAGATGTGAAAACATCTCTATTTGTCAAGGCAGTTAAAAACAATAGATTGTACTTTATTTTGAGGAGTTCTCTACAAGCCAATGAGCTCAGAAATGTCATGCTGGAGTTTTGCATTAAGGCTATTTTTCATGATTTAGATTTAGGTCAAATAACTACCCATGCCACTAAAAATACTACCAAAAGTTTCACTGAATAATCTAAAAAGAGAGATCATATTAATATTTTCATCGTAACAATGACTGACTACTTCAATTTGAAACCCGAAGAGAATTTTCATGCGATGCCAACCACATTACTTTTACTTCAGCTGTTTTTCTCTCACTGTGTGTACACAGAGCACAGCAGAGGTGAGAAAGGTGAAGTGAAGGTCATGTTGTTGGTGTGGGTAACAAACAGGATCAGTACTGAACAACATGCTAATGTGCTGGTTTCCTAGCGAGCTCGTCCAGAGAACATTCTGCTAAACAGTGAAGTGATGCTTTTATCCCTTCAATGTCTCAATGAGGTCTGCTCTTGCACTTTCACCTTGGTAAAACAGGAAGGCAGACGGCATCATTAGTTAGGTGAAATCTTAGCAGCATCACTCATAACTCTGCAGCGTAAGTGATCATTCTGGAAACGCTGGGTTGTATCTTAAGCTGTATTATAATCAGAGTGAAAATGATAGAGATGTTTGGCAGGCAGCTGGTGATGAAAAACCAACCTCACAGCAGCTTTGTAGGCACCTCTGCCCTGCTACATGTTAAACCCCACACAGATCGTCCTCAGGTAAATCAATTCAGACACGCCAATCTTTTGCTCCGTGTCACAGCCTCGTGCTGTACGTGAAGTTATGCTGACATAAGAGGGGAAAGCATTACCTCTACGTTACGCATTGTCCAACTCTATTATGTAAATAGCTTGCTCTCTTGCTACACCCTTGGACGTCAGCATGTGTGTGTGTCTGCGTGAGCATACATGTGTTTGTGTGCACATGGCTGCAGGCCGGGCTGTTATAAGCGCATTTACATTTTATCTTGTCATTTTGGATTTGTCATAAATCTACCTGCAGAATAAGTTGTGTCTGTGCTGCTTTGCATGCAAGCATGTGTGCTTGTGAATTGTGTGTTTGACTGTAATTGAAGCCAGCACACAAGGACATTTGGAACAATTACAGGAGATGAAGGACATCAACAATTCTTCAAATTATTGATGGCTCCCATTAGGAATACGAGTATGTATGCCATATGCCAAGCCACTGCACCTGATTAACTACTCTACTGTGTTTTTGTCCTGCTTAATCTTATTTTTGTTGTCTCATTCAACACAAAAAACAAGTCCCCGCTCAGGTAGGATTGCTGTTGTTCTCTCTCTCTCTTTTTTTTTTGTCACTTGCTTTCTTTCTCTTCACTGCAGTGCGAAGACGTCCATGCAGCTGTGGGAATTTTTAATGAAGGCAGCTTTGGATAATAAGGCCTCACCCAGGGGACCGCTTGTTTGGAAATAATTATCTCTTACAGCTGGCAGAGAGACGGAGAGAGTAAAAGAAGGAGAAGGAAAAAAAAGAGGAGAGATGAGTGGTGCAGGAACTGTAAGAAAGGAGAAAAATACAAACAAGGAACTAGAGGTATCTTCATACTGTAGGCGCACACCTGCATTAAAATACATGAGAAAAGGCGATAAAGAGAGAGTTGCAACTTTGCTCCACTTGCTTAAATTGACAAGTACGGTTATTAATATCCAGTATTTTCAGTGAGCAACTATATTCACTCTCTTTTTGTCTCATACACACAGGAAACCACACAGACACACACACGCTTCCTGCGCCTGAGTTAAAAAGCTCTAATGGAAGTAGAGCATAGCTAAATTCAGCTGCGTCTAAACACAAAAAGTATGAGATTGCAAAGTAAAACAATAACAGAATGAGGATTTGGGATTAAATTGAAAAACTACTGCAGTTGCGTGTTGAAAATGCTGAATAGGTTTAATCTTTGTGCAGCCTCTCTGTGTGGTTGGTTATTATATTTAACCCTCCTGACTTTTATGTGTTTGATGGCACGCCACATTTGCTTTATCTATCCTCGGTAGCCACATACAAATACAGTCACAGCACGCTGCATCAGTCCCCTGCTGCTGCCGCTTTTTCCCAAAATCATCCACACACGAATATATACACTCATGTAAACGCACTGATGCAATCGCACGCCAATACCCAGACTTGTCCCGCCCTTCCCCTCTTTACCTTCTATTTCCTTCAACCCTGTTTTCTGTTTTCTCTTTCATCTTTACTTCCTTCTTCACTTTCCGGCTCGTCCGTCTTTTCCAGCAGCTTTATAATGCTGACAAAGCCAATAAAGAGCCTTCTGGGTGAGATGGGTCAATGCTACAGTTTCATCTCTGCACAAAGACACCTTCAAACACAGAAGAGAGGAGAGAGGAGGTCAGAGGGGAGGAGGGGGAAAAGGCAGAGAGGAGTAAATGAAGGGATGAAGGGAAAAGGAGGATGAGGAGAATATGGAAGAAAGGGATGAGCGATAACAAGCGATAAAGCCAAGGACGAGAGGGAGAGCTGGGGTGGGAAAGACAAAATGGCAGGACAACAGGAGCAGGTGGATAAAGACGTGATTATGATAAACCAACAGCATGAGTACACAAAGCTCGCTCTCCCCCTCTCTTCCCCTCAGTGCATTATCTCTTTTCTGTGACCGGCTGCTAATTTATGACATGATAGCCTCAGCCGCGTGCCTGAGAGGAACACATAAATCTACCTCATCATTGTTAAACACAAGGGCACGTCAAGGATACCGACGTCGATGCACTGCAAAAAAAAAAAAACACCCACCTCAACAAGTCATTTTATCTGGTGTTCAATCATAAGATTCTATCTTTATCAAAACTAATGACCAATTCTGCAGATGTGATGATAAAATTCAACCCACTCTCTGAATGTTTTTTTTTTTCTGCAATAAGTGTGTCAGTATTTTGAAATTATGCACTAATGACCATCCACTCATGAAAATGGCATATGAAAAAAAAAAAATTATCTTTGAAACTTTTGGTAGATTCTCTTTATAATAAAAAACGCTAAGACAATTAACTGGTCAAAAAAAAAATTTTTTTTAATAACCGACTAACTTTTTCACAATTTTATTTTCAGGCAAACGTGCAAAGCGTCTCTTGGTTTTTCTTGGTCTTTTAAACATGTTTATTTCTGACATGTTTGATATTACACATTAGGAGTGACTGATAAACAATTATTTGAATAATTTAACCTGGGTTATGTAAAATTATCTCAGGTGTTTTTACTACTTTGGTCCTTTACAAACTACACAATTGATTAGACAAGAAAAAAAATCAACAAATTAATCACTAAAAGCAGCCTTAGATGCAAAGACATGAAACTTCAGTAAATATTTTTAAAAAAGTGGATCAATTATGCACTACAGAAGCCTGAAAAAGAAAGTACGTTGAGATAGCAAAGAGATCAGAAAGACTTGTAAGAGAACAAAAAGACCCAGGTTGTAAAAAACAAAGTCTGAATGCCATGAGATTTGTTTACCAAAAAGACATAAAGACAGAGAGGCTAAAGGGAAAGAGTAACACAGGAACAGAGAGACACTGAAAACAAAAAGAGGAGAGGCTCTTTGACAGACAGGAACACAGCACCACCAAGGTTAGTCAGTCATGGCAAAGGAGTGAGATCAGACCAAGGAGAGAAGACAAAGTGGATTATGGGAACAGGAAAGATCAGTTGGTCCGATAAGCTCATTGTCCTCCCCTCCAGCGCAGTACACCCCGCTCCAAAGCAGAAAACTGACAAAGGCAAGCCAGAGGCAAAACATTCAAACACAAGGCATCCTATCAAAAGGCATTATTGATTCATCTACATAAACACTGAAGCATCACACATCAATCGCACAGCATGCATGCATGAACACACACACACACACACACACACACACACACACACTCACACACACACACACACAGTCATTTACATTCGATCCTGTATGTCGTTGCAACACTACCACAGGCATCAGCGAGACTCGTACCATCAAAAAAGCGTTCCACTATAGGCTCAATGTGATTTTCAACACCATTATAGTTAAAGGCACTCACAATCTCAAGCACACAGCCTATATGATCCTCCCTCTTTTCCTTTTTCCCATGATGCCACTGTATTGCTTGCCAACGGCTCTTGTCTATACCTTCTCCTCACTGCAGATAACCAAAGCTTGTATGTAATTAAATTTTCACATAAATCACTCGCATACTTCTACACAAACACACACAGACACGCACACACACTCTCACACACATGACCACACATGCAAATGCGCACTTTCTTTGTCTCACACACCATCTCTCCCCTCATCACCCTCCTCCAATCTACTGTCTCTGTTAGGCGTTGCCTTAATTTAGGCCCCCCTGTTGAAAAAAACAGTGAAGGCGCACAAACGCATGTGGATTACGTTCCAAACCATCAAGCGACTTTTGGAAGAAAAGGCTCCCAAGGGGCTCACCTCATCCCATCTAATGCAATTTCTTAGATGTTCAAGTGATAAATAAATAAATAAGCTCCTCTCTGTATGTGCCGTAATTAATTTAGAGCGGTGAAAATGAAATTAAGGCTGGATCACAGGCAACATGGAGAGGGGGGGTGCACTTCGCATTGAGATGATTAAAAAACAAAGGAGGTGTTGGCTGGTGTTTTGTGTACACAGGCATGTGGTGATGTAGGTATCAGGAGGTGTGAGAGGGCCAGGTCTAATTGTGGGCTCTGGAGAACAGATCCAGCGCTTGGTTTTGACTGGCCGACACACTCAAAGCAATCATCGCTAATGCGATACAGCACAGAGCTTTGCACATCAGACTGATTAGAACTTTTAAAATACATTACCAAGGTAACATTTGTTTGATTAATTGAACACTCATATTTGTTATGTTAGTTAGAGGGCTGACATCACTGAGAGAGTGCACATAATGCTGCACTGAAGCATCCTCAATAAGCCACTGATGGTTAAAAATTGTTGCTCCTTTTGTAGCTTTCATTTTTTTGTGCTTTTCGAATGTGACAGCAGTTAAAACATCTTCGTGTCATGTTACAGTGAATTTCTTTACTCTCATTTGTTTGACTTTTTTTTGTGGAGAAATATAATTTCTGCAAGCAAAAAGATACGGATGGGGGCAGGTCTCAGCCCCATCTCATGGGACTTCTCCTGAGAAAAACACCAGAGCAGCTATGTTTTGAAAACTGAAAGCTTTGGAAAGAATTATTTATTCAGTAAATATAATAGGATAAAGGTTTAAATTTCTCTCGATTGGAATTTATTGATGAATAGAATTTCATTATGGAGTATTATCACTGTGTTTAAGATGAATTGCTTCTAAAGTAGGACTTACAAAGTGCATGAAAGCAGTAATGTTGGTTGTCAAGTTGTGCTAGCAGCTATTATTGGTGATCTGATTTTCACTGTCACATTTTCATTTTCTGAGACGTTCACAGCTGTCAGCCATGAAGCAGGAGCTAAGCTAATTTTCGCTTGCTGATTAGAATGCTTCCTTACTGCCATTTAATACAAGCAATAAGGTTCAAGGCCATGTTTTACAGTGTCATGGCTTAGAGCTTAATTCTCCACGTGATGTCTGCCTGCCTTTCATACAAGAGTGCATATCAGCATCAGCATCATGCAGAAAGCTCTCACCGATGATTTTCCATTTGATTTAGCACAGCTGATTGATGGTGTTGCCCCAAACGGGGAGAAAATGAAAAATGTGTTTGGATTTTATTTTTTTTCGACCATCAGAAAGACAGACAAACTCATCAGCAGACAAAAACGCTATCATCTCTGTGCATGTCATACAAATGCTCATTCACTCGAATACACACACACACACACTCGCATGCACACAATCTGTCACCTATCATGGATCAAACACACACACCTACATATGTTGCCGCTGTCTAACGGATGAAGAGGAGGGCCTCATTTGCCAAAGTGTCGGCGCTGGACCGATTGGGGTGGAGTGATGAATGGCTGATGGAGGCGCAGCAGGGGTGCAGAGGAAACAATTAGTGCCATGTTGATCTCTCTTCTTCTCCTCCGCCCTCCATCCATCCCTCGTCCCCCTGTTCTCTCCCTTCGATTCTCTCAATTGCCATCCCAGTCAATCACTGTCTCTCTCTTCCCATCCCATCAGCTGGACGGTTTATAGTCTGTCTCTATTTCTCTCTATCTCACTCTGTACCTCATTGAATTTGCACCTTATCGCCATTAGTATTAATATTCATCCTGAAGGAAGAGAGGGAACAGGCATAAATGAATAAAGATGGAAATAGGGAACAGGCAGAGGTGTCCTTTGGACAACAGGTGTTTATTGTCCTCTGGCCAACAGGTGTTGGCCAGAGGACAATAAAGCGTCTCATCCTCGTGATGGCGACATCATTAATGTTAGCGGCTGGTGAGGTGAGGGAGTGGAGACAGGTGAAAGATAAATGCAGCAGGAATAAAGGTGCAGAGAACAGGTGGATTGTTCTGGAAGGAGGGGAAGGGACATTTTTGAGAAGGTGTGACACACACTTTTCAGTTCCTCACAGCCTAAGTGACAGACTGCACACACCAGTAAAGGTTGAAAAAAAACAAAAGAATTCATCCAAATGTTTTTAAATTATTTGATCTACGCTTTTATATACAGTGAATATTCTCATAAAAGGATGCTGTAGTTAAATATTTAAAAGATAAAACAGTAAAGAAAAGCTATTTGAGTAATGATGGAAATATGACATCAATCATAATAAACTATCAGGGTTCTTTTGATTTTTAAGGTTTTGCACCAATTTGTTTGTTTTGTTCCATTATTCTATAATTTCCTTATTACATGCTATATTAATATAGATGGATATTAGAGCTCTGACTTCGTTACGTCACCTCCACTTCTGAAAAACTAGTCTACACTCCTGTGCATTCCCATGTCTGTATGTGTGTGTGTGTGTGTGTGTGTGTGTGTGTGTGAATGTATGAGTGCATGTGTTGGAGCTCCCATACCTTGTATACGTACAAGACACACTGTATTAAGAGTGTCTGTCCCACAACAAGGTCAGGCTGATGAATGGCCACGTTTTCCTAACGTGCTAGGCAGGACCAATCTGTTTATGTCTCCCTACCAGTCAGTCGACAACAATAAGTGTGTGTACAGCGTGTGTTTGTAAAGAATGTGCACACACCTATTGTATGTAGTTTGTGTATACATGCATTAATTCACCATGTGTCATCTTCATGAATGCATTTATGTTTTTGTACGAGAGGAAGAGTGTGCGTCTTGTGCATGTTGGTTTACTTGTGGACAAAAGCCACAGCGGGTGTCAGAAAATCCTGCTTTGTAGTTAAAGAGTCCAGGCAGACAAACAGCTCACACTGAGTCACTGATCATAACTACAAATAGGTCATGACATAAACAGGCTAAAAAGAGAGGCTGGAAGCAGCAGAGGCCGTCCCAAAACTAAAAATTTAACAGTCTGATCTCAGCAGGAAGAAAAAAGTGGCCATTAATGTCCATGTGTGCTTTTAATTTTTCATTTAAGGCAAGATGATGAAATGCAACAAATTCTCTCTACACCATCCAAATTTGTGACTGGACTTTTAATTTCCTTTAACACTTCTTCCATTCACAGTAGTGTCTAAACAAACCCTAACTGACCCCTAACTGAATTTTTCATTATATTTACAGCGGTAATGCAGAATGTGTGCTCATTTATGACCATTTTTGTCTTATTAAAGTGTCCTTGAGCTGTTATACCGACTCACTGTTTGTAAATTGTTCTAAATAAGATCCTTTATCAAAGTCTAATTTTTTTTGTGAAATGAGCATGAAAAACAAATTAGCTTGACCTTTACAGTCTCGACTTTCCAGCCACTCTGTTTCAATGTCAAAGTCCTCTATGCAGGAAACATTATACCTACATTTTTGGTGCAAAGATAATCATACTTTCACTGCTCAGTTTATACAGCTATCAGGAGATTGTAGTTGAGATTGTTGAATGTTAGTTTAACAAAAAACTATATATACTTTGGTTTGTATCCGGATGCTGTGGTTTTCAGGTTTTCCCATCAGTCCTATTATCTTTGTTAAATGTTTTAATGTGACATGGAAGATTAAAAATGGAAGTAGGCTGAGTAAGAGACAGCAAGACAGACAGAGACAGAGAGAAAATATAACCATTATGAGAATCATGCCCTAATTCATTTCACTCAGGTAGTTAATTCAATGCAATTCACCACACTCACACACTTATCTGAAGTGCTTTAGAAGAAAATGGTAGATATAAAATCTCATTTCGCTGCCAAAATGAAAACAGAGACAAAAATGACAGAAGCAAGAAGCTTAAAAGAAGTAGAAAAAATAGATTTTGAAGCTTCATTTCAAAACCATGGCCTACTTATTATACAAATGGCTTTTCATTTTCATTCTCATGGTGTATAGTAACTGTCTTCACTGGTTGAGGATTTTTTGTGCCTCTCTTTTAGTTGCATTGCGCCAAATCAGAGAAGGATCTGTTTGTCTTGGAGAAGCACAAATAAATCCGGGCATGCAGCTGCACTCTATCACTGACAGATTTTAATGATTGTCAGATTTAATAAATTAGAAACAATGAACCAAGCCTCAATTATAGTACAACCAGGCTGGATGGGTATACAGCAAAGGTCAAGGTGATTTTCAAGAATTGCGTGGGATAAAAACTACTCATTGGTCTGTTTTTGGCAACTTCAAATAACACTTATGTGTTCTGATGAACATGGGCAAGAATGAAAGCCCAACCATAACCTGCCGAGCTGGAGACAAGACCTTTAAGAAATATGCAATGTTGTCTTGAAAAAAAGCTTCAATCCAGAGCTACTTGGCTTGCACACAAAGAACACTGAAAAATCTTTGTCATTAACTTCCTTTTTATTAATCAATATCAGATCATTAAAATCAATTTCAACTGTAAAGTCAATTTGTTCAATTTTTGAACATTCAGAGAAGCAATAGAAACCGCAGGCACATCTGTCTCACATCAATCTCTCAAAAATTTCTGAAAGAAATCCTGTAAGTCTTATTTCTATGCTTTGCTGTTTACAGAGGACCTTTCATTTGAAAATACACTTTTCAGGTACATTTCAAACCTTGCAACTGTTGTAAATGAATGACTTTAAACTCTTCGAATATAAAAACACAGACTTTTAGCTTTTAAAACTGAAGGAGTTACGTGTTCATTAATGAAAGAGCTGCACGAGTAGCTGTAGAAAAGCTCTCTGAGCTTGTGCGGCCATTATAGTGAGCCCTCCTGGAAATATAGAGAGGTAGAGAGCAGCTTGAATAAGCTCTTGTCAAGGTAATGTGTGTGGGAGTGCGCTGTGTGTGTCTGTATGTGTGCGAGTACAGGCCAGAGAGTGAATGAGTGACTCAATGAGTGGAAGAGAATCACAGAGATATATAGACAGCAGGGAGAGGACGATCCTTGTCAAGGGGCCGCTGAAGGTCCCAAATGTTCTACCTGTGTGTTCATATATATCCAACTCATCCTTGTGTCAGCATCACATATTGTGTGCGTGTGTAGCTAACATGTTAATGTTTGCAACTGGTCATGCGTCCCTGGAAGTGTGTTTTAGTCGCTGTTATTTGCTTGCACACGCCCTGTGTGGGTGCCAGAAGGGCTGACAGCTGTGACAGAGAAGCAGGACACTGGGTAATGGAGTCTGTACCAGTCCAGAGTGCATCACACTGACAGATGCTGGTCCCCTCGGACACTGCGGGGGAGGAAGTGCTCATTCACTCTCATTGCCACCTCGTGGGCGGGCCTGAAGTGCCATTACACACAAACACAGATAGAGACAGTGATAGGTTACACCATACACACAGTCCTGGGAGGGCAGAAAGAGGTCTAGATGAACACATACATCCACTCTGACATGACAAAGACTCAGGTTTAACACAGCTGCTGTACACAACATATTTCAAACACACTGAAACACAATAGTTCCTCACACAAGGGAGGTCATTCATTTCTGTGCTCTTTTTTTTATTCCCTTAAAGGGTAAGTTAACCTAAATTACAGAATATCATATTTTCTCACCTACTTCTTGATAACTGTGTCTTGCTTTGCAGACGGTTTTGACTGTATTTTGTGCATTCAGGTTTTAGATACTGCATCTGTCTGATTTAGCCTACAATAACAAGAGTGTAGATGAATGTATTTTCATTTTTGGTGCTTACAGCACTGAAAAATTAAAGCAATTCAACATGCAACATCTATTTCCAAAGCCAAAGATGACATAATATTGGAACAACTAAAGAAACAGTCTGATGAAAACTGTTGACAGTGAGGAGGAAACTGTGTCTGGAAAAAGATGTTGCAGATTATCTTTCAATGCCATTTGTTATTGCCATGAGCACTGCAAAAACAAAAATACCCTCATAATAAGAAAGAAATCATTTCGCCAGCCAGTCTGGTTCAGTTCATTATAACTTAGAATTGTTATGTTTTTTTTGTTTGTTTCTATTGTCAAAAGTTGTACATAGCACCAACAAAATCACTATTTTCTTTCTTCTTCTTTTTCCTAAACCTTCTATTGAGGAACTCAGCACACTTACACTGGATCTATTGGTGGAATAAACACTGCGAATTGGTCAAAGAGAATCAGTGAAACCAGAGTCGTCTCATGGTTGGTGCTCTGATCTGGGATTTCCGAAGCACTCACATTTGTATTTTTTTTTTCCGCAGTCTCTTGTCTTGCTGGCTGCAGGCTTCTTGCAAATAAAGCATGTCTCCCTGTTGTAGTAAACAACCACATGCTGAGAAGAAAGAACTTGACACGTGTGTTAGTGAGTGTTTAAGAGTGAGGGAGAGAGCTGCAGAAAACTGATGGTGCATGTAAGCGGAGCGGAATAAAATTTTAAGATTAAGTTGTCAGTCTGGCAGGAAATGCACAGTATAGGCACAGTTTGACAGTAAATTAATGCTGAAGCCTCCCAAAACAGAAAAAGTCTTCCGTTGTTTCTAAAATGCTGGAAAAGTGAAGGTGGTTGCCCCAAAGATCTCACAGCAACCCTGACTACATTTAAGAACAATGTCTACAATGCAAAGAAGACTGAGGTTTATTTTTACTCGGGTTACATATGGGTCCCACGTGTACCTCAATAGCCCTCTCATGTTTTTCCATTCAGTGTGAAGCTAGAGCAGGAGACAGTTAGCTTAGCATACAGGCAGAATGAAATATGAAAGTGCCATTGATCTTCTTATCTAACTCTCAATGAGAACTCAAATTAGTGTTTTTCATAAAACTCACACAAAGTTAGCAATTAAATGTAGTTTAAGTTAATACAAACTGCTCATCCAAGGAGGTCAGAAAACAGCTGACATGCACTCACTGTAAAACACGTATTGCATGAAGACAAACAACACATACACACTCTCACACACACACACACACAGTCTTACTGAGACTCATTATCACAAACAGTAACTCTGACAAGTGTACTCTTTGAGGGCTTTTTCTCCCTCATCCTGTCTGTCACCTTTTTCTCTCTCACACTCTGTCATACTAACACTCATTCACACACCTCCATGCACAAAAACACAAACACAAACAGTATTACGGCAACAAAAAAGCCTGCAGACGGGATATTACAAAGACAGAATGGAATAACCCAAAGTTACCCTCAGGATTAAAAGGGATGATTGAATCAAGGATGGAGCGAATCACATTTTCCTCATTTTATTTTGTTTATGTTTTACATCTATTGTATAATTTGTAGTGTCCCAGTTTTCTTTTACTTATCTCTCATTTTCTTCCAATAAATTGTTAGTTGTGTCATTCTTTTTTCTGTTGTTTTACAAGTCCTTTTCCTAAAGGACCCACATTTTGGTGCAATCACCAATTCCTCACTTTGTATTACACAAGAGATTTTATTAAAAGGCTGCAGAAACTAGGAGATGAGTTGCTATTTAAGGGAGGATGAATTAAATGTGGTCATTTCTGGGACACTTTCCTCTTTTATTCATTTCAATCTCCCCAATTTTCTTGAAGGGCTGTATCACTAAATTAATCTTACATAACAGGCTCTTATCTGGACTCGGGCCTTTAAGCTCTCATCCAATTACAAACTTATCCAGCCCACACTGACGAACTACCTCAGCTTGAGGACACTACTACAAGCAAGAGAAGAGGACACTTGTTTTCCCTGTCTGTATCATAGTTCTTTCTCGCTTTGGTTTAATATACAGATGTTATCGAAGCTTTTAACTCACAGTGAGAGAGGACAGAGTGCTGCAGACATCTACTGAGCAAACACAATTGGGAGACAGTCATTCTCTCTGGTCATTCATCCCTCTGTCTTTATTTCATTCAGGAAAAGATATTATCTATTGTTTAGACCGCAGCAGAGGCAGGGGGAATGTAGTAGTGATAGTCTCAGTAGTCAAGATGAGACTAATAACAGCAAGAGAGCCCTTTCTCTCAGTCCTCATTAAGCTCCTGCTTCTTCTGTGGTTTTTGGAGTAGACAGACAATAATGCTTTACATATAAAATTAAATGAGCACTAAAGACAACTCTCCATCTTCTGAGACCTTTAACAACCCTACACTTCAGGAGGACACTCATTCTCCTCATCATTATCTCTCCTTCTTTCAGCAAAGAGATGAATCTGTCTATTAGACCATGTAGTCTTTATGTTTCAGACAGACAACATCTTGAGTTATCACAACTCAACAGACCACAACAGCAGGACACTCGTTCATGTCATTTTATCTTCCCTTTTCCATACAAAGAGGTTTAAACTACGCTGAGAAAGCACTATCATATTTTGTTTGTATCCTCTGAATAAAGACAGTGGTAACATGGCATGCTTTTTTGAACTCCTCCAGTTTTCTCAACCCCTGCTGCAGGAGTCACTGTGAGCCTCTTTTCACATGCTTCTCTTGCTTTTAATGATACCAAACAAATCACTGTTACAAAACCACAATATTTTCATTGTGACCAACCTCACACCTGCTGTGGAGACTGTAAATGTAAACTGGGTTTACAGTGAAACAGCTACAATAGAGACATTAATGTGTATCATTACATTGCATATTATAGTTCATTGGATTGAAAATGACTAAAGACTAGATCCTCTCTAGTTTCTATAAACATTTACCTAATGTAACCCCAGAAGTCACAGAACATGTACAGCTAGATCTAATTTGAGCATATTTGATCACATGATGAAGGGGAGATATTTCAGTAAGTAAATGTTAAATACTGTATAATGCCTTTCAAATCCTTCGCTTGGACAGAGCTTTACAAAAATCAATAAGTACTTCAACCAAAATGGCAAAATATGTCATTATAACTGCCTTCAAACTGATGTATATGAGGTTTTTTAATCATGTACCCCGTTAACATGATGACATAATTTGTCAGTGCCTTCTTAAAGCATAACATATGACTGTTGACTGGTTTCAGCATGCTGCAATGACGCCGCCATCATTGAGTCCATTTTTCTCTGAGGGTCTACAAAGCTGACATGTAACTCCTTACATGTAAAGAATCAAAGTATTTCCTCATGGTGTAAAGACACTGACTTGTAGCCTCATGCTAACCTGAGACTTTGCTCAGACCTTTGCTTGCCTTCCATTTTCCCTAACAGTTCAGGTAACAGTAACAAATTTAAATAGTCATCTAATACCAGACTTACAAGCAGTATTTTGCAACTTCCTCTAATTTGAAGGTTTCAAACGTGTTTGACATCAGACAAGACCAAGCACAACTGATGAATGTGGGTGTGATCAGAAATGTGGTCTGTGTTATCAGAATCACAGCTGCTAAAGGAGGCAGCTTTTTTCCTCAAAATGTTTTTGAAACCTCAATTCACACTTCAGACTTAGCACCAAATGGCTGATAGACAGATGGTAAACATATTTTGCTATTTAAAAGCTAAAGAGTAGATGTATGCAAGTAGAATAAATACTTTTCCCAGGTGTTGGTAGAGACCAAAATCAGAGCAAAAGAGAGTGAAGACTGAGCATATGTACAAGATCCAAGTGATAACAAAGTTGCTCTATAACTGCTAATTGTTTAAAAACAAGTTCTCTAAGTCAACTTAAGAGATGATAATATCAAAAGTATGCAAGCTTAACTTGTGAAGCTCCTAAGTGGCACAAAAAGCAGCTATTTTAAATTTAAATTAGGGGGCCAGAACAGACAAAAAGAATTCAGAGGTTGTTATGTGTTGTATCTAAAACTTTCCCCTCAGCATCACAGAAGGAAGTTTTCTGGTAAGGACAGTCTGAAATATACAAAAGAGTGACACAATGTTACAGGCGCTAAACAGAGAGGATAAGGATACTGACATGACAGACTGAGAGGCAGGTTATATGCAAGACCAGTAGAGATGAACAGAAAAACAGATGGGCAAGGAGAGAAAGAGAGAAAGGGTTTCTTCCTCTGATAAACTCAGTGATATTGATGTCTCCTCCCTCACAAGCTAAGAGTGATAGATCCAGAGACTCATCTCTCTCTTCCTCTCTCCTGTCTCCTCTCTGCACATGCCCTTTCTCTTCCTTCCTCCGTTTGTGGATCTGCCAAGGAATAGCGGGGGATATGGGACAAGAGAGATAAACAGCCCCAAAAAAACTACTACACAAAAACACGCTTTTTTTTTGTTGTGTTGCACATGCATACACAGCGTTCGCAGCCAATCAGATAACATTCACACTTAAAATGTCATCACACATGCAATCAAACGTATCTTTTAGATGCGTAAAGTGGGTGGAGATACTGACTGCTCCTGCTCTCTCAAGTAATTCTTTTTTACAACATGTAAATTTATTTCTGTTGCCATAACATGTGCAGACAGAGAGCTTACATAAGAGAACAATTACCATCACTTAATATGCCCACTGTTTTCTACCCGGAGCATGTGAGTTGTTTTCGTGTACCCAGTAAACACACACTCACATATACACACCAACACAACAACACAGAGGGCCATTTATTTAAAGACAGACATAAGACATAAGACATTCAGCTAGCAGAATGCCCTGCGCGGAGGTAAACACAACCTATCACAAATACAAAATGGTGGGACATACACATGCAGACAAACACACACATACACACACGCATTCACACAGGCAGGCCAGCAGGAACAGAAGCCCACCGTAATGTGATTTTGTCTCGATTAAAATGGTGGGAATTGGATCTGAGGTAAAAGGCCATGTCAAGAGAGAACAAATGGGAGCGGTGGCGCACGGAGGAAGATGAACGACTGTCTGGGAGATGGAGAGATGAGATGGAGGGGAGGAGGTGATGGAGGGAGAGAGAGAGAGAGAAAAGCAGCGAAAGAGAAGGGCACTATGGGTTTATATTAATCCATAATGGAGAGGGGCTCCTTCTCTCATATCTGTAACCATCTTCTCCACATGATGATAGCGCTGACCTCCTCATGGAGAGGGGAAGTCATGAGCTGAGCCATACATACTCATACTCCTCCTCATCTTCCTCCTCCTTTTGTCTTGGACTTTTTCTCTGCTCTTTCATTTGCTTTCATCTGACTCCACCTCTGCTGCTTCACCCACATGCCCTTTCCATTTACTTCCATTATTTTGTGTTCCTCCTTATGCTTCAGATTTTTTTCAATCATCTCTACTACTCCTCTTCCATGTGACTTTTTTTTTTGTTTCCTTCTCTATCTAATCCCTTAATTTTGAAATGAACGGGTGACTTCCGTAGGTCTATGCCAATTAAGTTTATTAATATCATTCTACCAACTGTTGTTAAATTTTTCCAACTGGGCTCCTCCAAAGCTCAGATGACCACAAAAGTCTTTAAGTCGAATCATTATTGAACAAATCACATTGAAAATATCAACTACAAAGCATTCTAACTTTGCTACATTTTGCTTTGATTACCATTACTTGCTTCTTAATTCTGTAGCTTGATGGGTCGTGGATAACACACTTTTTAGAGCCATCTGCTATACCAAAGTGATGGCAAAAAACTTAAACATAAACAAGTATCACTGCTTTTCCCGGAGAACAACATGTCTCTGAATAACAATGAAATGTTGAAAAATAAGCTTGAAATAGATATTGATTTTCATCAGGCCCCTTTTCTGGCTTCTCTTGGTAACCCTCTTTCTCCAACATTTACCTCAATTTTCACTCTCCTTCCTCCTTAAGCTCTCATCCTTCAACTCTTGCTTATAATTCCATTTTCATCATTCATTGTTATTCTACTCCTACTAATGCAGAAGTAAAACCTGCCTGATTTTTTGTTCCAAATGTTTCTTTACCCTCTTTTCTTTACACATACAAACAATTTTGACTATATTAAGCACCTACAGAGCTGGAGATTGTACCAGTTTGTAGTTAAATATTGTGCAATAAACCTTTTTGACAGAAATCATCTACACATCCAAGGTGAACATAAAGACACTGATAATAACATACTGTATATCATGTGTGCAACATTCATACACAGTATGCTGACCCAGAGTATATATGACAGCAAACATATGTACTGTCAGGAGAAACAGGGGCACTACATGCACATGCACTGCCTATATTGTGTAATATATTTAGTCTTTGTGGGACAGCAACATTTCTTACAGTGAACAGTCTGTAGATCCATCATGAGCCCGGGTGAGACCATCTGTATGTTTGCAGAAAATTCATGCAAAAGATGATCTCACCATCTGAGGTTCTGAATTGAAAGAAGGGCCTAGTCTTTTAATATAGAAGGCATATATGGAGACGCGGCTCAGTTTGAGTTGACTGGGAGAGTTTAAGAACACAGGCTGCAAAGGCTGCCAGTTGAATGCAATGACACTTAGTCAGTAATTACCTAACCATCTCAGTCTTGATTTAGTTATTAATTCTGTCTGATGTCTTGGGCTGTGTTCAGTTTGGCAATAGCACTGCATTAAAATAGCCTCCATGACTGCTTTCTCCAAGAAATGCCGGATCATCTGGTTCAACCTTAGTGGCAGTAACAGTCTTCTGATAATTCATGTCATTGGCCAATTGAATTGAATCGAATTTAATGTGTAAACACATATTTCTGGTAAAATACCACGTAAGATACTCTGGTAATTCTACTTCATAAAGTAAAGTTGCATGAGTTTCCTGTGGAACAGTATGATCTGCTGAGCAGTCTTTGGGTGTCCAAAAGCCCTGAAAAGTGGTCCAAGTTTTGTCTTCATATTGGCATTTTTAGCAACACACCCAAACCAACTTTGTCAACCTTTTAGCAAAACCTTTGGTGTTTTTAAGTTGCATTGCTATTGTCAGTCTGATCACGACCTCAAAGTACTGGGAAATTTAATATAGACAACCAAGAAAAACAACTGCAAAAACTGATATCTTGTTCTCTCTTTTAATTTCTCTCTTCAAATGCACTTTCAGCTTAAGAACAACTGACACAAAAATGAGATCTGTACCTGTGATTTGTATCTTCATATCTTATCAGCATATGGTAAAATATATTGTTGCACATGGTGCATTGTGATATGATCAGCCAGGCAATCTGTGAAGGGATCTCAGCCAGTAAGCCATGGGAAAGCAACAAACGGAATCAGCCCTGTTTGCATTTGTGAGGAAAACTAGGTTGTTGAAAGTATCCCATCTACTTTTTATGTGTTCTTTTACCTTACCCATACAATGAAGCTTTACCATAACAGTATTTAATCAATCAATAATTGACAGAAAATAAGTGTTATAAGAGCAATAAGATAACTAATTTATCATTTAACAATTTTATTGCAAAAAATGCCAAAAGATAGGATTCGCTGCCTTACATGAAGAGATGGAGAGTTGAAGAGTTGGTTGGACAAACTGATGATTTCAATAACATCAACTTGGACTTTGGGAAACTGGGATGGATATTTTCAGTACTTTTTAATAAATAAATCATTAAACCATT
The DNA here is from genome assembly GCA_029783645.1 of Ctenochaetus hawaiiensis. NCBI lineage: Eukaryota > Metazoa > Chordata > Actinopteri > Acanthuriformes > Acanthuridae > Ctenochaetus > Ctenochaetus hawaiiensis. Next base: position 4,673,096 of record JAPZDY010000008.1, on the reverse strand, counting down.
GGTTAATTGAGAAAATTAATTAAAGACTGAACTATTATTAAAATTATTGTTTGTTGCAGCTTTACTATGTGTATTAAGTGAATCGTCATTTTGTTTTGTCTCCTATGAAAGCAAGACATTGTGTGTTTATTTTAACTGATAAACAAATTAAAACCTCCTGCCTGTTTGGATGGTTCAAATAAAAAATGTAATCAGATGATAATGTTAAAGGAATGTGGTGTTAAACTGGATTTAAAACTTGTTGTTGGTATTCAATATTGCTTAACTAAGGTTGCAATTTTATTTTAAATTAAAATACATTTTTTTCAACAGTGCACACACCATTTGAAAAATGGCAGGGTAACATTTCAAGTAACAAAGTCATATTTCTTTTGATAAGGGCTAGTCATGCCGTAATCCCAGTATGAAGCATGATCAGAGGGGCTGTTAGCACAGAAGCAGCCTGCATTGCAGAGCACTCCCTTGGGTGATTCTGGGCAGAGAAAAGTGATCTGTGATGAATCTCTTGTTAAAAGGTCAATACAAAATATCAGCTGGCCTGATTGCTTGCATCGATGTGAACTAGAATGTTTTGGAGAAAGACATTTGGCAGTGGCCAGAGAGAGGCACTGGTGGTAAAATGCTCTGTTGAAAGGCCACTCTGACAATGATAAAGATTTGTAAAAGCTAAACAGCAGTAAATGAATCTTTCTGAGGAAAGAGAGCTGTCATATCAAATGAGAATTGCACTCCGTCAGCATGGTAGTAAGAAGCTGAAACCTTGGTTCCTTTTTAAACTCAAGGAAACCAGAAAGACTCAGAAGTGTTTTTGATATACACAAGGTCAGTACTTCATGGACAAAGACTGCAGTTTTCTGCCTTACCAGCAACTCATTAGCCACAAAAATGTAGCCAACATGGACTTAATCTTGTCCCTTTTTACAGGTACGATAGTTTGAGTTCTTCAGAGAAGTAGGACTGGTAAGACTATCAAATATTTTACAAGTAAAGAATAAAAAGATTAAATAGAGGGGCAAAAAAACAAGAAAATAATTTTCACATAAATATGTTCTCAATAATTCATACAAATAACCATCTTGTGATGCCTCATGTTTATCTTGCAGTCCTGACCCTCAGGCTGAGAATCACCATTAAGGGTTACCTGAAAAGCAGAAACTGCTTTCATCAGTTCACTTAGAGAGAATTTTTTAAAAGAAAGTGTTTTTTTCAGTGTTTACCAACACTAATGCTAATGCTGCTTGTGTAAATCAGCATAACAACTATCATGCCCCAATGCTAACACACCATTCATTCAAAATGTAATGCCAATTACTACGAGGTAACACACCGTGTAGTGTGTGCAGAAAATTACACAAATGAATAGTATGTCACATTAAAAAACACTCGCTCTCAATGGTAATGAATAATATGTCAACATCCTCAGCAGATCCCAACAGATGTCTCCTGCAAGTTAAAACGAAAAGTAAAAGTGCCCCTGCATTCCCATTACATATTTATATAGGTTCTAATATAGGTGTGCATGTGTCTATGCATGCATTAAGGCATGTGGAAAATGTGTGTGGGCATCTAAGAAAAGACAGTGAGAGAAGCTAGAGAGATGGAAAATGGGAATGAATCAGTGTTGACCCCTGGACCACAAAGCAACTGATGAAATTACCCTGCTGCTGAATATTGTTTTGAATGGAGCCAACTGTGAGATGACTTTCAGACACACATGGCTGGACGACATGCAATCCCTTACACACACACACACACACACACACACACACACACACCTTTAAAGCTACTTATGGAGCATACTCGTGAGAGAAAGTACCCAATCTCACATAGGTAGGGAGGAAAATATTGAAATATGAAAGTGGGAATTGTATGTCTGGGTGTGTGTGCGTGTGAATTGAGTTGTTGAGAAGGGGGTAAAAGACAGAGTTGGCACCTGGAGAGGTAAAAAGAGGCTAGAGATATGTATATGAAGGAGAAAAATGAAACAGACATTAAAAATGAAAAGGGAGGCAAGGACAAGCAGCGAAAAGGGTGAAATAGAGTGCATCTTATTTGAATGGCTCTCAGACTCAAGTCTTTGACTCCCGTTCCTCTTGTTCCGCTTTGACTGTGCCTGAGCCTACTAATGTATCGATCTGGGACAGGCACTGACTGAAAAGAGTATGGAGTCATTTAAAGTTTAGTCTGACTTACCACCGCTCTTAAAAGACAAGAGTTAGACATTATGGCTTCAACTAAGCAGATCTGTTCCACTGTCTGTGTCTCGTTTGCATCCTCTAATAGTTCCTACTTTTATTTCCACTTTATTCTTTTATTTCCCTCTTCTAGTGTTCTGACTGGTTAATCCATGCTTGTCATTTCATTTGCATTTTTGATACCTGAGATCCGACTCTGGGAGACTATACATCGAAGCATCCTGTTTTGGTCTGAAAACGTCTGTTATAAATGGCCGTAGTTAAAATGAGAGTCTGACTAGTTATCAGATTATCAAATGAGCAGAATCTAAAATCAGTAACAACAACAAATGCAAATCAGGTTGTCATTACGTGACAAGCTTTTAAAATGTTTGATTGCTCGCTTTTTCAAGAGTAATTAACATATAATTAATCTAACTCTATCGGGTTGTAGGCTGTTGGTCAGATAAAACAAGCAATTTGAATATTACATATTAGACTTTAAATAATGTGATTTTTTCGCTATTTTCAATTATTCAAGATAGTAATCAGCATAATATTCGCCTAAAGCAGTAAAATTTTCAAGCTTGACTACTAAACATTATTTCTAATATGTAAAACACTGTCACAAGCCAATGCTCCTTAAGATTTCATATTAAATTAGTGTAATCCTGTTAAATGCAACCAGATACAGTTCAGGCGGTTATGCTTAAAGCTTCACTCTGCCAGAATTCTGCAATGTATGAAAAAATGCAGCTTTTTAAAGGCTGAATTAAAACAGTGAACCTCAAAAACACAGCTTTTGCATAGAAAATTTTTATATTAGCTGCAACTAATTAAAATTAATTGTCTTTTCTCAACCTGTGTTTTTTCTTCTTTTTTAGTGTTTCACATCTAAATGAAAATTGCTTCAGCTCAGTCTATATGGGCACAACATTGTTGTAATAACAGAACATCAACATTTGATTACCATGCTGTTTTCCGGTATTTGCAGCAAATTTCAGTCACAGTATCGGTAATCATATTTTAGTAACTGCATTACATGTAATCCTCGGCATCAGATCTATGCAATCTGGAGCTCAGTAGCATTGCCTTCTTGGCAGCCTGGGGACGGGAACACTCACAGTGATGTTGGGGCATTAAGAGAATATCACAGAGACAATGGAAAACATGACATGGAATCATCATTGTGTCTTTTGATACTATCATTGGGGACAATGAAGCCCCCTCCCCCGAGGCTTAGCGGTGAGATATTATGAGAAATTGCAGGGCTAATGCTAAGAACATCCCCAGAGGATGTTGAAAATGAGAACACATCAGTTCACTCATGGAGATGTTTCGTACAACAGCAAATTTGCATACATATTCACAAATCCAATACTCTTGCGTCACTAGTGGGAACCATGAATGAAATAATTTCAAAACTTTGTATGAACACACACACAGAGACATTCCTTGCCTTGCTTCAAGAATAAAGGAAAGCACCTCAAGAAAGAGGCACAAGAGGAAGGCACAAGACCAGTCAAAACAAGCATGCAGCCACAGAAGAAGCCAGTGCGCTGGCTGCTTCAGAGGAGGCCAGTGGGAAAGAGACAAACCCCCCCAAAGGAAAAATACAGAACAGACATCTGGTCCTGGCTGTATGGATGAGATGTTCAGTTGTCTGCCTGGACCCCACACTGGTGAACAGTTGGCCATTGCCTACCTGGAGAACTTGAGAAGCTGGTGAGCAAAAGACATCAAGGGGACCCACTCCAGTGGTGAAGAAAGACAGTAGTGCTTCAGGCTACTTGCCACACAAACAAGAAAATTTCTTTGTCCACCACCCTCATCCGTTCCAGGTGAACACATCTTCAATTTCTGCAAATTATGAGAGAAACAGAAACCATCTCAGTCAAGAGCATGTTAGGCAGCTCTGATTTATGCGCAACACAACTTAAGACGACTATTAGGGACAGGGATTCTTAAGAGAGAACATACATTTTAATCTAAATTATTACACATTTTACAAGTTTTAATTTTATCTTCTATATTACTACATAAAATGTTTGGGAGCTACTTATTTATTTCTTCATTCATTCAAATTTTTATGTTAACTTTCAAAGAAATGGTGCTAGGGTTTACTGCACTAATGATTGTTTTTCTTCTAGGTGCTGGCCTTGAAAAACTCAACACTTTAAATAAGCCTGTCATGAAAGAAGGAAAAGTCTTTTTTGTTGCTCAAACTATTTGTGGAGTCCTACTGTAGATTCTCTTGTTTTTACCCTTGATATTTTGAAAAGCTGATAAAAAATTGGTGACATTTTCTGTCTGATATCATGTAGTCTTATCCCAGAAGTTTTATTACCCACATGCAGATACATGCGTCAGGCATCTGTTTTTTCACTACAGATACTATGCACACTGCCACTTTCTCTTGTTATTCTTCATTCCTCTCAGCATCTTGCAGGCTAAAGATAAAGTTGAAGTGACATTTGTGCAGGTAAGATGATATTTATGTAGCCCATGGATGTAATTTGGTAAAAGAAAAAATGGCTTATTATTGGCCACATATGATAAACACAAAGGATTTGTTCTCCCTTCAGGTTTATCTATATGTAGCCTTTCTCTCCCTGTAAAAAAAAAAAACTGTGATTCTTTCTTCTCTCTCTCCCACTTACTAAATCTATACATTTTTTCCTCTCTTACCTCCCTCACGTCGGTCTTACAGGGCTGATTAACTCAGAGGACAAATTGCAGCCTTGTAGCTATTAGTGCCATCCAGGTGCTTTGGCCTATTGAGCGATCAGAACTAAAAAGGTCTGCAAAATACACCCTGCTGCCAGACCCTTTAGATTTAGATGAAGTCTCTTTATGCAGCAAAGGACAAAGGAACATGACAGTTTGAAGATTACATCATTTGCCTTTGCACCAGCTATCTGTTCTGCAGTCAGGTTGGGCAGCAGATTTACGATCTATTCACATTATTCTAACTGGCTGCTCTCTCTGTCCTTCTATGGTTGTACACAGGGATTTGATTGAATTTGTGCCATGTTGAGTCCCCAGTCAAATTAAACTAAGTGTTTACTAGGGATAAATACAAAATGGTTGCTACACACAAGACCTACGAACCATAGGCGCTCTGGCAGTAAATGAATGTAAAGAAGAATAGTATGTAGAATACTAATTTAGCTGGGATTTGTTAGGAAAGAAAGTCAGTCATTTTTTCTTTTTGACAGAGAACAATGTCAGATATGACGTTACCTCTAGGCTACATATGGAAGCTGTAACAGACTCTGTTGGATCTTTCTCTTTGCCTGGTGCCGATATGGTTGTTCTCATTTCAAAATCTCCATGAAATTAAACACATGATGCATAGTTTGTCACCTCTCTTGAACAACACATAAAAGCATCTTCTAAATTGTGCATATTCCTGCATAAAACTTTTGCACGCTGAATACTCAACCAGGACTGACTTTCAAATAATTTTGATATCATAAGTCATCCAGGACCTTCTTAAAAAAAAAAATTAGGTCTTGAATAAGCGCTTAAAACCTTTCCACCTTTAGTAAATGAATGTGAAAACATCATTCTAGTGTTGAACTTTGCACATACATCATTTCCTATAGAAAAGTACACACATTTGACTGTAGGAACAAGAAAAACATTTAAAATGAAGTGGAACTTTAATGTACATACCTATTTTCAAATGAGACTTAGGGTGAGAAAATACTGTTTATATCAATATAGTTGGATGTTCTTGCATAATCTTTTTTTTTTTATAAGGCCATGGTATTTTGCATCTCTCCTCTCTCACACTTTGCATAGAACCTTGCCCCAACTCTTGTTTTAAATGAAAACCCAGATCCATCCATTCAAAAGTTCTTCATTTTACTTTATTTACTCATTCTACTTAATTAGTCTTTTAATCTGTCTTCAGGGCTGAACAGTGTGCCATAGCTTACATATAGTAAGTGCTACCCAAAAATCAGTTTGTCCTATGATTAAAAACTACCTCAGAAGCAACCATGGGATACAGAGAATGTAGGAGGTTTTGTGCGCTTGGTTTTGTGTGTGGTGAATCGATTACACATCGCTATTCTACTTTGTAGTTGTAGACCATCATGCCAAGTAACCGCTGGGCCACATTGGCTGTGTGAACAGTGCATTTGTATCGCAGAACGTCTTGCTATTCATCTCGGCACTCATATTAACAGATTAGAGCAGCCACACAATGGTGTGTCATCGAGAGATTTGGGGTCTCATCTAATTTTTCCAAGTGACAGATGCAGCTTCCAGCAAAAATAGACAGTAAAATTGGTCTTTTGTTAGTCATTCGAACATCATTCCTTTTATATTAAACAGAAAATTGCATACATGATAATCCGCACAGTAACTGTGGCTGCTGTTTAATATATCACCTACTAAATAAACTGATCATAAGAAAAGATGATTTGGGATTTAAATGGCCAACAACCAAACAAGTTCCTGAGGAAAAATTCAAAGGATCTGTAAGTCATATTCAAAGTTTGCAGGTTCCAGTGTCATGCTGTGAGTTTTAGTGGTGTATGTAACCTTTTGGTTTATATTTAGACTTAGAATTGTGCCTTTATTACACTTTCATATGCCTCAACCAGGACTAGATACATAAGCGAGAACTATTTTTTCAAAACAGGAGTCAAGAACAGCTCTGAATATTATTCATATCAAGAACATGACATTTACACAGGAAAGTCTCTCCCTCTCTCTCGCTTTCTCCCACACACAAGAACACAATGTGTAAAATTAAATTAGATATTGAAAGGTTCACCTGAATGTCATATGAGCCAACATGAACACATGACAAACACACACAAAACAGAAGGTATGAAATTCAATAAGACTGGATATATTTTCAAATACAAACGGAATCACACATCCAACACTGCACACATATATTGATGACAAAACCTCTAATGTAGTAGCTCATGATTACAACTCTTAAATCACACACTCTCACACACACGCGCACACACACACACTGATGCACATGTATGCATCTGCAAAGCCAGGACTGCTGGTCCTTCATTACTTATTAATGCTTTCAGACAACCTTCGTAACTGGAAAGCTATTTTGGGAGGCAGAATGATCTTCGAATCATCTGCCAGCGAGCCAATATCTCCCTGTGCTCATCACTCTCCTACCCGACTATCATCACTTTTTCTCCTGCTCATCACTCCTTTCCTGAGAGCAGAAAACGGGCTACAGCCAGGGCATGACAGGTTGGAAGTGTGTGTGTGTGTGTGTGTGTGTGTGTGTGTGTGTGTGCATGTGTGTGAGTGTATAAGAGGGAGACAGAAAAAGAGACTGTGGTGTGCATCATGTGGTTAGATAATGCCAGGTCATGTTTGCCTGACACTGTGTTGTCAGAGGGCACCCTCTATAGGTCACTGAGCAAACCACATCCTAATAAAAAAGGGTCAAAGAGGTCAAAGAAGAACCTAAAAATCTCATTTCTGCAAATTATTCTACTACAGTTTCTGCCATTCAGTCAATACTGAGAGAGTTGGGTCATAATAGTTCACATTTATGAATATAACCATTCCACAGAGAGAGAGCTATCATGTAAATACAGGTTTATTTAATGAGATGTCACCAAAAAAACACTACACTCTTTCAGCAGCTCCCCCTGTGGAGCAATAAATTAGTCCCAGGCTTGTATGCTTTATGCTACTCTCCAGTGCAATCAGTCATTATCCAGTCAAATCAGTCTCATGGTAGCACAAACAGCTCCTACAGTAAAGATTTTCAGGGTTTTTTGCCAGAACTGTTTTATCTTACCAGGGATTATCTGATTGTCAGTTGAAAATTATACAAAAAAAGATATTGGGGAAATGAGGGAAAATATGAAAGTGCATCCCCAAGGCAAAGGAGCAAAAAAAGAAAATGCAAAGGTACAGTGGGGAGAGAAGAATTAGTTGAGGTTATGATAACATGAGAAGAGTATAAGAGAGGACAATGAGGAAAGAACACTTTGCAGGACACTAGGATGCATTCAAAACAAAGACTGATTGCTGATTGCCTGGAAAAAGCGAGGGGCAGACAAAGAGACAAATCAGTGATAATGACAAACACGTAAAAATATTAAACATTTAGGATTTTGTCAGTCATAGTTCAAAGCTGTTGTGATTTAGCATTGATCAGCTACATGACAGTGACACTGCAGGAGTCTGCAGTTAATATCAGCCTAAAGGACAGACAACCATCATAGCACAAGAGTCTGAATGCCCCTGGGACAAGTAATAAAGCTCAGCCTGTGTCAACCTGCTTCTTTGGGAGCAACAGCCTGTTATGTTCACTGCACAGCAGAAGGTATAGAAGTGCTGAAGTACTGATCACCCTGTCAAAATCAGGCATGGAGCTCATCACATGAAGTGGCAGCCACTCTTCTGTAAGGAAGAAAGCCCCCTCATGATTGCCCCAATCCAGGCCAAACTATCTGAGCACTATACTTCAAGTTATATGAGCACGACCTGCCAGAGATCTCTGAGATGAAAATCCAAAATGTGATGACCAGTAAACAGATCTTGCAGATCTATTTCACTCTGCTTTTTCTCATAATTCAGCAAACACTCTTTGCCAAATGTAATAATAAGGTTGCTAAGAAAATTAGGTAGTTATTCCTTCTTGTGATTATCGTCATGTATGGTAAGTCCCAGTAAAAATAGGCTGCAAAACCAATCAATACAATGTTTTATATGTTAACACTGCAGCAAAGAGCTGCCATACTGTCTGTTTAAAAGTATAAGTTAAATGATTTTTCTTTTCAATACTGAGAAAAATCCAGTACATTATAATAAATTACATAGTAAACACTATGCGATGGAGCCCATTTGAATTTTTCTCTCGCTTAACTGCATTGTGCTGATATATTGTATACAGGATGTTTTTTTTCTTGCCACTAATGTAAAAACAAAGTAGAATTACAATGGAACTGTTTATGCTCTATTGAATCACATCACATCATTCCACATTATGTCACCTCACACATTAAAACAAGGCAAAAACCAAACCACGGCAGTCGAAAATATATCACTCATGAATTGGATCGTTGCTCATATGTTGAGATGTGCATCAAATCGGTCTAGAGGGAAACATAACTCCTCTGTTATCTGTAATAAGAAAAAGGCAACTGCTGGTTATAAGCAGAGTGGTGTCCTTGTATGAGGCTTGCAGTTCAGCAGACATACACCAAGCATTGAAAATCATAAACAGTCCTTTAAATAACTGGTATATTAGCACAGAAGCCGACCTACCTTGCTCGTAAGAGTCAGATAAACAAGGAATAAACTTACTGTGGTAGTTTAGATTATCTGTAACATAGGAATTTGAACTTGGATGAACCCTCTGTAAACTATCACCTGCCTTCTTCTCAGAGAGCCACTCATGAGCAGTCACAATCAATTTAAAACTAGACCTCAGCACTTCTGCTAGCTATCAGTGTTAACAAGAGATATGAGAGCAGCGCTGGTGACCTGTCGCATTTCTCTTTCTTCATCTCTCTCTTCCTCTTGACTTCTTCTCCATCGAACTTGATTCAGAGGAAATTGCTCATTCCAGGGTTACCTGCTGAAGCCTGTGATTAGCAAGCTATTAGGCCCCCAGTCAGACAGAGAGAATGTGACAAGGGCATAGAAACAGAGACAAAAACACCACAGAGAATGCTGCTGCATGCCTGCCTATGGCTCTTTTTAGTCAGTTTCTATAGACTGACACCCTCATAGCTGAATTGGAGCACATCTGAGAAGTAGCATTGTTTGCTACAAGGCAACTTCACCGCCTGATCTAAAAGGGCACTGCAGGGCGACATTAACGTAGAGGAAGAGAGAGTGCTGGAAGAGAGAGAGAACAAAATGAAAAACAACAGCGAGGCCCTCAAAAGACAGGGACAAAAGAGCTTTCCCTCTGCTGCCTGCTCCTCGGACATGACTAATAAATCACCTTCACACCATCAATCACCAATGCATCAAGTGCAAGACTCACACGATCGATTCAGATGCCTTCGCACCTAAGGGCAAAGGCATCTGATTCAGGGAGTAGACACAGAGATGGAGCTCTGTCATGTATGTTGGGGAGCACACGCAGAAGGGGAGAACTCATGGGAACACATACAGTTCTTACATTGACACAGACATACTACAGGCACCAGAGCAAAAGGAACATACCAGCTATTATCCATCAAAGTGTCAAAAAATGAGAATCTACAGCTTTTACTTGTAAAGACAGTTTGAGACTATAGGTTTTTAAAAAAAAATCCTAAATTGACCAAGAAAATTGTTATATTCTTACTGGACACAGGAGTTCGAGGAGGAGGCAATGCAAATATGTCAATATGCTCAAATAATGTCTGTAATGTTTTTGTCTTATTTCCTTGTTGTTCTTGATACTCCATTGCAGAGTTTTGTGAAATGCTGAAGCATTGGCATCTACAGCTTTCCAAAAAAATGTATATAACAAATATCATATCACTCAGACATTCTTAAAAGTATGCACAGTCTTTGTTTACCCGCAGCTTTTCAGATTTTTTCTGTAAATTTTAATAATTTTTGGAAAGCTGTACATTGCTTACTCTTCCTCCCTTGATTGGAATGCGACTATGTTTGTCAAATCTCTATGGCAGAGGGTTTGGAAAAAAGGATCAATAGTCATAGTGGACAAAAACATTGGATTATCGTAGGGCTGCTCAATCATGGCAAATATCATAAGTACGATTAATTCGTCGTAATTGAGATCATGATTATTTAACACAATTAGCCACTGGCTTTGGAAACATCAGGCATTTGTGGAGCCTCTTATTAATAGTACTTTTTCTTCAATTTAAAGTATAATTCAACTGAAAAGATTATCTTTAAAACATGGGGGGGCGCTTGAGTAAATGTCAGGACCACTGAAATCAGACTCTCTAGTCTTTTTTTTTGCTTCAGGCATCAGTACTGTAACACATCAAAATTCAAGCAGTGGGCTTGATCGTTTTTTTTACAGAAGACAGCTCAGTTGATTGCAGTGATGTGAACAAAACATTCCACAGCTTTGCTAAGAGTGACTTGTTAGTATAACAGATGGTCGAAAACTCATCACTGAGATTATCTTTTAGAAATAAAATTTAATACAAAATCGTTTTATCATAACTATCTTGTTTTTTTTTTTTTAAATCGTTGGAAGCCAAAATTACATTTCTGGATAAAATCTGATTAATTGCCCAGCCCAGATTATGAATCACATCAGGTTTTATTCAGAATCAAACAACTTAAAATTGGAAACATCAAACTAAGACTCTGGGTTCAATCCAAAGTAACAATACGTTTTGTCAACAGTGTGTATCTCACAGTTCATATGCAAACTCTGACAGATGCTCATATACAAACAGAGACCAACAAAGATACACACACACACACACACACACAACAGGGCGACAAGAAAAATACATCACAGACAAATTAAACTGTCTCTCCTCAGAGGCAGGTTGGTTTAGATTAGACCAAACCCCCATTTCTCAGGACTGTACATCCCTGCCTCAAAACTTGTCCCAAAAAAAGAGGACATTTTGAACTCTGACTCCCTGTTTCTCTAAGGAAACCGACCAGAACTTTCTCTGTGAAATGAAGTTTCTCTTTAGTGCCATCCTCTTTGCAGCAAGAGGAGAGGAAAGGAGCGAGCAGAAGGAGAGGACAGAGAAGCACTTTGCTGGATTCGATGGATGTTGCCTTCAATCGCCTTACGCCCATCGAGACAAAGATGCTGAGAACATGAGAGACTTTTATTTTTAAAACAGCCTACCCTAATCTAATTACCTCCGCAATTAGACTGTGCCGTCATGAAAATGAACTCGCAGAAGGCAGTGCAGGAGTTATGACATGCTCTGTTTGCCTTGGTCAGCCTGAGCACCAAAAAAAAGAAAAAAGGAAAAAAAAAGCTTCTGAGAGTTGGCATAAAATTTCATCAGTTTTTACGCCTGGGGCAAGTGTGCGGCCAGTGCTTAAGTCCATGCCAGTATATGTGTATTAGGAAACCGCATACATACATGCACACACAGATATATTTATATATAAAAGTACGTACGCCCCTCTCTCTGGTTTTTAAATACAATTTTCTTCCCACATAGAGACAGCAATAGCTCCATTTCATTGCTAGTCACAGCTAGTCACAATCTCCATCTCCACCCAAACTGAGACCATGTGATCTAAAACAAGGCTTTCAGGAACACGTCCATACCTCCTTGTCACCAAGAGTCACGTGTTTGGACACCAGCCTGAGCTTGTTGGCAAAAGGTAGAGTCACACACAGACGGAGAGATGAGAGGCAGCACACGGCTTGGTTTAAGTACAGACGGGCATGGACAAACAAGACAGAGCAGGGTGAGGAAACAAACGAATGAAAAGAGACAGAGAGGAAAAAAGAAAGGACCGTAAAGACTTGAAGGTCTGGCTGATTGTCTTGTGCCCATGAAAGGAGGAAAAAGTGATACTCTACTACTTTATGTTATATTTACTTGTCTGTGCATGTGTGTTTGTGTTTGATCTCTTAGTCTCCAAGAACACTGTCTCACTACAAAGTCACACCTAAACTGATTTATTATGTATTTCCCTTGACAGGACATTATGGCTGCTTATTAGCATACACCGGTGGGTGGAGTGTATGCAGATATACACACCTAATAGCAAACACACACACACACACTCACATAAAAGACTGACTGATAGCATCATCTGGACTGTTTGGTGTCCTTTATCAAAATGTCTGTTTATGTTGTGTTTAGGTATAACAAGCATCAAAAAAGCAATATCAGTTGAACTACAATAGATGCAGTAAAAGTACACAACAGATTAAAAATACCCTTAAATGAGAAATATGTATGCACACAGGAGGCAAAAAGGCATCACTACTGTCGATTGCATCTGCACCTGTTTTTGTGCATCTGCTGTTTTTGGCAAATAAAGTGTTCCTGATTCTCATGACACTCATAACGCTCACAAATATACAGGCACCTCTCCAACATTTAAACCTACTGCAACCAAACAAACACATACACACACGAAAGTCTGTTTTTTGTCTTTAGTGGTAATTTTCAAGCTGTCAGTAACAGAGGAACCTCGAGATTAATGGAGACAGAGAGAGTGGAGTTATACACATGACCACTGCATGTGCAGCACCTTCTGAAAGGTAGGGGAATGTGATAGATGTCCTGACCTGATGCATGTCATACAGTGAAAGGTAGGCGGCCGACCGTAACAAGAAAGCTGACTTTTTTCAATAATTCAGTATTGGCATGAACTGTACTATCTCTTCTACTTATAAGGAAATTCTTGTGGATCCCCTTGTATTTTTCTGCATGCAACTTGAAAGTGTCTGACAGTGTGATAAGAACAGTTTAGTAACATAATTAAGTTTGGTGCTTAGGCTTAAAAGTAGGGTAAGACACTTGTACTGGATGGCA
>JAPZDY010000008.1:4643081-4659236 GCA_029783645.1 Ctenochaetus hawaiiensis | reverse complement strand
TGATGGCATGAAATTTAACTTTAAATGATACTTTCTGAGCCCATGTAGCTGCAGGGGTTCAGGTGTAGGTACATAAGAAGAACTGCACATACCTGAACACATACATGATTACAGATAAACTAATAATAATAATAAAGCTTCTCTAACACTGGGTGAGTAAAGTAAAACCTTCCAAAATCTGCATTCTCTTTCATGCTGGCAGATGTCAAATCTCGCACTGAACATTGGCTGTTATGTAGGCTATTGTAGATGTCAGGGCAAATTTTCATCCACACTGACATAAATTCTACTGGCCTGACTGCACTGTAATAAAGGACATTAAACTTGTGTTTTCTTTTGGTCTCTGCCACCAAATATTAGCAAACACAACAACAACAAAGGATTAGAGAGCAAAGTTTCTATCAAGGCAATGAATCAATGAGAAAACTGCTTTACCTGACATATCGGACATGTCTGAGGAGCAAAAACAACACTGTTGGCCTTGTGGTGCACTGTGCTCTGCCATAATCTGTTGCTGTACCACAGCCATGTATGTACTGGCTTTTCCATTTTACATGAGTCTTATGTCAGTGGTGTATGACATGAGAAATAGATACACAGAAAAGTGAATTTTCTAAAATGTATTCCTTCACCCCATTCACCACTTCCTCCATCTCTTAATTAAATCAATTTCACCCTCCTCCTCTTTACCTCCATCTTTCTCATTCTTTCCATTTCTCTCTCTCTGCCTCTTTCTCATTCTCTCAATCTCTCTCTGCTCTCTGCCCTGTGCGACTTGCCGGCTGCTGTTGATTGATGATGAAAGAAATCTCCCAAGGACAGGCGCCTTGTTAAAGGCAGGCCAGTGTGTTCTGTCAGTGGGACCAAACGCAGATGTAGGGGGTGAGTTTGCGGGATTACAATGAAAGAAGTACCCTGATACCCCCCGCGCTCCACTTATGCATTTTTTTCCTCCATGATTCTTCTTCCATTTTCCCTCCTCTCTCTTTCAACTCCTGCTTTTTACTTTTGCATTAATTTTTTTCGCCTTTTTCTTCTATATTTTGTTCTCCCCTTCTCCATTCCACAACCTCCCCGGTTTCACTAGCAGACCTTTTTTAACATCTCCACTGAGGGAGGGATCGTCACCAGAGGGACTACAGAATAGAGGTGATAGCTGTCAGGTGGAGGATGGTAGAAAGAGGGGGCCATAGGAAGAGAAAAATAAGGGGGCTCTGAGATCTCTACTGAGCCCTCTCAGAGGCCCCTTTTGGGGGTGGGGTTGCGAGGTGCTCTGGATGGGGGGCCATCCCAAAGAGACAAGCAGCGGTCTGATTAATGACAGGGAAGCCATGGTATTCATCACTGCCCCACATCAACCCTGAGAGAAAGCTGTTTGTTGCCAAGACGTTTTCTGCTTTCTAGTTTTCCAGTAATTAATTTAGAATAATGAATGATGGGGTAAGCAGACTTAGAATACATTAAAGGTAAATATCAGATAACTTAAAATGATAATATATTGGATTTAGGAGTAATATTTTGTTTTGGCTTGTTATATAATATATTTTTTTAATCTTATGTTATAGTAAACAATCTTTTTGTTTAGTAGTGTTCGTCAACATCTTAGTGCTAAGAAAACTTTAAATAGTATTTTCAGAATTTTATTTTAACTGTTTTATTTAACTTATATTTCATATAACAATCAGTAATAGTCAATAAAAATCTTCATTACTTGTCAAATACATAAAATATACTACTGGATTTGCAGGCAAGCCTGTACAAAACAGACTTCAGAAAAACTCCCACAAATTACAAATACAGGAAGAAGAGAGACAACCACCTAGTGACAGGCTATGAGCACCTGAACAAATTGTGATAAATTGATACCTTCCATGGTTAAATCAGAGAGCTTGTTGTGAAATCCATGAGCTGCTAGGAATTGTAAATTAATGTAAATAGCTTTGTTTTAATTTACAAGCAGAACTTATTGAGCCTCTGAGTGCCTGATTAAACGTACAGCATGCAGCTTACGTGGTCATGCAAGAGAGATCATTACTTTGATGTCCTCTTGCACAACCACACACACACACACACAAGTAGCAGGGTCTCTGAATCTCAATCACTAATTATAGCAGTCCAAAGCTGATGAAAACAAAAATTTCTTTGATTCAGGAATAGACAGTGACTCTCTCTCATACCTAAGATGTTTCTAAACATTTTAATTATTTCTGAACTTAGGCAAAAAAAAAATCTCTGAACAGTCTTTCAATCTAAAATCACATTCACCACTATACTGACACCATACAGAAGACCATGTGCACACCCAAAGACAGACTTATTAAAGATATCGAAATTACACTATAATGATTAAAGCCAACTTCAGACTTGAATCTGTTTAAAAGTTTTGCACCTTCCACTGCAACCACCAACAATCACTTTTGTTCCCTTTTGTTCTTCCTCTCCTCTTCCCCTCCTTCCTTTTCCTCTTCCTATGCTGTCCTCCTTTTCTCCTCTTCCTCTCCTCCTCTCCCCAGGCCCTCCACAGACTCATACAACATTTATGACTGTCTGGAACATACGCTTGCAGCAGGTAACTGGAGGGCATATATTCTTATCCGAAAACCAATACTAACACTGTCTAATGGCTCATGTGGTATCTAACTGGGAGAATCCCTGGTATCTTTCATTTCACACCGGACAGCATTACAGCAGTTCTCTTGCTGCATTGCCCTTAAAACTTTTGCTGGATTAAATGTAGTCTGGAGTCTGAGACATATTTTTCCACAGGGGCATCAACTTAATCCTGTCGATCTTACATGTGAATCTAAATCAGAATACTCCTTGTCTGCTGTGTATCAAAAATGTGGTGCGCAGTGCAAGATAGAGGGTGGATCAACAGTGCTACGGCAGCAGTGCGATAAGCTTGTGAAAAAGTGAGACCTTTGGGACAGTTGCATCTGTATACTCTTCACTTTTTATTTGTTTTCTCCATTGTTTTTGAATAGAAAGTAGGTTTCGCAGCAGCACTTTTACAAAGTTCTACACTTGGGATCTGTCTAATATGATCACAGCAGTCTACTGTTCAGCATAGAGCGGCTCACTGCTTGCTCAAGGGCACCCTGATGGTAGTTGCTGAGTCATTTCAGATTGAGAATTGCACCAACAACTTTTCTGTCACAGACCATTTCTTTGCCCTCATGGGTTTCTTTCTGCTCCACTTGCAACTCTCTCAGTAGCAGTATGGTGCCTTACTTTATGGCAATGTTTTTACAAGTTCTCAAAGTGAAGGTTACTTTGCTAAGTTTAATCATAGAGGTTCACGTTAAAGCTAATCGATTAGTGCCCTGCTTTAAGTTAGAAGAGCTGAGGCTAAGAGCAAGCTGAAGGACTAGAGCTTTGGATTTAGTTGTTAGATGATGTGGCTGTATATAATATCAAGCACCTCGATAAAACAGGTACTTAGGAGACTGAAATCTAATCAAGAAGTTATGAGGTTAGACGGTACTGTGGAACTACTAATATGCAGTATACACAAGCTAAGGTAGGAGTATGCAGATTTTAGGTGATCAAAGGACTGCCTCTGGGCTAAAAGTAAAAAGTTGCAGTAATTTTATGATTTAAGTCCATCCAAACAAGCCATTTGTTGCGAAGACACAGCAAACAGCCCAGCTTTCTTTTCCAAATGCCCAGCAGTGGATTCACCCTTCACATCCAGAACATGCATATACATGCACTGTTTTCTTATGAATTCCTTTTGCATTGGTATGCAATCTGGATACCAAGTAAAGTCAGACTCTTTCTGTAACAATGGAAACGACTGCACAGAGAAGCAATTACAGAGGGCAAATAAATTAAATGGTTTTTTCCAAAAAAAGTGATGTCTATAGTTTCAAAAGTTGAAAATGGGGCTTGATAGGATAACTGCAAAGAATGCAAAGCTGCCGTATCTCTGAGGAACCACAGTGAGCAAAAATCACTAAAAATATAACTAAATGTGATGTGTGAGAGAACGTATGGTGCCCCTTTGGAGGTCAGTTCAGCATTGTGGAAAGTAACTACAATGGACTATTTTTACAACAGTCATTTTATTAGACCTCACACACTATTTTTATGTGGTGCAGCGCCATAATAGACCGGCTCAGAAGTCCTAAGTGAGCACACTGGTGGAGCCAAAATGGAGTTTTAGTAGATTCCACCAGTTCATATTTCAGAGGTTCTTTGATTTCACACCTTTATCCTACCCATTACTTTCAATCATCTGCATTAATAATGAAAAAGGGGGTTTTCTTTTGTTGCTAATCTATCTTATTTGCCATTCAGCCACTTAAGGCCATTTCACTAGAACTCATATTAGAATACTGGGCCCAATGGGCATTAATATTGGATGAAGTGGGAATATAATAACGTGAGTTCCTCTCACTGGAGGCAAACCACTCTCAGTGCCTTTCTCTCAGGCTCTGCGACAATATGTATGGAGGAATATTAATTACTGTCGAAGCATTATGGCTATTATTATGATTTCACATTATGCAGCTTCTAGGGGCAATTGGTGGTGGGATGCTTAACATGTGCAAGCTACTTAAGAAGATGAGGAGAAAGGGAAGAGGATAAAATAAGAAACACAGCTCTTGAAGACCAGTAATTTTTCTTTCTTGCCCCTTGTCTAATTGTCTTACTCCTCTTTTCCGCCAGCTTTCCTTTAGAAATATTTAATGTCCATATTCTGTGTTTTCTCCTCCTATCTATTTGCTTCCTATCCTCTTTTCTCCTCCAACTCTTTTTTCACTTGCTCTTTATCCAGCTTTTTGGTAACTTTCTCTTTCCTCCTCAACCTCTGCCCGTCTCCCACTCTCTGTGTACCTCTCTCTCCCTCCCTCTCTCCCTCCCTCCCACAGGCACAGTGGATCAGAAGGTTTTAGGTGATAAATACCCTGGACCAAGGGCTCACCAGCCACCGATTCCTGCCACTTTACTGTGTCACATTGTGGCCGAGGCCTCATTAAAAAGGCATTAGCCTCCTCTTGGTCCCATGATGGAGGCCGTGTCTGGCTCACTCGCTGCCGCAGGGATCTATTTAAAAGTGGCGGCAGGAATGGATAAGGAGGAGAGAGATAGGGGAAACAGAGAGAGAAAGAGATGGCCATGTAATGAAAGGGAAGATTTGGCTGAAGAGAGGGAGCGAGAGGCATCAATTCCATGTGAGAGGATGAACCAAGGTCCGGGAGTCCAAGGAGGCGAAGGAGGAGAAAGCAGAGATAACTAGCTGGAGCGAGCTCCACTTACTTGTCCCCTGTGAATTCATGTTCTTTCAGAATTTAATTGATACAGGCCAATTAAAGCCACTCAGGTTTCACCTTGAGGGGGTCAGGAAAGGTGGAGTCAGAGGTTGGGAACAGGAAGAAGAGGTGCTTGGGGATGAGGAAATGGAGAGGAGTGAGGTGAAGAGGGGAGATGAAGAGCACAGTGTGAAAATACAAGAGTAAGCATTACAGCACATCATTAGTAAATAAGTAGTCTGGAGGTGGTGACAGAAGAGTGGAAAACATGGGGGAAGGTGGCAGGAAGGAGGAGGAAGGGGTTGACATATAAGAATAATGTTGTTTGGAGCTTAGGATAAAGAATATAGAAAGTGCTATCGAGCAACATTTAAAAGGTCACGAAATAGATTTAATGTGAAGTATGTGGCTCAAATCTAAAAGAGTTCCTGAATTTAAACAAAAGGCTGTATAAGGAAATATATTCATATCAAAGAAAGGATCAATATCGGGCAATTAGTTATTGTCCTTTAGTGTCGAGAAAATGGACCATGTATCAGAAAACAAAAGGCAATATTTGAATGTTTCAACTAAAGGTCAAAAAACACAACAAAAACAATAATACCTGCTTTAACCTTCAAATTGTAAGTAACTGATGTCTCTTTTTTTGGCCACCTGGAGGCAGCAGAAGAAAGTGGTGGATGCAAAATGGAGATTTCATTAACTCAAAAGTTGATATGGCAAACTTTTGAACCTACAATTGTGTATTTTTACATTCAGTAGTTACACAATAATAAACCAGGATACATCAGGAGTTGTGTTCAATTTCCCTGATGTTTACTATTTTGTTTTTGTTGTCTTCATTAGCTGTTGTTCTTTTTCTGTTTAAGTATGTTTAGAGAAATGTAAAACTGGAGTTAAATTTGTGTAAACCTATACTTGGCCATTAGAGCTGATTCTAATTCTAATGCCGATTTTGATACACACTCTCTAAATAAATCTAATATTCACACTGTTGGTTAGCCACTAGCTGACAAAAAAGTAACATTTTGGTGCCTTTTGGATTCTTGGAAATTAGTGGACAAATGAGGAAAGTTAAGAGAATAATGTGTACTTACATTTATATTAATTTCTATCAAAGTGGTTAGAAAAAATGGCAAACTATACCTTTGCCATTTAGGGAAAGCCTGAAAATGAGATTCAAGGAAAGCCCGAAAAACATTTGTCGTTTAGGAAGGTACCAAAAAAGTGACAATGTCAATAAGATAGAAGGGCACAAGTACCAACTATAAAAGCAGCACAAGTCTCAGCCTAGGAGATGGATTGATAAAGTTAAGAAAAGCATGAAATATCATGACAGATAGATAAGTGGATACACATGTAGGAGTGATGGGCTGCAAGACAGATAGAAGCAGAAGTACAGGCTTCCTTTTTTATCAGCAGTACAGAATCCAATGAAACTGCCCTCTGCCATCCTCACTGTGATAGAAGAAAGAAGAATAAATGAGCTGATAGCTGTCACCTTCACCGCCTGTGTGTCTGTCCAGCTGCTGACAAGCTGAAAAAGTAAGACAGAGACTGTGTAGGCAGCTCAATAAAAGTGGACGGGGTCAGGCAGGCAAGTGTTACTCAGGTGCAGAGGAATGTATGAGCTAATAAGGATTTCAGATAAAATCGCCACAAATAGACAAGAGGTTTTTCAGTGGTAAGTCAAAGCAGATGCGGGTAGTTTGTCTGGTATATAGATGGATGGACAGAGCTAATACTGTAGGGAAGCTCAGAGAAAAGCTCTCGCAACAATGCAGATCAGAAGGCTGAGGTCAGACAGGCAGGCAGGACTCAGGTGGAAGGAAGTGGATTAGCTATTGTGATTTTTTTAGTACAGGGGTTTTTTTTATCTTAAGTAACAAACAGACAATAGGCTGTCAGATGTTATTTCACAGGAAATAAAGTCTTTGTTCAGGTGAAGAAGGGGACTTAGACATGGCAGGCTCTGGGAACGCAGTTCGACCAACGAGCAGTGCAAAATGTGGGAAATGATTCAGTGGGCAGTGAAGCAGGGAAGGGAAAGGGATGATGTAACACTGCAGTCAGAAGAACAGATAGATGATGAGTCGTTTTGTAATGATGCAAATCAATACACAGGACAAACAGAATTTTCCCAGCTTCCTCCCCTCCAAGGCATTTTTTTTCTGTAAAGCAGGTTGTTTAGTTTGTTGCTTTTGTTTTGGGGACAATTACAGCATCCTCAAACATTTGGTGCTTGTTGTTTTTCTTGATATTGTCATAAAAAATGGAAAATCAGAAATGACACAGCTTATTTCCATGCACAGTGGAAACCCTCTTGAGAAAACTATTTCCAACATATCACATCTGTTGTTTACAGAGTTGTGTGACTATAATGAAGTAAAAATTATTTTATTGTAAGAAAAAAATGCAACTATAGCCATGAATTTCCCCAGTTTAGCTTTTCAAACAACTCCAACAATCTGCCATGTCTTCAGAGAGAGCTACAGTAACATGTCCTCCTTACACAACGCAAGAGATCATCATGTCTGCGACTGAGCCCTGCTTTGTTTCTGACTCTAATGTTCAGTTTAAAATAACATGCTCTTCTTTAGGCCGAAAATTTAGATTTTCATGCAGTCTTATGTATATTGTAATAGAGCCTATTGTGCCAAGCACTACACTGTTGGGGTGAATTTTAGGGTGACGCTGCAGTATGAGAAAAAGATGGCTAAGAGTCTTGTGTGAAATTATATGATAAAAAAGGGAGGTAAACAGTGGTGAGCCTGTCCCATTTAAAGCTCAGGGACCAGACTTGGGCCAGCTGGTCTCTCAAACAGGCCAGTTAATATAACACTGACACTTAATGCTCACTGTAGCAATGACAAGGTTTAGTAAGAAAACTTTAGACAAGCAAAGTAAGTCATGTAAAAAACTACATAGTATATAATACTGTTTGTGTGGTTTTAAAAAAGGAAAGCTAGGAAACATATTTTAGATCAGTCCAAATTTGATGTAAATATAAGAAACTCTGAAATTCATTTAGTGGTCACTAATTACAATTTGGTGGTTTCACCCTCAAGCTCTTCCATTCCATATAATCAATCATTACTCTGAATGACATTCAACCACAAATTGCTCACAATATAACTGAAAATTCAATCCATGAACTTGTGACTGTTCAACCAATACAAACAAAAGTTTTGGATAATATTCAAAATAACCTCAACAGACTCTGTACCTACAAAATGTACAATGGCAATAATTCAGTAGCTCAGTGTCTAGTTCACTAAACAAAGCACAGAATCAAATAAAACATCTATAGCCTCAAACAGCTACAATCAATACAGGACATTCAACCCTTGGCAGACCAGTTAGCATTAAAACACAGACAAACAAGACATTTGACTTACTTTTATGCATTGCTCAAGTCCAAAATCCTTTTCTTCGTGGAGGTAAACTTCCATATATCCATGTCAAAAAATGTCCGATTTCACCTGTTGCTGTAAAAATAGTAAACTTGTTGACAGTCGTCTTCATGTCTTCCTTCAAAGTAGCTAGCTTACTAGTCAACAAGGACGGGTTAGCCGTTACAATTAGCAACACTGTAAAGCTAACGTTAGCTAACTCTAGTATACAATGCTAACGTTATTGGCCACCAAAAGCAAGCACAACGAACGATATAATTCACTTATAAATTACATCCTTTGGTCCCCTGACTTCCATAATGGGGACGAACGCATCCAAAACTGATTATTTGTTTTGCTGTTTTGTTTTTTTTGAGTAAACCTCACTTGTCTTTCTCTCCTCAGCTGAACGTAATTAACTTGAGGAGGAAAAGGGCGCGAGGTCGCTCTTGACTGCACTGGCTGCAATGGCCGCTATAATCGATAGGGGCGCTATTTCACTCTCTTGTAAAGACTGAATGAAAAATCAACATCTGTCTGATTATTTAATTGTTATTTAATTATTTTTTTCTTTGTGAAAAATTTAGAGGCACAAATTGGTTCAGGCTTGTTGTCGCAGTGTAGCCTAATTGCCCTCCATGGTGCAACTTTAGAGCCCCAGGGAGAAGATTAACTATGTGTATTCACGTTATGCACTGTTCATCAAAGTATTTTTTATTTGGTTTATTTTCTGTGTCTTCTTACTCTATCACATCACATTTTAACTCTCCTAATCTTCCCAGATTATCGAGATTAATGAAACTTTATACAAATGGATGGATTCAGCCTGTCCTAACACAACTCTGTGCAGTTACCTTGAACAGAGACTGAATTATTTAAACTAAAGAACCAAAGGTTGATAAGGTCTATCACAAGAGACCAGTGTATTTTTTAATCAGCTTGAGGTTCAACAGCCATTCTGAATCTATAAACTGACAAAAAAGTTTCTTAGAAAAAGTATTTAAAACTTTGCCGTGAGTTGTTTGCGTTAGGTGAAACATCTTTCTAATCTCCTCCTGCAAACTTTGGACAGTAAGAAAACAGGAGAAAAACTTTTAGAATCTGCAGGAAGTTGCTGAAATAGCTGGACAGTAATGAGACGACAGGAACGCAGACAATTTGCTGACGCATGTAGAACTCTCCAGTCTAATTAATAATAAAATCCCCCCGCATCCTTCTGTATCCCCCATCTTTCTTATTATGAAACTGTATTTAAATCAAGCTCAGAGGCACTTGGTTCCCATGTGTATTACAACAAACCCCTCTATGCTCCTCCCCAAAAAAAAATAAAGGTCAAAGAAAGTTGAAAGGCCATCAGTCTCCAACCTTATTCACTCACAGATGATTTACTCCCCGTGTTAGCATGCAGGCACAGGGATATTTGTGAGGTGAACTGGGACAGGGGGAAGGATCTTGACAACAGGGTTAGCTTGGTTGTTTATTAAAATAATAAATGGCCAGGAGAGAGGGACCTTCATAATGGGGTCAATGATATGAGGCATTGATGGAAAATCTATGTGGTAGTGCATTCATTCATTTATGCAATACTTGAAATGTTTGTGTCTCGACTTGTTGGTCGATGGTTGAAGTTTTTTAATATATATTTAGAAAATAAATATCACTTATATGTTTCATTTTTTGTCATATTGTTGGTCTCTGTGCTCTCATTCATACAGGCAGCATTTGGATGAAATAAAGCAACAGAGATGCCTGCAGAGAACAAAAACAACCGGCAGAACTTCTGTCCACTAAAGGCAGTGTGTGTTAGGACTGTGTGTAATTGTAAGTACAGTATATATTGTGTCTTCATGGTTGAATGTGCAGGCGTTTAGAAGGACAGATTGAACTTGCTGAGAGGGGTTGTAACATCAGGGGTGAGCAGAGGTTATCCAGCCCAGCAAGCAGCAGTTTTGAGTAATGGACAGTGAACTGGGTTGGGTCAAAGGTCGCCAGCTCTAGGCAGAGTAACCTCTAACCTGTACTCTGGCAGATCTGTGGGTCTACCAGGAGGGTAAAAAGCCCACCCCGACAAACCTTTAGCACCTACAGCCTCAGGGAATCAGAACTATGATGGATTGGGACAGCGCTGAGGTGGTGACTGCCATCTGGGATTGTGTGATACAGAGGCCAGTGATTGACTGGGATTTAGTGGAAACCGGCTCGACTGCGTGGCCTGACAGGGACTGATAGCCAGGCCATCATCATTCTGGGTCACAGCAGGGGCGGTCTGCACTCTGTCTGGGAGGTCAGGGTGGAAGGACGGCAGCATATGGGCGACGGTGAAGGCAGCTATACTGGCTGAGCAAACCAGCTTTGAGCCGTTTGTTCATATTTTAAGTAACAAAAAGCAAATGTACTCCCAGTTTTAATTGGGAACTCAGTTAGGGTACATTTAGTTCATGGTTTGATTAAATAAAGAGATTAAGTGCTTTCTCCTCTTAAAATGATTCTCTACAAAATTGTTTAATATTAACTTGAATGTTTCATCTAATGCTGTTAAATCTTACCCACACTTTCACTTCACTTAGAAAAAAGGAAAAAAATGAACAACTAAGCAGATAAAAGGTAAAAGTAATATTAAAATGACATAGAAACTGAGACATCAAGCTCAGAAATTAACACCTTTTCCACAGTGAGTGTCTTTAAACTCTCTTGTCATCTTTTTCAATTAATATGCATGCTGTTGCGCATAAATGTCAAAGGAATAATTTGTAACATTTCTGCAAATAAACTGTCTCTATTTTACTGAGTTGTGTATTTGCAGCATCCTAAATGTTTCCAACAGTGTTCAAGGTAACAGTGATTTTCATGTGATCACCTGTAGCATCAAAACTCCTTCATCACCTTTTGTTACTATAATTTTAAGAGTAAACATGTGAAAAACTACATGAAACGTCAGAGTGAAGAGGGAAGTTGGTTGGAGTGATAAATATAATGTGTGTAAAACATCAAAACATTTCCTTGTTCGTAAACATTTCTGCCAAAGTCACATCAGATAGATTTTTATTAGCAATTGTGGCTGTTAAATAATAAAGACAACATCTTCGAGGATCTCATGCTAGTTCACAACATCATTAAACTGTGTCCTTTGCTACTGTTTTTATGAAGAAAACCCTAGTGGCAGAAACAACCTATTTTGCATTTCTGAATTTTTTTCAGTTTTAATGTTTATGAACCAAGATAAATCCCACTGAGATTAAAGAACTGTTCTCGTCGTGGCAGGCAGAGGCACAAAATCAAAACAAGTGACTGTAAACGGAGATAAAACAAAAGTAAAAGGTAATTTATTTATCCTTGTGCAACACAGGGTTGCACAAGGGCACAGCCTTTTCACACACTCTGAGACATTTTGTTGACAGATTTTAAACAACCCCAAACCCCAAAAGCAACCTTAAAACGAAGTGGAATACAAATGGTAAAACCTCCTCTCATTTACATCTTATGAATGACTTTACACATCTTATTTTAATATGAAAAACAGATTATTTCTCATTTAATGTTTTTTTTTTTAAACCTCATTGGTGCAGTTTAACTCAATGTGCAATTAAAATGGAAAAAAACATTCTGTGGTGTAATAAAACTAATCAATTCACTGTAAACAAATAAACTTTGTGAATGTTGTTGATGTTCATTTGGCATTTCACCTGCAGCAACATTCATTTGCAGCTGCGACTTTTCTATTAGACTGAGATGTTAATCAAGTTATAATAAAGCTCATCATCAATGGTACGATAATAAATAAAGGCTTACCGTAGCCTCGGCTAGTGTGGGGGAAAAGAAATCTGATAATTACCTCCACACTTTGTATCTCTGCCTCCATCTCTATTTCATTTTACTCTCATCTCCCTCTAGTCTTTTCCCACTTTTTTTTTCTATGCATCTACCTACATTCCTACTTACACTACTTCACTTCCTGTCTTTCTCCATCTCTCTCACACTGCGCTCTATAAAGCCTATAAATCACATGGTGATAGATTGGCCCCTTTGGGAATGTTTCAACCCGAGGCTCGGCGCAAGGGTAGCTCACCAGATATGGCTCCTCTTTGTTCTGAAACCACGTCACGGGGGGATATTTACATGAAGGGCACAGATCCGAGTCATCCAGGCTTAAAAGAAGGGAAGAAAGGGCTATATTCACGGAAACAGTCCAAGGACAATAAAAGGCTGCAATAACAGATATTTTCAAGGGACCAAATTGCAGGTTATATTTGGACTGAGGCCTTTGGTGAGACTGAACACTACGATCGTCTCTATTTATATTGCAGCTTTGTGACTTTACAGAGAATGGGCCATCAAGGTAAAGTGTGTGTTTGAGTTCGAGAGGCGTAACTTAGAGAGTGAAGCATGTTGCTACTGTGAGGAACACATGCTGGATGAACATCAGCCGGGGGTGTCGTTCACTTCCTGCAGGTTGAATCTCTGATAAGTGGTTTATACCACAGGCCACGGCGCCCAAAGCATTTCTGCATTGTCTTGTCTGTGCTGACAAGAGTTCAGTTTAACTCGTGTTTCACACAGTAAATTAGACACTTCAGTTTCAAATGACCTTCATCCACGCGCGCTGCCTCGCTGCGTTCCCCTCGCAAGTGAGCCACCATGGAAAGCTCGTGAAAAAGACACGCTGCGAGGGGCTCGCACCATCCATCACACCTCACAGGAAACGCAGAGGTGGCTGTCACACAATTCTAGTGGCTTGTTTCATTTTTAATGTATTTATCTCCGTACAGGAATGCCAGAAGCAACAAGGTCACCTCGCGTCATCACAGTTTGCCAAAAGCTCCTTCTGCCATAAGTCACTCATCCCAGAATTTTAACCCTGGGCATCTCTCACAGTAAGATTAAATATTTATACAACCCAGCAAGGGTTCACAGAAATAACAGCAGGGGGAGCACAGTTTAACACAATGCCAGGTGGAGTTATCACTTATTGTTAATGACTATAGTCACGATATACTCGAGGCTATCGACAGGTGCTACACTCAGGCCACCCAGGGGCCCGAGGTGCACGGTCCACTTTCTTTGAAGAGCTCCCAGTCTTTATTAAAGATGTACTCCCTGATCTTGTTGTGGTGCCCTGTAGACTCCCAAACCCAAAAATGTCTTTACAGCTCATATTTGATATTTGGAAGAGTATTGAGTGGGAAACAAATGCCCGAGAATTAACCTTTACACCCAATGTGTTTACAAGTTGAAGAGTTGGCTCCCTCTAGTGGTAGTAGCAGAAATGCAACATACTTGACAAATCTTTACCAGGCTTTTTTTTTTTTTGGCTGTGCTAGCAGCATAGCTCAATGGATGGCAATGTCAGTCAGTTCATAGATTCACCTCTTCTTTGGATGGATCTCCATTGAATTTTGTACACACAGTCCCGATCACCAGAGAATAAAAACAATGAGTTTCTCACCACCTTGAGGTTGACGTTTGTGCCATTGAGTGACATGTCAAGATGAAGATGATAAAGAAAGATTGTAAGGATGATTAGTATAATACCTGCTTAACATTAGCATGCTAGCATAACCATTGTTAACCCGTAGATGTTAGCATTTAGCTCAAAGGAAGATGTCCCAGTTCCAGCCTCCGAACTGCTAGCTGAGCTGCAGACTCTTTATCCTGTTTACACACAACTTAAGACTTTATGCTGTTAGTAAAACATAATGCTAATGATTCCATGAAATTCAACACATGAAGACTTAAATGTCAACATTAGAAACATGCTGCATGTTTTTACTGCATTAGACATTAGAGATGTTTTTATAGCAGTTACCAAAATGATAAAAGAATGATACACACAAAAAACATCTCTTTAGTTAGTTATCACAATTAATCTGTGAACCTATAAACTGAACCATATCCTTTTTGAAATTTAAAACACGTGACCGCCTCTCTGTTTCTTCGTAACGACCTGACAGACAGACATCTGGTTTTCAAGCTAGAAAACATCATCATTGCACAGAGATGCTTTTAAGAAACCAATAAAAAAAAAATGACACTGAAGCCACTGGAACTTCAAAACAGAAAAACAATGCTCAAAACTCTCCTTGACAACATGCATTACACAACCAGGACAACTGGGGTTCCTCGATAAATAAAAAGAAAGAAACAAACTCCCTTGCTAAGCCTGCCTGTAATTGCTTTTCATTATTAAGTGGTCAAAGGCAAGACCTGATTTAGCCGCCTGAAGTTTCATTCCCCCTCTCTGCAGTGCCTCCCCTCCATTAGCTTCACCAGCTCTTGGGAGATGGTTCCCTCTAAGAAATCTGCCGCAATAATGTACAATGCACAGTGACAAGGAATACGAGTTTTTAATAAACGAATATAAGAAGAAAATCATGCCAGGAGACAGGACTAGGAACCTTTGTGGGCTGCCTGTTGAAAGTGTCTCGGTCTATATTATACTGTGGAGTTTTTTGGGGTCTGCTCCAGATAAGGGTAAATAAAGGCTTTTATTGCTTTGATTCCTTCAAAGATAGACTCAGCTGTGTAATATAGCCGCCGAGATATCAGGGGATTGGAGACAAATAAGAATAGGAGCGAGGTAAGGAATATATCATGTGAAAGATTTCTTATTCTTCAATATATGCAAAGAATAAGCCTGCAAGCGATATTAGAATCTTATCATCAAACATCATCAGAAATTAATTACTTTCTGTTAAGCGATGTGTCGCTTTCATTAAAAAAAAAAAAAAAAATCCAAAGGTAGAGATTCACTAACTCCTCATGTGACAAGATGATGTAAAACCAGAAAATTAAAAAGCATCTAATCTCATAATAAAGGTGTATTTTCGGTGTTTATCCCCTGCAGGCGACGCCACAGTTAATGATTACACCTTAACTCATAACATGTGGACATGTTGACCTTTCTAATCACAGCCTGGTAATAAGGTCATATCTGACAGCACACAGTTTCCTTTCATTACCTCCATCTGACACTGAATATGCCTGTTCACATACTGTAGCCTGGACACATATTGATTGAGTATTAAAACTGCTGTATGGCTCAGCCTCGAATCAATACACAAACACTTTAGCAGCCCTCAGAAAATTCCTGTTCTGTAACATCAAGTCCGAAAGCGGTTTAAATTATTTCTGTCGGCACAGATGAATTCTCCCCAAAATTACTTTTTCATTTGTGCCTTATTAGCAGTTATATGATAATACAGGAGTGATTTATTTCTCAAACTTGGCCTTTTAGCTTGTTCACATTTTCTGTGTTTTTCGTGCAGCAAGTGGAACGACCTGTCATTTCACCGGCAAGGTCGCTGAAAAGTCAGCCTCTGCAACAACTTTTAAACTTTATTTCACACCTCCACTGCTTATGGAGGGACCAGTATCTGTTTCTCAAAGTTTGACTTTTATTCAGTCATTTTTGTTTTGCTTTTTTAAAATTTCTTGTGATCTATCTATCTATCTATCTATCTATCTATCTATCTATCTATCTATCTATCTATCTATCTATCTATCTATCTATC
>JAPZDY010000008.1:4625695-4642596 GCA_029783645.1 Ctenochaetus hawaiiensis | reverse complement strand
TCTATCTATCTATCTATCTATCTATCTATCTATCTATCTATCTATCTATCTATCTATCTATCTATCTATCTGTTATTGCCTTCATATGTATGTGTCTCTATGTGGGTTTCCATCTACTTTTATGCTAAAATGATGTGTAAAACTTGGTGAGTGCTGTATGAGAAATCAAATGAAAGTGTGACAAAGTGCGTAACCTAAACACAGTAAGCTAATAAATCATGGCAAACATGGAACTTGTGCCTCCTAATTTGTCCACTGAAGCTTTTACTCCACTCAAAAGACAGAAAAACAGCAAAGGACAAACACATTTATGTGGAGTGATAATGAAACTGTACATTCCTTCAAATCAACACATGAAACAAACATAAAATGTGAAATTTCCATCATGTTCTCTGAGTTTTCTGACCATTTAGGGATTGACTGACATTCTTTACTACACAATCTTGTTGCGCTCTCTTCATCTGCAGCTTTAATTATTGCAAAAGCAGCTGCCCAATAAAAAAAAAACAATATATTTCAGAGAAGAATGGACAGACGGAGAGACGTTGTGTTGCACTGAGATTTATTTATTGGATAATATATTTGCAGATGGTCCAACGACTCTGCATATGGCTGCATCACTCTCTCTAGCAGAAACAAGTCACTGTGAGGTTACTTTGTTCTTAATGTTTTTAACCATGAGACTAGAAAGCAAATTACTAGAAATTTAAACAAAAAAAAAAAAAAAGACAGCATGCTTTAAAATGGTCCTAGCATTCATTCACAGTTCAAGGCAGAAGGATGAGCAGTCTGAGAGCAGGAGACACCTGAGACCACACTCTCCTCAGTCACTTTAAATCACATCAGTGTTCCTACAAAAAACCCCTTTTTCCCAAAAGCTAAATTGAAATGAAAAAAAAAAGGAAAAGAAAAAATACTTGGACTTATTTTACATCATTTTTTATTCTTTTGGGTTTCGCTGCAAGGAGAGAAAAACTTGTTTTACATGTAGCCGACCGTGTCAACTGTCGGTTCTTGTAAGAAAAAAAAAAGGGAACAAGGAAAATGGAGAGAGGGTCTTTCATCTGGATTCCAGCAATAATCTGTGTTAAACCTGCTGATCTGCTGTATTACTGAAGCCCCTGGCAGGTGCAACCACACCGAAGCCCTGCTCAGTCGGCTTGAATAAGCTCTGTGTGGCTATGATCACCGTGAAACTTCAGATAAGCACGAACTCCACTCAGACATGCCAAGGGAACGCTGAATCTGCTCTCTTTCCTGCTGTAATGACAAAAGAAAACCCAATCATGATGCAAATAACAAACATCATTTTTGCCGCACTGGAATCTGTAGCTGTATTGTTTCTTAAGGGGAACAGAAGGCGCAAGTGTGGCTACAAATGTCATGCAAATGTTAAAATATTGGCTTCAGGCGGGTTTTTAAAATCATTTGTTTAATTCAGTCATTTGGGATTCTGTTGGTAATCTGTTCCATCAGCAGTGGTTGTCCTTCTCAGAGGCCACAAAGTAGAAAACACTCACATTTATACAGGCAGCCTGTCACCCGTAATGTGATGTTCTGATTATGCAGGAAGAGGGGGAAAAAAAAACAGCAACTCAGCAACTTAACAGGCATGACGTGCCTCTATAATTTTGTGTATTTTTTGCTGCACACGAGGGAGGAAATGGGCACCTGCTACCAGAGACTTGAGGGTCAAGCACTTAAAAAAGCCTCTGCGCATTTTTGCGGCTGATCGGACGGACGTGGGGGTCTGAAGGTCGACAGCTCTGTGATGCGTGACACAGGAACAGGGCTTTCTGCTAACAGCACGCCGCTGTTGCTTACAGCGAGGTCAGCATTTTACTCACTTTACTCTCGCCGCTCGCCGCTCGCCTCCTGATTTCTGCTCCGAGACCACAGACACATCAGCAGAGTGATGGGCAAGCAGCCTTTCCTCACTCACTTATCTGTGTGTGTGTGTTTGTGTGTGTGTGAGAGTGTGTGTGTGTGAGGGCCTGTTATCCCATTTGTGGTTACAAATATATAGGTGTGTTTGAGCTGCACTACTTTGACTGCGGAGTCACTTTTAGAGATGAATCACTGAAATAAATAAAAACAGATGACATTACAACTTCTAAAAAGTGAAGCTCAAACCTCTTGATCGGCCCCCTAGTGTCTGGTTGCAGTATAGCTCACAAATCCGGCCCCTTCCTGTTAATAGATGACATATGTGCAAAATTCAAGAAAATAAAATAAAATTACCCCCCAAAAAAGACTTTCCCTTAAGATGTTTTCTGTTGTTGCAGGTAGTTTTGGAAGTGTATGTTCAAGAGTTAGTTTTTCTGATTAGTTTGGTTTTACCTTTTTATTTAATGCTAAAAAAACAAGGTGTTATGTCATTATTGACCGCTATTAACCTCCATACAGCAGCTCCATGCATTTATCACGACTGCACAGATCTCTGCAGGGCTCCTCAGTTCTATGAGGCTTATTTACATCTTTCAGGTCATTATTTTCTGACTTCCAACAGACTGACAGTTTTCAGCAAAAAAAAAAGCTTTGATAAACACCCTGTGCTCTCGAAGCCCAGCTCAGAGTTGCAGACAAGGTTAGCTTCTAGCAGGTGAACTTGGGTCACCACTTACAGGTATAGAGCCAAATATAGCAGAGTGAAAATTGGACCAAAACCTACGAGGAGGACACAAACATGGCCAGGTACCTTTGTAGAAGGTCATACCTGTTCCTCTCTACCATCTTTACCTGTCATTTCCCCTCTGTCTGCTGTTTGGATTGACACAAAAATGCCCTCAAAACATTATAAATGCTGGACTGGTTCTGACAGAGAAACAGAAAATCTTTTGATGCGGCTTTAAAGCATCAGTTCACTCAAATTATAAAAAAATTTTCTCAGTTGCACGTATCAGTATGAAGGTGATTTGGATTTAATTTTGTCAGGTTTTGAGATATTCATAGATGTTGTATATTAGATTTTAAAAGAAGCTCCTCTGAAATCCCTCTACTCTGCCTCCTCCTTTACTCTCTCTAAGTAAAGGAACAACTGATTCGAAGGAAGAGACTGAATCAATAAGTGCCTCTATGTTCAGCTGAAAACTCCCAGACTTTAAAAAAAGTCAAACATCTTCTTCTGTCATGGGGAGAGATTTATTGACAGATGACATGTAGCAGAAAAAAATACTTTTAAAAGGTTGTTAAAGGAGTTTTCAAAGTTGCCTGATGGAGTCCTCCAGCAGCGGATCTGTCTTCCCTCCATCTTTGCCTTCATTTTGATCTCTTTCTCTGCAGAGTGCGGCATGTTTTTAATGAAAAGGCTCTGATGTTCCCCGGAGCCTCAGTCAACGATTCCAAATATCATGTACTCTCAATTACATGGAATTAGATGCTGGCTTATGCGGTGCTTTATCATCTCTCACTTATTACGTTTGCACTCTTTGCTTCCTCCTGGTATAGAAATGCAATGAATTTCATCTTTTAGGAATTAAAATAATTGAAATTAAAAGCTATTTTAGCTAAGAAATCAGTTAAATAAGCATCTCTTAAGTTTGTTCTCCTCCATTGGGTGTAAATTTTTGGTTCCAGCTACAAAGCTGGAACTGTATTTTCAATGATACAATACTTATTTATATAGGAGGACATCAAAAATAGTCACCTTAATTTCACCGGCAACACAGGCAATTAAAGGATTTACAGGACTGAGAGGAATCTTTTGGCAGAAATGGATTATGACATTCACTACTATATACTACATTTTTAAAATAATGGTTTCAAAACCTGAAATAATAATCTGTTTTTGTTACCCCAAAAACTTAAACTTGGATAAGCATGTCTTAAAAAACAATAACAAGGAGTAAGTAACAGCAGGGTGTAAAAATTGGAATGCTAGGCTAATTAGCTTGCTAGTAAACTTGTTGGTCTATTTTAGCATTACAGGTCCTCTCAGATGTTGACCGCTGTAAAGGGACTTACATGATGTTGAACCAACAGTGTGTGTGCTAATTGAAAAAGGTGGAAAAATATGTTTATATCAACCTCATAGGCTACAAGCTGCAGTTTCTGACCTGACTTGTTAGCTAACTGCTGCTGAATGGCCCACTGAAGGCTGCAGCTTCCACACATTAACTCAAAAATAAACACACTATTCACTCTTTAATTAAAGTGCATATTCCTTTACACAAAAGCAAGGACTTGTCAAAATTCTGTTTGATTTTCACAAAGGTTTTTCAAGCATGTATTTATTTTAAGTTACAACATGGTGTTTGTTCCATTTATCTAGCAGGTAATAGAACCGATCCAACCATCAGCAGATCATTGAAAAACTGGAAATAAAATACATATTCACTTCAGCTTCAAATGCAAAACAGACCTCACATCACCAAGATTATATCCCATCCTCCTCTGTGAATATAGACTATTGTTCATGTGCAGAGAGTTGTTGTTTGTGTGTGTTTGTGAGGTCGAGAGGAGGCCCATTGTGCAGCAGATCTTGGAGCAGACCCCCCTAATCGTATCACTCACCGCTGTATCTAATAAAAAGAGAGGCTGGAAATGAAGACAAATTGATCCCCCAAAACTTATTTTATCATGTAGGTCTGCTGCCATGAATCCAAGAGAGACAGGTGTTTCTCAAACGATCCAGGAATCAGTGTGTGTCTGTGTGTGTGTGCATGTAAGTTTTCTGTAATCTGTGTCTTACAACACCAATTTGTTTTGCACCCAAATCCCCACACCTGGGCAGGAGCTGCACCCACATCATGTTCAGCAAGTAAAGAAGACACAGCGGGGGAGGATCGAAGCTGACCAAGTCGGCAGCAGGTAGTTTTAAAAGCAGGTGTCTCTGGAGATTGTTAGAGACAAACGTGCATCACAAATGGGTTATTCAGGTGAGGCATGTGGACTGTAAGCACATCTCTTAAAATCCTTTTGTAAGAGTACGGTTGGAGGAATACCACAGAGCGTTCGGCACAACTGAACAGCAGTATCAGGGTCTGGGTGACAAAAACGCTTTGAGAAAATGTCAACTTTTGGATGCAACCTGCAAAAATAATGGAAAAGAAATCTGTGAACTTACCGCTGCATCAGAGTTGAACACTACCTTCGCAGAGGGTGTCAGATCAGTTCCTTCTGCTGGTCTGTCTCTGGAAATTCCACCGAGTGCTCCCAAAAACTCAATGAGAAACTGTCAGCTCCGATTTTTCGTTTATTTTTACACTTTCTGAAACGCTGCACCAACCCTTTCTCTCACACTCAGAAAGTGAGCTCAGATGATGGACGGTGGGACAACAGCTCGGTTATTTACTGAAGTCTCAGCACTTCAGTTCTTCTTTTCTTGTGTAAATATTCATAAGAAAAAGAGTCAAAAAACTGTTTTTGCATTAGACAAAAAACTTCTATCCTTCCTTTTTATAATCTGTTCATTTAATCTCTAATGTGTATGAAAGAAAACAAGAGTTTATAGTCATGATGTTAGCATATTAATGCTTTAAGATAAATAAACAACAGTAATTTTACTCTTACTTGAGTAAAGGTTTTCGGCATTGCTCACAATGTGCATGAGTTTTGGCTCAAAAGGGAAAAATTAAAAAAGAAAACACACATTAAACAACATCATGCATGTAGAAAATGAACTATAATTCCACGCATGTTCATATTTTTGTTTGGTTCTGACACTTGTGCAGTTGTAAACAGGTACTTTGACTTTGAATATCTTTCCTTAAGTCCTAAACTCTCTGCAGCTTATGAAGAGTTTGCATTGTACTAATGTGCTTATATGCTGCGTCTCCATGCTGTTTTCTCAGCAGGGCAATAACAGGAAACTTCAGCACAGCAGAGACTCACCAGTATAGTGAACTTAACCAAGGTCACCCAGCTGAAGGGCATTCAGCCGGCGAGCCAGTCACAATGTCTGAACTGTCAGCAGCATTACAGTAGTTGAACGAGCAGCACGTTGCCTGTCATCACTGTTTCCTGATGACCTTTGTTTGTCTCCTACAGAATCACATCTCAAACGCTACAGAATGTGTTTGTTATTCATATTTAATTTGGGGATGTTATCCACTAACTCGACTCTCCTCCACACACACACCTCACACGTTGCTGCAACCTGTAGTTTCACACGCTCTGTGTCACGTGTGAGTCATACTAAGTGATATGATCAGCCTCCAAACGCAGCCTGCGACAAGGTGAACAGTAAGGCATCTGAACTTAAAGCGGGATTTTCTGTTGGAGGACAGAAACGGACCCTTTGTCTCCTTCCTGGTCTCCTAATAAATTGGTTTTAGCCTGTTTTGGAGCACATTATCCTTCCCTCTCCTCCTAATTTTCCAATTTGCTGTGTCATTTATACCTAATTGAGGACCGCACTGGGCTGTATTACTCTCACAAATAGGGTGATATAGTTTATTGAAGGTCTGCTTTATACAGAGGGGCTGGTTAACCAAACATCAATTGTAGACCATACAGAAGATAGGGATTTTTCCCGGAGGCTGGGGAGCATTGCAAAGAGGCTTTAATTATTTCTCAAAGGCAATCCCAGCCATTGCTCCAGCGCTCATTTTATGGTCACTTTCCTTTTCTTTCTTTGAAAGAGGTAATGAATGGGGTGAGAATTCACTTTATTTTATCCCTGCTCTGTCGCCCTCGCTGAGATTTGCATCTCATATTCGTCTAACCAAATAAGAAAAGCTTGTTTTCAACCTGCCCAGGCCAGATGCAGCATGGGAATGAATGATGACGCAAAGCTCTAATTAATGTCCCTAAAACTAGCGCTGTCATTAAAAGCTTTTAAAGTTTTGTGCCCTTGATTCTCAGATTGTTTATAGCCGACAACAACTAACAAAAGAAGGCAGGACAGCATCTTAAATAATCGGACTCACTGTCAAATAAACAGGATTTTGTTTTTAAAATTAAATTCAAACTGCTGTCACTTCAAACATACAGCATGAACTGACACTTCAACTCTTTACAGTTCATATTTCACACCTTTTCCCCTCATTTTAATTCAAAATAAACAAAAATTAAATTCGTTTCAGCTGCTTTCAGCTCATACACTTAAACTGACACACCAGCTCCTTTCAGTGCAAGTGAACTTCTAGTGTTGAAAGGACATTTGACCCCGTTGCTCTTACTCTTCATATGACAGTGAAACTGCTTTGATTTATTAACTTTGGACAGTTTCTCTTATCACATGCATCTTTACTAGGTTGTCCATACATAACATTCATCCAAAGGACAACTTATCACCCATATTTACATTGTTATAAACATAAAAAGCCATGAGACACACACACACAGACAAAACAAACCAGCAAAATAACATATAACAAACCGAAAGACACACATGGGAGGAATTCTGGAAGTTTTCAGCGTGTTGCACATTGAGATACCAGATACATACAACATCCTGTAAAAACAGCTGAACTTAAACCACTTTAAGCCGAACTTTAACTTACATTTTAACTGCTTTCATTTCTTATATGTCGTCTCAGATATTTCAGTTTCTTTCATCCCCTCAGTGTTAATTGAAATACTTCCTTTACAACTGTTGCTAACTACAGATGATCTTCCTGTGAGTCGTGTACCAAAAATCCACATTTCAAGGTATTACACTTCAACTTATTTTCATTTTTTTTAACTGGCTCCCTGAACTTTTTTTAATGCTACACTTATTTCAGATATTTCAGTGTTTTGACCTCAACTGAAACTTCAGCTCCTTTTGATGCTTCAACTTGCAAAAACCCGTCTCTCCAATAAAATAATCCACATGAAAGGAATCGCTGTGTTAAAACACTTTATCCTTGTTTATGCTGCTGTTTGAGATCCTTCCCTTTTCGGTTAGTTTTCTCATGAATACGCTCCAATCTGCATCACACCATCTGCACCAACCTGATGTTTGCACAAATCAAAATTTCATACTAAATAGACCAGAAATACAAGCACTCTCTTGAATCACAGGACAGGTTTAATGTCTGACTCTTTTGATACCCAGTGCAAACAAATGCTTTCATGTCTCTCACTGAAAAATGTCTGCGTTTCAGAGCCGCCGAGGGGCCTCTCAAGTAAAACTTTGTCTCTGTGCAATCAGCGAACGGCATTAACCTCCTGCCTCTCCTCGGAGCAGCCCGTTATTTTCAGGGCCTTAATTTCCACAGGAATTTTTTGGCAGCAGATGTTCCCCTCCACCCCGCCCATCATCAGGGGTGCCTGAGCGACAGAGGGGCCGCCCATCAAAACGCCATCAGGACCCTGCTGGCCACCAGACGAACACATGCCCAGAATGCATCATGTGGGGGCCGTTCAGTCCCATTTAACTCTTCCTCCCGTCTGCCACTTCACTTTACCGTCAGCTTGTGTCCTCCTCGCTCTCCATCACCAAGGCAGACAGAGCGAGGTATTCAGTGGCCTTTTTTCTTTTTTCTTTTCTTTTTTTTTTTTGTTTGGGTTTGTCCTGACAAACCAACTTAGCGAAAGATGAGTCTTGACCCCTGGCTAGCTGGCTATGAATTGAAAGAGAGGCAGTGGCAGACGGAGGTGTGGGCATGTGAATAAATCGATTAGTGGGGCGCTTGACGGATGGGATTTATAGGAGGCCCCGACGCACCAGAGAATTAATTTCTCCAGGAGAACATGCCTCTGCCAGGTTCATTCGTCTTGGCAGAAAATTTGGCAGTTTCCCAGGTCTGGGGGCTCAATTAACCAACGGCTGCTGCAGTTTGGGGAGGGAACAGCTTTGTTGAGGAATACGCTACATTCATGCGTCAGACACGTGTCTTAATGATAACAGATTTTAGGAATGCAAAATGAGATAGAGAGACTGTGAGGGAGGGCGAGGTCAGGTGGTGAACGGGTGGGAGACAGGATTGGTGGGGGGTGGAGGTTATATACCAACAAAGGGATAACAAGGGGTAAAGACAAGGTTAATGGTGGGATGGCAAGGTAGCAAAGATAGCCTCTATCACTGGATATTTAAATAACCTACTG
The DNA here is from genome assembly GCA_029783645.1 of Ctenochaetus hawaiiensis. Lineage (NCBI taxonomy): Eukaryota > Metazoa > Chordata > Actinopteri > Acanthuriformes > Acanthuridae > Ctenochaetus > Ctenochaetus hawaiiensis. The sequence goes on along the minus strand of JAPZDY010000008.1, from coordinate 4,633,623 downwards.
GCTACTTTTGTTATGTTGCATCATTGGAGCATTTCAAGCGCCTGTTACATTATTTCAATGAATTATTTTTATTGGATTTTATTTAAATTGTAAGCGCCAGTCATGATGGTTTCACAGTTATCATGCCAGAGGTACTTCTGTAGTTCATTTATACCAAAAGGGGAATATTTCAGCCGTCAGAAAATCTCCATACCACCAGATGAGGCCATTGTGATCTGCTGCACCTTGAAAGCTCGTAGTCATGATTTAAATGCTAATATTTGAATTTATGAGCAAAAACTAAAAACAGACACACAGAAAGCATTAGAATTCAGCCGGTCATCCAATCAGCGTAAGTGCATGTTTAGCTTAAAGCTCTGTTGTTCTCCATCTAAATGAAAATGCAAAAAACACAATTTCAGCACCCAAGGTCACAAACACCCTAACTCTAACCCTTCAAACCAGCAGGCAGCAATATGACACCGACCCTGAAGACATGTTGGCCAATTAGAAGCAGAGGAAAAAAGCCATAACTGGTTGATTGCAACTAAACATCTGACTGGTTCTCTGGTTCTCGTCCAAAATTCACAACATTAATCTGCAGGAACCATGTGATGTGAGTATTTCCATTATGTTATAACCTCTGAAACTCATTTGATCTCTCTTTCCTTAATATAGTGTAAGATTAACTGCACATTTATGTACAAACATGTAGAAAGTGTTGTTAGCAAGGTTAGCATTAGCACTGTGACACCTAACGACCTCATGTAAACAAAGGAAATAATAGTGTACAATGTGTCACATGACAACACTGCAAATGGACTTTCTGAATATCTTCACCTTGGCTTGATTTTTTTTCTTAAAAGATCCATTTTTAGTGACCTTAAACTGTTTTGCATGTGGATGAAAGGCCAAAAAAAAAAGCTATGTTTTAAAAAACACCGTTGTATTTGTGCACAAGGCCAAAGGCTGCCTGACTGAACTAATTTTGTAAGAATGTTGCTTTAATTCTCTAATTTTCTTTGGACTTCTACAAAATACGAGGATAGAAAACTGCACAGAATATTTTCTAAAACAGAGCTGCTTGCTAAGTGTTGAAGCTTCTCTGTACTGTGTGCATCCCCCCCCACCCACCCACCCACCCAGACTATCTCAGGTTCCAGTCCCTCATCCTGAACATCTCAGCGGATGATTTATGTAGCAGTGTTGCTCTGTGACCTCAAAATCCGCCCCATCCATACCGCACCTGTCACTGCGCCACTGCCTGCGTGCTTACTGAAAACCAAGCCGTCCGTGCAAAATGGCAATTTTCCACCCACCTAGAGAATAAAAAAAGGATTCAATCCATTCAGAGGCAAAACTAGGAAAATTCTATGATATGTAGAGCAGGTGCGCGAGGGCTCGGTACTCCACTAACGAGGGAGCTGAACTGCACGCACCGCTGACCACAACATCTGCCGTTTGTAGGGGATGCAGAGTTTGGTTTTTTACCTCTGCAACACAGTTTGCACAGCGAGAGACAGCAGATGATGAAGCACTTAAGGTGGATACAGATGGAGGGGACCGGGCCCGGTTTGAGCTGGGGGGCACAGAGTTCCCATGCTGTGGCTTGGTAGCATATGATGCATGTGAATCCGGCAGGAATAGCAAAGAGTCAGGCTTGTCTGCACGGGCCCAAGGTGAGACCCGGTCCGACCCGGTTCACCAACCCAGGTGGAAACCCTAACGAGCTCATCAGGCCTAACGAAGCTTAACAAGCTTCTAATTGGCAGCGTTATGATGTCCCCGAAGGTCAGAGTGCAGGTTTGTGTGCCAGCAGCGGGACTGGCTGCCACTTCCTGCCAACAGCACATCACGTGACCCACTAATGTCCCTGTGTGTAAACAAAGTCATGAAAGGACAAGAGGAACTTCTGACATAAGCAAAAGCGAGAGTTTGTTAACCTATAGAGGAAAGTTACACACAAAAACAAAGTGAACGAGCTCTTGTTTCAGCACTGCAGGGCCATTTTAAAAAGAATTAACATGCCAGTTAAAATAAAATAAATGAACCTCAGCAGCAAAGTAAATCTTAAGTAAGCAGTGATTTAGGCAATTTCTGGAATATATGTCATTTAAAAAATATTTTTATACATTAAAGTACTTCCATACTAAATCTAGTTCAGTACTGTGCTCTTTCATTAAGTACCAAAGATAATGAGTATTTATTCTTGATGTTTTTTTTTTTTGTGGCAGAGGAAGTAAATACTGAACTTGATTTTACTTCAGTTTTCAGCCGGTTTGGCAAGATCTTTACCACTGAGGACAACCAGAGCACAAGAGCAGAGCAGTCAGAGGAAGAGGTTGAAACTACTTTGAGCAGGCAAACTAAAATGGTGAAATGTTGCCATCTAGTGGTCAACATGTAAAGGTACAGCTGGATTAAGATTGATTTTTCTTCCTGCAAGAAAAAAAAAAAGTCCAGTTAAATTATACTTTTGCATTATTACATCTTAAAGTTTTATTGCGATTTCTTGTGATCAAGCTACTCATCCACACTCTCATCAAAAAAAAAAACATTTTAATTCCAAATAAACCATAACACACAAATTTAGAGCTGTAGTCAAAATCCTTTATCGGTTTTGCACACAAAAAGTGATCTATGTACATAAAGTTTGCATTTGCAGTGACAAGCTGGTTTTATGAAACATGAACAATGGCTAATCCAATAGTGACAAAAATAAACACAGTAAGATGAAGGATTAGAGTGTACTTACAAAACAAAGAATGACCAGTAGAACAAATTTGCAAATGTTCAAATCTGTCTAATCATACAAGTCTCAAAAGGCTTGTGGAACGATTAAAATTCAGACTTTGGATGTCTGACTGGTCAACAGCAATAAATGACTGGAACAGCACTAAAATGAGACACACATGAGACAGAATTTCCCCAGAAATTAAGCCTGATGGCTCAAAGGCAGCAGAAAAGACCCGTGTAAAAATGACAGGTGAAGTAACTAAACTATCTTACAAAACTAAACAAGTAAAACAGTAGTAAATGTTTATATAACACATTTAGCCCACATTTATACACCTAGCTGCTTTCAAGGACTGAATGAATGCATTCTGGTTAATGTGTGTCGGGTTAAAAGAAAACCACATCCAGTAAAACAAAATACTGATGAAACATGGTTTTCATAAGAGCCTGTCAATGTTGTATCTTTTAAAAAAAGCTTTAAAATAAAGATAAAATTTCTTAAAAGTAATTTACAAGTCAGCAGCAGACGGTTAGGTCACTCTGATGTCCCGCACAGGTTTGTGAGGCGATTCTGTGAGGAAGAAAAACAATGGTGAGAATAAAAACATGCGGACATCACACACGTGATGCTTTTAGTGATACTACAGAAATGTTGTCCAAGACAAGTGATTGATACCTTCAGCAGCCGAATGCTCTTCAGAGCAGTTTCATCCAGCAGAGACAGATCCACAGAGTCCATCTGACTGGCCAACAGCTGAATGCTCTGAATCAACACATTACAAAGACATTAGCATCAGACATTAAGTTAGCCTGCTTATGTAGCTTCATCTAAAAGTTCTATCTAAAAAGAGGTCATGTAACAAATTAGTATTTTGTAAATTAAATACAAACCTAACACATAAACAGCACGGAAAAATACTTAAATTTGCACAGCTTTATCATGTTGTAGAGAGCTGTCAGTTTCTTATGAGGAATTAATGTTACATGCAAATCTACTGCTCTATTCAAATTACAAAAACTGGATTATAAGGCAGCATTAAGGTCTTTCTAATTGGTTTTGTTATTAAAAAATGTCTTTTACAACATTCCTGGTTAAAAATTAATTTATTATCTGAATAAAAGATTGTCCTATAGGATCCAGAAGTTTGAGCCCAGCTGACTTGTGCACTCACCTCTCCGTTGCCGATGGGGACGTTGATGACGATGTCCTCGTTTCCTGCTGCGATGGGAGAGCCATTGACTGAAATGCTATAGACCCTCTCTTTGTGGCGGGGAACTCTCACAGCGGGGGTCTTGGGAAGCCTGAGGAAACAAAGCGTGTATGGTGAGCATCATGAACACATCTTATTTTAGAAGTAAACACAAGATCTCAGACTGTAATGCTTGTTCACCTCGGGTCAAAACGTGGGGTAACAAGAGGGGTGGCGCCCATCACCAGAGAGGATTCCAGCATACTCCTGGCAGGAGTGACCAGTGGCTTCCTGTTCGACCTGAAACCAAACACAGATGAAAATATGATGTTATTATGCTGCTAAATGTGAGAAAGGGGTAAAAGACAGAAGGAAGACAGAATGAGGGAGAGAAAGACAGACTTCTCACCGTCTGATGGAGGTGTTCTGCTTGTTGACTGACAGCGCCTTTGCCCTTTTTGATGTAGTTGGAGGTTTCCTTGTTGCTTTCCCCTGAATAAGAAATAGGTCATTAAACATGGATAAGTTGCTACTGACAAATGTCATTCCACTGCAATCATACACTCTGTATATGTATAATCAATGAAGCTCTCAAATCCTCAGGTGTGTTTTGTTTCTCTTACAGATGCTTGGATGAAAATCAGCCATTACCTTCCTTGTTGTGCTTGGGGTGTTTTCATCCTCTGAACTGGATTTAGTCCCATTTTTGCTCTTTGACGCTGCGGGTTGGAGACAGAAAGAGAGGCATGACAACCACTTCAAATGTGAAATAATTTTCTAACATTAAACTCTAGACTGCACAGAAAAAATGTGGACATGTTCAGTTCACTCCAAGGTTATCTTTTATCTTATACATGTTTCATCTCAGAGTATTTAAAAAGACACAATTAATTGTTTTTTTTACATACTTTTCTTGACTGATTTCAGAAGAATTGCATGGTCTTCAGCCACAACACTCTCAACAATAGCAGCTTCCTCTTGCCTCTGTGAATGTTTAATACAAAACAGAGTATAAGGTTTGCAGTATAAGCCAGAGATATTTAGAAACTTGGGCCACCTTATGTCACGTTAGATGTTACAGATAAAAAGAACTTACCTTTACATTGTCTACTTCTGGTGACTTTGGTTTTTCAGCCTCTACAGAAGGAGAAGAAAAACGCTTTTCATTTACAATTTTTTCGACTGCGCACAACATGTGCCGGGAGAAATTAAACTCACTTAGACAAGAAAGTACAAATGTTCTTACAAAAAGACAAACAAACAAATTACAGGGCTATTGTGTGTTTATGACACCATCACCAAATGCTGAAGAAGCCTCTGGGGCACAAATGTAATATTTCTTGGAACAATATTTGTAGGATTTGGGCTGAATTAGACTAATGTGAATGAGTTTGTGCCAACTTACTGTAATGTTCAAACCAGGGTGTTTGCCTGACAGCCTTGGGGAGCTTAATCAGTGCCATGTTGTAGCTGTTGTCAACATCTTTCAGCAGGTGGTTGAGCTTCTCTTTCAGCTGTCCAACTCTGGTATTCACTGTAACACAAACAAAAAAACAAACAAAAACACGAGTGTTGTTGTTGATACCATGTGTCTGCCCAGCACTGGCTCCACATTGACGATCTATGACTTTAAAACCGCTTCTTACACAGTTTTACTTGGTAACAATAATCCAATAATTAGCATTGAATCAGTAAATCACCCAGGCTGATATTATTGCTTGATTTTGAAGTATCAGTATTGGCATATATGCTGACCAATAAGCTACAAAATACTCTACAATAAGATCGAACATGTGTTGTGGAGATGGTATCACCTTTACAGAGAGCACTGTTTTGCTCATTTTTTAACTGTATGTAAGGCTCAGTACACATCTTGTTCACAAGGCTTTAATGACTGAATTAAGGCACTTCACTTAAAAATGGATAGATGAGATATTTTGCTGTATAACAAAATGCAGTTCAATAGTAACATACTTCTTACTCGCTTTCAATAACAATATATGTGTCAATTGCTATAATAATATCACAATTACATCGGCCATAAGGTCCTGAGGACAGTAATATTCAAATAAGTCTGCCTGGAGCTGGTGTTCAATGTGGTTTTCTAATTTAAACAGCAGATGTCTCAAGGCATGATTTGGAAAGAGTCTTTATACTGAGGAACCAGTAGTGCTTCTCAGACATTAATAATATATGTAGTATTTACCTTCGCTGTCGAAATCATCCAGGAAAGCTTCAAGCTTGGCCGTTTTGGGGTTGTTTTTCCGTTGTTTGGTGGTCCTTTTCCTGGGAGCCATGTCTGCATGGATGGGCATCAGGCAAAAGTCAGTTTACTCACACTTGACAAAACGTGATAGTAATATTACTTTATCGTGTTATTTTGTGCAGCTGTCAGATAAAACGGCTTAAAAAGCTGCCGACATGCGGCAGGTTGGTTGGTTAACAAGCTAACGTTAGCGAGCTAACAGCAGATGCTAACATCACTTCTTCTGTTGGTTAGCGAGATCACCAGCTTGCCCCGCAATTTGGCTAACTTGCCTTATTTTCAGTTTTATTCACACGTATAAACATTCAGTAATATACTCTAAATTATATTTTACCATGATGATATAAGTTTTATAAACAATTAATTACCTGATTATGTTTTCTTTCTCGGACTCTCGACTGCTCTCTTCCTCCACAAAGCCGTTTTCAAATCTCCGCGCGGGGAGGGGCCAAGTGCTGAATCAGCCAATGAGAACGCGTGTTTGCTTGCGTCGAGAAAAAAAAATCTCCACCAATCACAGCATCAAACGTCAGTGTTTACATCAGGAGAACGGAAATGGGTCCAGGCAGCATGGCTGCAATGTGATGCTACTAGCAGCTAATGATAATACAGTTTAAATCGCGCTGAATATGTCTGACTTTTTAAAATGGACTCAAATAATTAAACACAAGGATCCTTTTGTTGCCGTTTTAATTTTTTGGTCTATTTATGTATAAAATCCGCGCATGAAATGTCTAAACCTGCACTACTCTCACTTCAGCAAGCTCTAAGGAAAAGCTTCCAGAGTCTTGAAAGCAATCAGAAAGTATGGATTAGTGTGTTGTCCGATTGCAGCCCTCTGATGGTGTCACTCGGGAATCTGGCAGAGCAGATGAGGGCGCTTTCCAGCGTCCAGCTGTGCAACACGCCGCTCCGAGTCTTCCCTGACCTGGAGGAACGGCTGCGTTTCAAGCTCTCACAAGCCACGGACACAGTACTGGGCAAACTCAATGAGAAGATGTAGGTAACTGGATAAATACTGCAGCGTAGATGAAGCAAAGGGATGTACGGATTCCTCATTCTAATTGTTCATAATATCTTCTTGTATAATATTACAAATATACCATGTGACTTCTACTAATTGACATTAAGCACTGGTAGTTTCTTTTTAATCATAGCCACGCAGGGTCCAGAACTTCAGAAAAAACAGTAATCCTACCAGTGATTTTTTTGTGATTATTTGATTTATTTATTTTTATTATTTGATAGACTTTTGTATACCAATACAGTTCATGCAAGCACAATATCAGTGAGAATAATGAAGAGTTTAAACCAGATCAGGATATTTATATCATCTCTCCATCCCTCCCTCTGTCGTTCAGGTCTTCTCTACAGTCTGTCAGAGACTCCATCAGTAACCAGGTGTCTGCAGTCTTCCAGCTCTATGAGCAGAACACAGACAGTCTGGATCTGCTCAGTGTGACCGAGCGCTCGGCCACCACACCTTCGCTGTCTGACATGCTGGAGTGGCTGCAGGATGCCGAGCGTCACTATCGACAACAGTATCCTTTCTGTTCTTGTCTGCATTGTATTGGGTTTGTGTTCTCTTTAAGGGTTTTTTTTTCTTTTACTTAACTTGTGTTCAGATTTCTTAGGAGGAAAGCTCTGCTGCAGACACTGAGAGCAGATGATCTCTCTCTTTTAGAGTCTGCTCCAAACAAATGGAAATCCTTGGAGTCTCCCAGTGCAGACGACTGCATCACAGGTAAAGAGTCCTA
>JAPZDY010000008.1:4606357-4618529 GCA_029783645.1 Ctenochaetus hawaiiensis | reverse complement strand
GACGACACCCTCCAAATTACCCCCCCGCCGACCCCGTTTCCTGCCTCTCTGCTCTGAGCCGATGCCAACGCCCACGCCTTCAACAGGCAGGTGCCCAAACTCATTCATAGTAAACCTGCTGCTTTACGGATGGTTTATTACAAAATGGCTTCCACTGAGCTGTCCCCCCCTGATGAGGCGTGCGCGTCGACCACTAAGACCCCTCCTGTTCCCGCATCGTTATCCAACTGCAACACCAGGGGGCGCCACTTGTGCAACTGCCACTATGATCACTGCGGTTTTGATGGTAACAGTTTGCCAAGTGTTTGTAAAAGGGGGGGTCCAAGGGCAGTGCTTATGCTTATTGTCAATTTTTTTTTTCAATCCAGTGTTAAAAATGCATAAAAATATGAAACAAACACCATCAAATAGCAGAGACTTTAAGATGGGTATACTTCAAATACACAGAGTAATAGAAACCATTTTTTTAAAAAGTCTAAAAATTCAACTCATTGCCCATCGCAGACCGCTTTTTTTCTTTTTTTTTTAAAAACAAATCCCTTAATCTCGGTTCAATCTGATTACAATCCCTGATTGTCTCCATCCGACTGATCGAAAAAAAAAAAACGGCCGACAGCACAGCGGCAGATCGATTCCACCTGTCTGAGTGCTACACAAATACCTCGAAAATCTGCCGCTAAATTTTACTCAAGCGTCAATTCATCCACCCCGGGGCCGTCTTCTGCTCACCGTTAACCGTAATGCTACAAAATAAACTCCAACCCAAAGCTCTAACCTCTTTAACCTGCAGCTCAACAACTGAAGTCTATTCCTGAAGTCGCTCTAAGTAACTATTAAACTGGCTTTTGCTGCCAACCGTAAAATTTCATCACAATAGTAACAACATTGACAACAACGATAACAACAACAACAACATCTATGGTAAACTACTAATTCTAAACAACAGTTTTTGTTTTTTTTCTTTAAGATAACCACAAAACATCTTATATTAAACTTTTACAAATCTGCTTTGTTGATTCGTATGTATAAATGCATAAAGGTACGAGAGATTGAGAGTGCCCTCTGTTGCTTGCCTAGCGTCCCGGGTCAGTGCAATGAATTGGCCAGTATTAGCAAAGGACACCTCAAAAAAAAAAAAAAACAACAACAACAAAAAAAGAAAAACTACGTTGGTTTCTGGCCCTTGACACTACAACAAAAAAAAAAGAAAAACAAAATAAGAGAACAAAAAAGAAAAGAAGAAAGCAACATCCAGCTGTGTTATCATATAATCTTTCAGATAATCAGGTCCAAAGAAAAAAAAAAAAAAAAAAAATTAAGATCCTGCTCTTTACACAGACAACGAGGCTGATAAGACCAGACTCTGTGTTTTAATGCCTTCAGTCGTTCAACAGGTCCCAATGCTGAGCCAGTCACAGGCCAGACCGCGGTCACTACTGCTACACGTCAGACCTGGACTCACTCACTGCTTGAAACGGATTAAATCACTGTCTTCACTTTCTTTTCCTCCAGGGATTCAGTGATGTTCAGAGGCACAAAGGAGCAGCTGGCTCCCGAAGGTGCAAATCCCACCCGTCTTGCACTTAACTCCTGCACGCTTAATGCACATTTTCAAAGTGTGATTTAAAGCAGTTCGATCAATAAGTGAGCCAGGACTGCTACAAATACCCACACCAGCCTCTGTGAGGCCTGTTTTAAGTCATATGTCTCAAAGTTGTTCTATAGTTGTAAATATATGCTTATATGTACTGTATGTGTGAATATAAAAACAACAAATCTGAGGCATTTACAGCAGTTATCTCCTTGATTTCCCTTTACAATTCAGTGGCCTGCCATGAAACACACACACACACACACACACACACACTCTCATACAGCAGTACATGTATATACAGAGATGCACGCATGCGCACACACAAACACACACGCATACAAACTTGTGTATTCTTCGCTAAGATGGGAGGAAAGTAGTAATGGGCATGACACCCAGGTCACCTCGCTTGTAAAAGACGGTAAAGGAGAAAAAGTTAAAACACACGCTCATAAAAAGGAAAAAATATATATATCATATATATATCATTCTCAAAAGGTCGACTCCCCTCCGTTTCCTCTCCTAGAATTCCCTCCCCACCACCCGATAAACCCAAGACCTTGTGACAGATTTTGCCCAAAGGGGCTTTGAGGTAAAAGTAGATAAGAGTCCTGCTTAGCTGGGAGAGCTAAAGAGCTGCGCTGACACGGTTCGTGCCAATCCACTCCCTTGCTCAGTGTATCTTACAAACACAAGAGTGCAGACATTCAAATAGAAAAAACAAACTCAAAATAATGGCTCAACTTGTAGTTATGTGTGTATGGTTTGTTTTGTTTTTCATACGCGCACTGGAAACCCTCGGGGTTTCCCGGTGCTGGATTGCTGGTTTGAAAGGCGGCTCGATTGGGAACGCTGGTTGGAGATTGTTCCTTTAACAAAAAAAACCTGCCGGACGTGAGCAGATTTCCCCCCCGTCTGGAGCCGCTTTGGTGCAGATTCAGAGAATGAGTAGAGTGAGTGTGAAGAGAAAGTGACAGACTACAAGTAGAGAAAGAGAGAGAGAGAAAGGTGGGAGGAGAAGAGAGACAGAGGAAGAAAGAGAAAGAGAGAGAAAGAGAGGCAAATAAGAGATTAAAAAGACAGAGAGGGAATCCGCGGGCGGACTGGCTGACGTGCTTGCTAGCTCAGGCGAAGTACATGGTGTGCTGGGTATCATAGTGGATCTGAACTGCCTTGGCCAACGCCTGGGGATCCCGGCCGTTGCTCTGACCCGACACGTGGCTGCCTTCAGCACTGCAAGACAGACAGAAAGCAGGGCTTACTATGACTGTTAGGAATGACAGCTCATCGTTACACAATGGCAGAAATGGAGAGTCAGGATTGGAAAGGAGAATCAGGAGCTGATCACAATGATTACACAAACATTTGCAGGTTGAATTTAACATTACAAAGTGCTTTTCAGATACAAAGAAGACGGGCAAGATGCTCTGTCAAATATAAACACGATGCTTTAAACATTTTTATGCTTTCCAATAAGCATTTTGCAAATCCCTCTAGGTTTGGCCAGGTCTTTCTTGAACCCTCCGAGATCCAACGGCCGCCTCACCTGTCGTGGTCTTTGTCCACCAGGTGGTAGCGGGCTCGGAAAGCCACTAGTCTGGCATAGTAGGCTGGTGCTGGGATGGAGACGGAGCGCGTGCAGCGGACGTAGGTGTGGCACAGCTGGTAGGTGAGGAGCTGCAGTTCGTCGGCAGTGAAGCAGTTGTCATCCCACAGGACGTGGTAGTGGGAGGGACGACTGGTTCCCTGAAGGCAGATGGAACAGAACACGACACACGTCAAAACTGCACTGGTAATTTCATGTGATGCTGTGTGATAAAGGGCTCTGTATTTCCTTGGTGACAACCTCCTTCTTGTAATTAAGCAACATTACTGCCAACACAAAGCAGAACTGCCTTGAGGAGAATTTGTACCTAAATCATGTAAATCTATTCTCTCTTTTTGGGTGTAAACGTTCCAAATCAATGTACCGTTTTAAAATTGCATAAGAGATTTGGTGAACTGAAGTGAGCCAAGCAAAGCTGCCTTACATTTCTAAACATGTAATCGACTCTAAAAGCTCATGTATGACAAGTGTGTGTGTGAATCCCTCACCTGAATCCCAGCATGGCTGCACAGGTAGAAGTCGAACTCGGACGGGTGTGTGATGGTGCTGTCCACTGTGGTTCCTGCAGGGACGTTACCACTCTTCCCAACCTGCAGGGGGGGATCAATAACATAACGGTTTGTTAAGATGTACACAATAAAAAGCAATTAAAAATACTGCATATTATTGTAGAGTGAACTTGTTCTGACCCTCTCAGCTTTGTCAGAGCAGAAGAGACGAGTGTGGTGACGTTTCTGGACCACAATGTAGGTGATTCCTGGCCTGTAATCCTCCTCCAGACTGATACAGGCCTTCCTGATGGCTATCAGCTCCGGCCACGCGACCTGATACAACATGAAACCAACAGGATAAAAGACTATCACATCCCATTGTCCAAAATGACGGGCACAGGAACAAAAAACACTCTGCAGGGGTGAAACAGGTGGGTAAACACACCAAGTAGCTCCAGTTTACAGGATGTTTTTTTAGCTTTGACTCTTTGTGCACAAGGCAAAAATAAGCTGAAATAGGTGGAAATACAAACAGGAAAATAACTGGTGAAACTTTGCCAAACATCTCTAATCTCTCACCTGCTTCATTTGTCCCTCTGACACACCGCCGCGATAGTAGATGATTCGTGTGGGCTTGAAGCGTGTCGACTTGTAGAACTGAATGAGAAGCTCCCGCACCATGTTGGTCAGGTCTTGGATTACCTCCTGGCTGAAGAGCTGCTCCTAAAAGAGACAACAACAATTTTTCTAGACTCAAAAAGAAGGAGGCAGCTGATTACAGATAACTAGAGTTTATAAAGTGATTTGTTAAGTGTTAAATTACTGCCAAGAACTTTCCAAAGATGTGCTCAAATTTGCATACAAAAGATTGTTTTTTTAAAAAAGAAACCACTTAATTAAAACAAGTGCATACTAACAGTTTGTCAATAACATCCAAAAAATAGATAAAATGGTAAAAATAGTAAAAAAGTTATACGTACAGACGCAGTTACCTGCGACATGTCCTGTCTGGATGTTTGGACTCGCACTGTGGCGCAGTAACGGCTGGGGTGGCCGTCCATGCTGCCCACCACCGCCGCGATGGACGGCTTCTTCCCGTCACCCGCTGGAGGATGTGTGACATCTGCACCCAGGAAGATGACCGGCTGCTGGAACACTGAGGGCCTGAACCGAACACGACACACAAAAGAAAGAAAGAGACTTTGAATCGCAGGCCTGTACTTCATGTTTCTTATTCATCTTTAGCACAACTATGAGGACAATTATGTGAGGAAAAAAAGCTCCAAATATCATCATTCAAAGCTGAAGAGATTCTCAGAGTTTAAGCATCACAAGAAAAAACATTCCGAGAAAAGCAAACTTGAAAATGAGGGGGAAAATTCCTAAATCTTTCACAGCTCTTGACCACATGATGACAGAAAACATGACTTCTGTTTGCACTGCAGTGAAGAAATAAGATCTGACCTCTGATGGGGCACCAGGACGTTGTTGATGCCTCCCAGCTTGGCGTTGATCTTCAGGCACAGGTTGGAGAGGGTCTGAGGGGACGTTTTCACTACGTTCTTCACCTGCACACACTGGGTCGCCATGCCGAGGAGGGTGTCACCCACCCGCTTCACCTCAGCTGCAGACGCAAACAGAGACGACCATGTTCAATTCATTCACATGTGATCATCTTCCTTTGTTGTTTACCTTTTTTCTGATTGACAAAGATGAAAATGTCTCACCATAGACCGGTGTTTTGCCAGGCAGGATGACCACGATCAGCTGCAGCCCTACATAAGACATCTTGAGGTGTTTGAACATGGGCTCCACACTGTCAGCTCCTTGGGCATATTTACAGAAACACGGCTGGCCTTGAATGGGCATCCCAGCGTCCTTGGAGATCTTTCGAAGCTGGTCAGTGAAACTCCTGTTGAGAAGCATAAAACTCTCTTTAAAAAAAGAAAAATCAGCAGCAGAAGAAAACATCTCAGAACATTTAAAGTAATGAAGGGAAACTGATTTAGCGTCCAAAGATTTTTTGAGACTGTACTTAGTCGCCTTTCCCTCGCAGTCAGATAGCTGCACTTTTTACACTATTCTTCTTTCTTTTCTGTAGTCACAAATCTTAAAGATGTTATGCATGAATGTTTGTTTGCATGCTAACATTAGCTTATTAGCACTGACACAAATCACAGCTGAGAATTATGGGAATGTGCATCGTTTTGTAGGTGACTGATGATAAATTCAAGAGCTGGACAAACTCAAAATCTGACCTCATGATGGTGCAAGAGGAAAAATTTAAGGAATCACCAAAGTTACTACAATTAATTCTGAGGGCGGCATGAATGTTTCGACAAGCAGTCCAATGCTTGTTTGTCACTAAACGCCACAAATGTCAACCTTATGTCTAAGGAAAATTTGAGAAATCATCAAAATCAGCAGAACATAAATTCATCCTACATCCTATTTTGTGCCAATCTATCCAAGACCTGTGAAAATATCTTAATCTGGACAGACACAGATCACCAGGCTGTTACTTGTCCTATTGAAGTGCATTTCTGGGAAAATCCTTCTTAAAAAGTTCTTGACTCACTTGAGCAGGTCCTCTCGACACTGTTTCTGCGGAGCGAAGCAGGCCACGGCCCACACCTTGATCTCGATGCCGGCGTAGAACTGCTTCCCCCTCATGTCCCACACGCCCTGGTTGGGCGTGGCCACGGTTTTGTTCTGCGGAGAGAGTCCCTACTCTCTTAGTCAACCCCCCGATTGGATGAGCCAATACAAGAGATACTACAACAAAACCCCACCCACATTTTCTGACAATACAGACAAACATAATGCTCACAGATACTTTGAGATTAAAACATTTTATACACGCTGAAAGGTTTCAAACTGGTTGCATAAAATCATGCCAGTTTTCCAGCACAGAGATGCTCTGTGTGCCTTTATTATAAGTATTAACCTCAACAAGACACAAGCAGTCTATGCTGAGCATTTAGAGATTTTTAAAAAGGGAAGAATTAGATATTTTATTGCTCATAAATATTTTGTTTAATAGCTTCTTATGGGAGATGTCAGGAGTCCTGACATCAACAGTAAATAACAGCAGTGTATCTATTCAAAAAGACACATTAGGTGAGTGCTGCTACTCCGAGTGTGGCTGTAAATACAAATTCAACAGCTTTAATGAACTTTGCCAAAGCACATTAAGAGCTTTTATTCTGCAAAACAAGTGACCACAAAGAACTACTTAAGAGAGCTGTGCCAAGAAAAAGTTCAGAGTCTCTTATTTAAAAAATAATCTTCAAAATGATCAAAGTTTAAGGATTGAAAACAGATTGTTGTCAGTTATTCAAAAACTTAATTTCAGTGTGTCACATTCAAAATAGACTGCTGCTTTTCCCACCTCACATGCTGGACAAACAGCCGCTGCAGGGAGTTTTCACTTTTGTTTTAGTGAAAACTTTGATGCGACTGTGTGTCCACAAACATCAGTAAGCCAGTTTAAAATGAAGGGTGTGTTTCATTCATTCATTCAGATGGGAAAAGCTTCCAGTCTACATTTAAGGGCATTTCACTGGAAGCCGATTAGACTCGATATCCCAGCAGGCAGCGGGCCAAGCCTTTCAGACGGAGTGTTGTGATAGGATCTTGGATAAATTAACCAACGTATAGTTCAGGCAGCCAATAAAAGGATTTAAGACTGGCACTGGCACCTAAGAGCGTTTTTTTTTTTCAAGCAACGATCTGCTGCGACTCTGTGAAGAACAACTAAACGAAGCAGAGAGCATGAAGGGAAACGCTCGGCTCATGCACTGAAACAACTTCCCCACAGGGATCATTAAAGTTTCATCTTATCTGAGTAGAATCGTTGCACGCCGCCTCTGAATGGGGTGTTATATTCCAGCACCTGTAGTATTTATATGAACCTTTTCATTTTCAGATGGGAGATTAAGTCACAGTCACTCCTCAGGCTTTAAAAGTAAAATCTCTAACATGGGTTTTGTGTTAATGCCTGGTGGCTACGAGTCTCATCGTCCTCCTGTTTGAAGCACATCCATTCTCCCCTCCCATACACACAATCCTCGAATCCCATTTCAGCTTCTCAGGCCAACAATAAGGCAGTAATACTGAGGTAAAAGTATGTATTTCTGTTAAAACTAAAAATACATAAAGGCAGATTTCTCATATAAGGAGAAATACTTCCAGTTGTGTCTTCTGTTGACAAGCTGGATGCAAATGACTGCCTCTTAGATCTGCTAAAAATCTTCTGCACGCACCAATCAGATCTTTCCAAACAGCTGATTTGAGATTCAGAAGGTGAACCTCGGCAGTCTGCAGCGACTTACTCCTCATCTCCGTTCCTCCACCAACACAGGGCTCTGCTGAATGCAACAGGTGAAAGCCTTCATCTGCACGCGCTGTCATATTTACGTATTTGAAAGCCGTGTCGGTGAAGGGGAAGAGAAGAGAGATTCAAAGAGATGCACCGATCAGACTGCAGAGATGCACCGCAGGATTATAACACGGGGCAAGTTCCAGGTCTTACAGGTCCCAGGTCTGTCTTACAGAGACGCATTACCCATAAACCAACTGGTTCTTATATAGAATATAAAGTTGCAAACTTGGGAGGAGCTACTCGTTTTGTATTCTCATTTAAAAAATTTGACTTAACGTACTTTTCAGACTATAAGGCGCACCTGAATATAAGCCGCACCCACTAAATTTAACAACTAAAACCACTAAAGCTGTCTTCTTCAGTGTCGGAATTTAACAGCGTCAGAATTACTTCGTCACACACTTTCTCTTTTATTTTCGTCCATAAATAAGCTGCATCGTAGTTTAAGCTGCAGGGTTCGAAGCGTCAGAAAAAAGTAGTGGCTTATAGTCTGGAAATTACGGTAGTTTAACCCAACACAGAAACATGAGACTCTCCTGAAGGATGTTACAGTCTTGAAGGTTAAAGTTATGGCCATCTGGTCTAAAATATTTCAACTTTCTTTCAAAGAAATAACATTTTATCCATCATTGTAACACGGTAGACAGCTCTGTAGGCTACAATACCCACAAGCCTCAGCTGCTGTGGCTATACTCATAAAACTATTTTGCTGCAGCATCTTTGAATTCATCTAGAATTTAAAACTGAGTTCATTTAAGCCGCAGATCGTATTTTCGGCAGGTTTATCTGTAATTTTGAGCTTCTACTTGCCATCAGCTGCACACGGAACAGAAACTGAAGCTCTGCTGCGTCGTAGTTGACCTCTCACATTATGTCCATGTACACAGGCTCGTACCTGCATCTCTCTTTTTAAAGCAACGAGATATTTTGTAACACAGTTGTTCATGTTTTGTAGTGATGACTCAACTGTGGGAACGTGATGGTCCATCTGAGTCCTAAAAGAGCTCCAACTGTGAGTCACCGTGTAGAAAATAAACTGGGACTTTTCTCTCGCTAACAACAGTTTAAAAAAAATAAAAAATAAAATCCTCCCACGCTGCAACTTTCTGTCATTTCGTTAAAAAAAACACAAACATGAGCGCAAACAGGAGCCATTTTTAACCAAACATTTCAATATTCATTCAACTCAAATTTGCTCAGTAAAAACCTGTTCAACCTGGATCTCCCCTCCATGTCCCAGCATTCACTCTGTGATGCCCCCCCGACCCCCCACCCAGTGCAGTCCCAGTCAGGCTTGCGCCCCCAGAGTGCAGCCTCTGCCCAGTACTCACCCTGCCACAGTCCCTCCCTGTGTCAGTACTCACCCGGCCCCCATACTGCAGCATGGGTGCTGGGAGAACACGTCCCGTCACCTCGGTCATGTCATTGTGCACCACAATGCCAAATTCCTTCAGGTAGGGGTCCGGGCCCCCCACCATACTGTTACTTTTGACCTGGGAAAAGAGAAAGTAAATGGAGATATTGGAGCTTAATTTGAATTAATGAGAATTTCAAAAGGGAAAAAAAAACAAAATTAGGAAAGAGCAAATATAAAAAAAGCTTTGATTTCTCTCGTTAGTTCATTTAAGTGTTTGCAGCTCTGGTTGCTTTTCTTGTTCCCACCCCAAGAGGGAAACAGCTCTCACCAGTCTGCTGATCTCTTCCTGTCTGTCGGGGGCAGAGCGCGCCGTGGCTTTGATCATGGTGGACGTCTGGTTGTCTGTCAGTTTCTTGATGCAGCGCTGGCCTGCTACTATGTTACAGACCTACGGAGCAGGAAGAAACATTTCATTAATTAAACAAAATCAATCGGATAAGAGCAGCAACAGCATGTAATTAAAAAAAAAAAGGGGGGAGATACCACCGGAGATTAAAGCATTTTGTCTGCACTAATGTAAAAAAAATAAAAAAGATATTTAAGCGACAAAACAGCCTCTTTCTCACCTCCAGGGGAAGGTAGGTGTGCTTCTGCTCTTGCCCTACTTGCAGGCAGGGTAAATGTGGATACTTGAGCTGCAGATTGTACTTCTGCTTGAAATACTGAGCTACTGTGCACTCCATGGCTTGGCCGTTCTCGAGCTGTAAGGGGAACCTGTGAATAAATGGAAAATGTGGGCGAAGCACACAGAAGGCCACACGAGTATGAAAAACAAAAACACAAAAGGGAAAATATGACCAAAGATGCATTAATTGTTTGAATGTTTTCACAATCTGATGACATTTTTTGGTTCTTTACACAACACACACACAATGGTGCTGACATCAGAGTGTGAACGAGCTGATATGAAACTGGCACTTACGTTTGGTGGCTGGCAGGTCGGCGTGTTACGTTACACACACGGTACTTCCTCTTCATTTGACCACAGTGTGTGACCTCAACTTTCAAGCCTGTTGAAAAACATGCAAGAATGTTTGGTTACGGAGTTATGCGAAGAAGCTTTAACATTTTCCAACCGACTGTTATTGAAAACTGTTTTGATATTATGAAGTTCAGCAGGTTGGATTTGAAGTCTTCTGCCCCTCAAACTGTTGTTTTTTTTGAACACTGATGAAAGAAAAATGCTGACAAGGCAGCCAGAGGTTTCAGCACTTCGCAGTTCCCCCTTTACACTTTTAACACAAACCAAAGGAAGGTTTGAAAGAGCTTACAAGAGACAAAATGTACATTTGAAATTCCACACAGTCTGCTTCAAAATGACATCAAATCTGAAAAATTCCACTCGCTCCTACAAGGTTATTTGGTGATTCTTTGTGTATTTACAACAACAGAACAGAAGAAGACAAGAAGACGCTGGTTTTGCTCAGAATAACAATTTTTTTCTTCCATTCAAACACCCTGAATTCTGAATAAAAGCGCAACCATGTTCAGGAGATCTGCTATGAATATTAAAGTGAATCTCACCATGAACATATTTCCTGATTTTAAACAGCTCAGTTCTGTTCAGGAGTCAGAACACAATCCTATGTTCCCCCCGAGGCTAAAAACAAGCCATGTGTGGTGGGTATACAGCATGATTATGTATAAGCAGTGGGTGTACGTTCTTCAACCTTTACATGTTACATAAAAACCAACATGCATGTGCCTCGCAGGCCCACACTTTTTCCTGTAATCTCCATGGTGAGTTTGATACAGTGAGTCACAGATTTTGCGGATGAAACATGTTTATGTCCGCTGATGTCGGCTCTGATTTTTACTGGTTGGTCAATGTCGCCATGCTGTGAGTGTGTGTGTGTGTGTGTGTGTTTGCTGGTATTCGGCGCTCACCTCTTATCTCCTTGGTGAATTTGACACGCTGCGAGTCGGTCAGTGGCTTCGTCTGTTCGTTGATGTTCTGTATGTCCAGCACCTCGCACATGAACTCTATCACAGGCTGAGCGCGGTAGAAAGCCGTGGCCGACACTGAGAGGCAGAGCAGACAGAAGATTATTCAGAAAATCAGACCCATAAAACGACGACTACAACCGAGCCGGAGTCCATGATGCTGTTTATCACAGGCAGAGTGGGGATGAAATGTCCTGATCTCATCAGAAACAGCTACAGAAACGAACATCTGTCGACAAAAACGACTGGATCTCCTCAGTGTAACCAAGTCTATGCACACAAAACACATACTGAGCAAGTCATTTCAGTCCAGTTCACACATCCTGTGTTTATAAAATTATCTAACAATTAGAGAAAAAGTGCATGACTTTGCCTCATAGATCATCACTGATACTTTGTTTTTTTTTTTTTTAGGTATCAGCGTTGAGAGCACATCTGCCGCTTCACTCTCAGATTCAGGAACTGGCTCCAGAGTTAAACTGCATTGTGAAACACTGAGTTTTACAATTTTAACTGACTTAACTGCGAATCAAAAAAGTGCAAGTGGATGCTTTGTTTGAGCTTGTTGTTTCAAAAAGAGGAGAGACAATAAAATACTGAGAGTTTAATCTGATTGAGAGATTTGCGTTTAAAGGCTTGTCAGATTCAACAACTTTGCGTGGTTTACAGGGAGGGGCTTGGCACCTCTAGCGGGGGGGGGGGGGCATAAAAAACTACTGTGTTAAAGTATTAAAAATAT
>JAPZDY010000008.1:4586150-4601877 GCA_029783645.1 Ctenochaetus hawaiiensis | reverse complement strand
TGGCAACAAAAGGCGTACTAAGCGTTTATGCTGTGCTGTAAGCGTAACACTGTATGTGTGTGTGTGTGTGTGTGTGTAATTCTGCATCACGAGCACACTGAAGCATTTCGAGTGCATTACACTTCAACAGTAATTCAAGTGCATGCATTTATGCCTCCATTTCGCTGCATTGTGTTGATGGTGAGTTCTAAAAGCTTTATGACCAAGAAAAAATGCCGGAGACATTTTGTCCTCCATTACAATTACACGAGCTGCACAAAGAATTTGGGTGAAACAATCCAATACACCAAATCACAACCACAAAAATTACACTCACAGTTGAGGCTGGATGTACTTTATCTAATTTTACAAAATTAATACAAGTTTGACCTTTTCGCATGACTAACATGCACTGCAAGGCCTCTGTATTCTGTATGATTTAAACCTTTATTATGATCTTACACTGGCTGCAACAAATGGTTATTTTCATATCGATCCACCTGAAAAATACGTTTTCCCCTTTTGTCACTTCATATCAGAAAATACTGAAAATTGTTTGACCAACGGGCCAAAACCAAAAAAACTTAAGCTTACAAGGATTGAAAAAAACTGACAAAAGCAGCAACTCCTCAAACTGGAGAACCTTTAAAACCACCTGCAGACACCCCGTTTATTGAACTGTGTGACTTTGTGGAGGGGTTTTCATTTTTTTAAATGCCAACTCGGTGCACGAACAGGTACTTCAGAGAGAGATTTACTCAATGTGAGAGCGGCACAGTCAGTCCCAGGTCTTCCTCTACCACTTTCACCAAAAACAGAGCTGTACCTATATATAGCCTCCTCAGCTGCCACACTACTACGCTTAGACATGAGTGTGTCTCTCAACATGAAATGCCTGAACCCATCCCTCCACTTACAGCCCGTCTACTCACCACAGTCACCATCAACGAACGCCACCGCCAAGGTTTTATGACTGTGGGTTAACGATTATTTTTATTAAATTAATATGTTGCTGTTTTCTCAATTAGTGATTAACGCCATAAAATAGTCACTGAGCCCGAGATGATGTCATTAAATTTATTGTTTGTTCAACCAGCAACCAAAAACCCAAAGTTATTCTGGTTACTATCCCAGAAGACACAAAAAAACACACGCTCACAAATGAACAGCTGGACCCCTTCGGCTGAAATGATCAATTTTATTTGCAAAACAGTCACTGATTCATTTCTTATTAATCAACTAATAGATGGACGGACTGGTCCTATCAGCTATTAATGAGTTTCTAACTTGTAGCGTCTAATTAACTGAGTCCATTTCTTTACCCGGCAACAACAAAATGGCAACGAGTAAATGAAGGAACAAATTCAAATAAATGCAGCTGAGAGAACAATCAGAGGAAAAGATACCAAATGCAGCTGCAACCTAAACACTATTTGCTAAAACCGTTTCATGAGCTAACACAAAACAGTGAAACAAGATGACACCTTCAAACCTCTAAGAATGGTCGACCAACAGTTCAAACGCAAAGACGTTTCAGTTTTGATGGATGTATACCAAAATATTCCTCTCATGTAAGAAGTTGAAACCACAGCGTTTGAGATTTTTCTCAATTTTTGTTAAAAATACATTATTTTTCTAGCCATCATTAAATCAAATAATTGTTTTAGCTCTACACAAATGAGATCAGAACAACATGAAGAGGAAAAGACAACAATAATGAGTATATTGTATGAAAATAAGGAACCAGAGTAACACTTGGGGTAAATGATGGGTCATGTACCGCTTCTACGATGACATAAAAAAAAAAAAGTGGCTTACAATCAAGTAAATGAGGATATTTTAGTCCCTTAACCTGAACACGACTCAACACGTGGAGAGGATGGTCAAACACAAGCGGATGTAAAAAATTAAAATCCACCCAAAGCTTCTAATTTGAGAAAATTCAGGAGAAAAAATACACCTCACTTTTAAAGTCACATATAAGAAGAACATTACAAGACACTTTGTTTTAACTCAATTCTTTTCTAAATATTTTCTTTTTCCTTTGTGTGCATGGATGCTACAAGCATAACTTGATGTTCATTTTTCCAGTCTTGATATTTGTGTGTTTTGCATCCTTTTAGCAATGTTGTCATGCACTACTGGAGTCTGCGAGTCTTAAAATAGAACATGAAACTTTGAATCCTTCCTTGTTGAACAGAGTAACTTATCAATGGCACATTTAATTAAAGCTAGATATCACATAGAAAAAGAATTAAAAAAAACCCTACAGGCTTGTCAAAAGATGACATTTAGGTCTCAATTTAAAAACAACAAGTCACACTTCTCCCATAATTTTTTATAAGCTTCTGCTCCAAAAAAAGAGTTGCATGTAGTGAGTCACAGGAAGTGAAAATTAGCTTTTCCTGTTGCAAAAGATGACAGATACACTGGAGGCTAACAAGTCTCTGCTCCTTCTGAAGTCTGAGTGCGGCTTTCAGCTCGGATTCAAATTGACCGCGAGCATCTTAACGGGATCAAAACAAAACACAGTACAGAGATTACTTACTGTCTGCCCGTACGACTCTGCTGGTTTTCCCTCCCTTCGCTGGTTTGATGTTTAAAAGCCACTATACTGCGTGCAGTGTGCTCACATTTGCAGAGAGAGGTCTGCGACTCGTGAACTGTAGAGCCGGCTAATGCTATGCGTGTCCCTGGTAACAACGGTGTGATCAAGCAGAGAGACAGGCGGGCTTAAGCTAAGCATGAGGATGATGGCTTGGGCCCACTGATGAGTCAGACACTCATCACCAGGCCAGTGTGCAGGGAGCGCGCTGACGCCCACACCTGCAAATCACCTGGATTAAGCTACAACACTCGACTGTGGAAGAGACGAACAAAGAGAGACCCCGTAAAGTTCATTCTTATCTGTTGCTTCAGGAGCGGCCGCTTTCAACTCTAAACTGGGGAGCTCAGATAAAACACTGAGCAATTTCTTTTTATTCGTATTAACCCAAATGTCACCTGTGAAGTCCAAGTCTGTCGGCCGCAAACAGCACATGGATGCATTTCTTGAAAGGCGGAACAGCTGTTTGTTCAGTCTACGACAGCTCACACAGAGATTATCATCAAACACTCCTGAATTTTACTGGGATTTGTACACTTTCTATTTATTTACATCAAGGCTTGTGCTCCCGTCTCTCTATATTCATGTAGAGGAGTCATATATTTCAGGATTATTGTGATTTTTCACTCAAATTGAAACATTTTCAACTCTAGTAGTCTCACTTTTGCTTCAGTTCACATCATCAAAAGTGAATTTTTGTGTGTCCGCCTCAATTTATGTCTCTCTCATGCACTTGCGCCAGCTTATTCACTTTGTAACTGTATGTCACTTTTGCAGTTTAAACTCATAAATCTAACAATTATAAAAGATTTAATAATGAAGATAACCAAAATTTAATCATTAAAAACAACCTTTTGGGGATTCTGCTTAAAAATGTCCAGCCAAACTAAAGTCAGAGCAAAAAAAAGTTTGAGTTTCTGAGGAAATTTCTTAAAACTTAACCAGGAGAAGCTGACAATCTAAATTTCATATTCAATTTACAATTTGAACACTTTGTTCTCAAGTGGGTAATTCTATTCAGGGTTGCATATTATTTATAGTTTTTATATTAGTTTTAAAAAACACGCAGCATTATTGTTTGCTGCTGCTGCTTCTTGGCTGATTAATAGAAACAGCGTGATCTGATCTTGTCCGTCAGTGTGTATTTCACTTCATGCAATTATTGAATTCAATTCTGGCTAAAAACATAATTCTAAACATCATTATGTTCACTGATTTCTACAAAATCCTCATGAAAGATACATGATTCAACAGGACACAATGAATGAAAAAGGTCTAATACTGGTACTCAGCAGTGTTGTATCCCTATTTGTCTTCATTAATCTAAGTTACATAACGTCTGCAATGGCAAATCTGTATTAAAAATCCACTTTTAAAGAAGGTAAACATTCATTAAATTCTTGTGTTCTGACAATTTTAGCTGCCTGGTGATAATCTTGGAAGTATCAAGTGAATTTTGCAGTATAGCAGCTGCTGTCATCACAAATAAAACCTGATGACTTGCGCTGATTATGTGTGACAATGAGGCTGCCATGGCTCACACACCTGTGGATGGTTTTACAATATTGTTGTCTCCAAACATTCCTCTGGACCCTCACACATGATCATGCATCTGTTTAACATTTATTTGCAATACTGCTGCTGAGCAAATGTCCTCCTAAAACAAAGCATCAGTGTTTTCCCTCATGTCACCACCTTTCTTCTAGGACATGTGTCCATTGTGTGTGGACACATAGAGACTCCAAAAAAAGCTGTTTTACCGCCTCAAAAATTTGATTTGATCCACAAGCTGCATTAAATTACTCATGTATATAAAGGCGCATTTAACAAACAAAATACAGAGCGGTTTGTCTGTGGTAAAAAAAAAAAGAGGTAAACACACATTTAGCATATTGTTAAATATAAATGCACCCTATCGCTGGGTCTTCAGGTGTGTGGCGGATTTTTTCTCCACATGCTTTATCATCAAATCGCTGCATCGCTGCAAAATAAGTGCCTTTGTTATCATATAGGAGATGAATAATATGGAGCTGGCCCGCAGATCTGATCGATAAAAGCGCCATCCATCCCCGCTGCGCTCTCACAGACGCATAAATACAGTAAATTACGAGTTACAAAACGCGCACGTCTCCCCATTTAACACCAGTAACATGTGTTTTATTGGCAGTTATTTTGTTTTCCACCCATCGCTGTCATCTTGGACGAGGGCAGTCCGAAGAGACGCACTGTTCCTGATGGCGATGGTACAAATTAAAATGGTTAAGCAGGGGGAAAAAAAGGAGATTTGATACAAGTGGGATATTTTGTCAAATTTCGACGGGATTGTGTGGTCTAAGTGTCGAACTGAGTCGTAGTTATGTGTCCCAGAAGAAATGTATAGTGAACAACATCAACGTAAACACACCACGACGCGGAAGGAAGGAGGAAGGAAGGTCCTAGTTAAATCCCCACTCACACAATGCCAGCCCCGACACGACAGGCTGTGCGTGCTTCTGATAAATAAAACCGCGCAGACATTACCGGATAACCGATAAAAACGTCAACCCTCCTCGTAGTTACCGTGAGCGTGGCTCCAGCTCGGTGTAAATAAAGTCACACACACACACATACACACACGTATACACAAACACACACGGGCTGGGCCTCGGTTTGTTTTCCCGTCAGCGCGTCGAGGCCTCGCTGCAGCCGCGGCCCCCAGTGAAGCGACGCATTTGCGCACACGCGCCCCACACACGGCTCGCTCCCTGCTACTCGCTCGTTTTCTATTTTCTTAAATTTCCTTACCGGGTCCGAGCGCTTCCATGGCCGAGGCCTCTCTCTCCGTCTCTGTCCCGGCCTGGCGGCTCCGTACCGACGCTGAAATTGGGGGCGGTATCGCGAAGCTTAAAGTGGCTAATTTAAGAAAAGGGAATTTAGATAGATGCGTGGATGACTGCTGACTGGACTGACTGACCTGAACTACCGATGCTGCTGCTGGTTCTGGGGATTTGTAAGTGCGCATGCGCCAGTTAGAAGCCAAGGAGCCCTCTGTGCGCATGCGTAATTTGCTGTACTGCACTGGTAGATCAAATTTTAATGATCCCAGTCGGTGGGGGGCGCGGGGACGGTATTTGCAGCATAGTAACGTGGTACTGTACAACTGATTATAAATAATTATAATAATACAAGACGAAAAAATACTTTACGGTGTAAATGCAAAGATACACAGGTAACTGTACCTTCCTAACACTTGGCGAAGTAAGCAGTAAATGGAGAAGCAGCCTATTCAAAATGGAAAGTAAAGTACATTCACTTAAATATTATAGGCCTGTTTGGTCCTGTAGTTGGGTAATCGAGTATGAGTTGTACTGCACACGATTTAATTATTTAGTGACACTGATTAATTGAACAATTAATTTAATTAACAAAGTCGCTGAATTAGTTGTTCATTATTATTTTATGCTCCTTGCAAATAAATCATGATACATTATTACAGACTCAACTGCCTAACAATATTAAACGTAGCTAAACTTGGCCCTAAAGCTGCAACATTAAAGTGAACTAAATTACATGGATCAGCCTACAGTCACATAATATGCATAATTTTCCTTTAAGTGGGCTACCTCCTGTATAGTTTGAGGATAATACTCTGAAATTTTCCCTGGATAATTTTTGAAATGCAAAATTTTTAGTTGTAACAGACTTTTTCTACACAAACTGTTTAAATACTTTCTAATATAGTCTAGATTTTAGACTGACTTTAATCTATTTAATATCAGATAACACATGCATTTATCTTCCATCATGAGCTCGGAAAAATTGGTAACTTCTTTATTACTTTCTTGCTTTCATCAAAGCCTTAAATCATCACCTTTACTTTTGCAAAACTCTAATCCCCGCCCCTCCCAGAATTCCTGGTATTTAAAATCAGATTTCGCCGAGCTGTGACGTCAGACTGGGCGGATACAAAAGTCCCCAATCCACCAATAGGAACGCGAGAACGAGACGATTGACACCTCGGTGAAGAAAAACTGCGGGCCAGCTGTCACGGCGCGCGAAAGATCAAAATTTCTATCTGGTGTGTATGGATCAGGCGGGAGGAAGAGAAACGCCCGGTTAAACGCTTTCTAAATGTCCTTACAGAATCTAAAATAAGCTCTATCGCACAGACATTTACTTTTCGACGTCTGTTGCGGCTGTCGACAGTCGACGAAGCGATTTCACCGTCGGTTTATTTTACGAAAGAAGAGTCAGGGGACAAAGATGAGCCTGGTCCTTTCTCAACAACAGGTGAGGAAACGCTTTCAGACATCGGTCGCTAGTTTGGACATCTTGCGTTATTAAACACTGAAGTATCGGACTGTCGTGACTTTTAGAAGATTATTGGCAAGTTTAAAAGTTGTCCAGATCAAATAAATTAGTGAAGTGCAGATGTTCTTAGCTTTAGCCGGTTAAGCTAACTCGCTAGGATCGAATAGGTTTAGCCGGTTTGAATGGTGGCGGTCTTGGCGTGGTCACATCGATTAAATGCATTTTATATTGTGAACAACAGTCACAAGCTTACAACAAGCTGATTCTGACTTGATGTTTTCAGTGCATTTGTGTTTGTAATGTCTCCTGGTACGGTGATGTTGTGTGTAACTTTGCTAATTGAACTACAAACGTGGAAAAGAAGCATTGTCGCTAGCTAACGTAATGTGCTTATTGTTTGGTTTATTGCAAGGCGCCACTGCTTTAATTTAACAGCCTTTTGGCCGCCTTAAGTCAGAAAATCAACCACAATGCTTCATGAAAACTTTGCAAAGAAATCATCTTTTTTTCCACGTCTTTTTTGACAAATACAAAGAGATGCTATGACTCTAGTTTCCAAGATAAGTTGTGCAGTGAGAGGGACCATAGATGTAGAACTTACATATATTATAACTGGGACAGCCAATCACTGTCATGACCTACCCAAATTTAATCACAAAATTATTGTCTAGTACCTTTTTGGATTAGATTAATTAAACTTACAATTAATTAGTTAAAGTGCACAGAAAAGAAAATCTAACCCTGAAAGCTAACACTTAACAGTCTGTGCATGACATTGAATGTAGAATCCATTTTGTTTTTCCACTGAACAGACATCAGATCAAACAGACTACGGTGTTATATAAAATGCTCTTTGTAATGGGTTTTGTGTTACTGTACCCAGGTGGAAGGGCTCCCGGCTGTGGCCCGCACTGCAGCTGAGAGTGATTCAGACAGCGGGATGGGCTCCCCAGCAGAGGAGATGGTTACGGAGACAGATAACAACAAAGAAGAGCTTCCAGGTGAAGAAACACAACAATAGATGATAATACAGCCTAAAAAGAGGCAGGGCAGAGTTACTTTGGCTGTGTAAATGAGTAAACTCATTACATTTACATCATACAGTTGAGGCATTTAGTGGACACTTAACCACATCACTTACTTTTGATGTAACACTCAGATTGTTATTTGAATGGCATCCTATTATCATTAATAGTCCCCTTAAGAGAAATCTGCCAGTGTCAGTCCTATATGAAAAATAAATATGTTGTAAGAAACCAGAAGACTCGACTGCATGTCTGTACAGACTAAAACAATAATGCATTTGCTGCTAGACAACATTTTCAGAGAAAAATTTCTATTTATATAAAGAAGATTTTAAAATCATAAAAGAGAAAAGGGAGTGCAAAGTTACATCAACCAATGAGTATCACTGGCACAAAATAAAAAAATAACATACAAGCACGATGAGCAAGATAATAAAAAACAACAGAACAATTATCAGATAAGACGATTACCACAGCTTAGTTATGCTTCATCACAAAAAAGGTTGTTGTTTTGGATTGATCTTTGCGCTATTCAACTGTTTCTAAATTGCTATTTTGTTGGTTTTGTTTTCAGATTCTGATGAGGATGAAGACATCACAGTTCACAGAAAGCCTCATCGAAATGCCATTCGAGACAGTGACAGTGAGGAAGAGGAGGCAGCTGCAGAGAGCAGTGTTCACATGGCTGAAGCACTGGTCTTATCTGCTTCCAGCGAAGAGGAGATGGAAACTGGAGAGGCAGAAAAGAAGGATGAGAGGAAAGATGGAGGGGTGCAGAAGAGCAGGAGAATAAGTCGTGCTCCTATTGACAGCGAAGACAGTGAGCCCGAGCAAGAGAAAGGTGAGGAAATGGAGGAGGCGAAGAAGGAAGTGAAATCAAAGGATAGGAGGAAGAGAGAGAAGAGCCAAAGACACCGGGAGAAAAAGGAGAAGTGCAGCAAAGCCGTGGAAAAACTGAAGAAGAAAGAGAGGTTCTCTGAAATGGCTGAGGTTAGTGCAGCCTGACCTTTTTTACTATGTTCTAACAACTCTTTGTATACGGTGGTGCATCAAGGTTTGTCTGGTGTGGAAATGTGTGAAAAGAAAAAAATCAGCACATAAACCTTGAAAATGTATGTTTTTGTATATAAAGGACACATTTCTGTACATTTCACTAAATATTGCAGCATATTTGGATAACTGTCTCACATTCTCTATTTCTCATTAGATGTAAGCTTTATGTAAACAGGTGTGTGTGTGTGTGTGTGTAAGATTGCACTGAACACCCAAACGACCAGACCAGGAATTTAACTTCCACATAAAGTACCAAAAAAATATAAGAATAAGAATGAGCTTAATTGAGTGATTGTTGTAAATACTGAATTCTTGACATGAATAACAACTATATAACTTGTATATTTAAAACAACTTTGCATCTGTTTCCTCAGGATTCGCCCCTCCCCCGGGCACTGAATGACAGCGGGTGTTTGCTGGGTGACACAGACCTTTTTGACACTGGTCTGGATGAGGAAGAGGAGGAGGAAGAGTCTCTGGAGGCGATCCGAGCTGCTATCCAGCAAAAGATGAAAAAACACAAGGTACGAAGTAGATGAAGATTAGGACTTCAACATTTAAGTTAATTATTTTCTGATTTGAGTCAAAGCAGCACTGTATTTAAAGATTAAGCAGGAAATTAAGTCCTTCCTTTGTGGTGTTTTCGCTTTGCTTTGTTAATGACATTTGATGAGAAGAGTGATAAAATGCATGACATCTTCAGATGTTTCCTAAACAGACCTTTGTGTAATCCATGTTCAATATTCCTGCAGGATCCTCTCCTGAATGAGGAAGAGGAGGAAGATGAAGAGGCACCGCAGAAACCTCAGCGTGTGGTATGCAATGCTAAAACGCTAAAATTTATTCTAAGAGCTGTCAGATGTCAAAAAAAGTCTTTTCATTCTCAACCTGTAATGTTTTTAGGAGAGGAAAGCCGCTCGTGCCAGCAAAGAAGCAATGAAGCAGCTCCACAGTGAGTCTCAGCGGCTGGTCAGAGGTCAGTTTTCATACTTCTATCATCCATATTAAATTTTGGCATTGTGTTTACTGTTTTCTGTCAATTGCTAATTATTTGTTTTTCACCAGTTAAATCTAAAGATGCTGTAGTTTTGAATCATGAGGTGTCATGTAGATTTTAAAAGAGGAGTTTTGTGTCTTTTACTCCACTGAGACTGAATCTTTAACACATTTTTCTGTGTTTGCAGAGTCGACTCTTGGCCTTCCCTACCACATCCCTGAGCCAAAGACTATTGATCAGTTCTTCAAGAAGAGGGCCAGGCCAGTGGGTCCTGCCATGGCGTTATTGAAGTAAAGACAAACATAAAAGAAAACACACACACACACATACGTCAGAGCCACAGTCACACTGGCAAAAACAAAACAGCTTACCTGCTCGATATTTCTAACAAATTTTACTTTTATTTTTGTAATGCACACAATAAAAATCAGTTAAATGTTTTGAGGTGGCCATCATAAACTTAAAACAAATGACTAATAATCCTACTCTCTTCAGATCTTCAAAGTATTCAGCCATGATGTTGGAGACACCATCAGCCCCTCCACCACCTCCCACCAACCCACCCAGTGATCCCCTGCAGCCACCGACAGAGCAGGACTCTCCTCCTTCTTTAGATTTGTCCTCCACTCAGATCCAGCCCATAGCTCATCCTGCTGCCACCTCGTCCCCGCAGAAGGAGACCCTCAACCAGGATGGAGAAGCAACTGAGAGCCGAGATCCCAACCAGGAATCTGGACCGATGCTTTACCTCTCTGAGAGTCTGCAGGAGTCAACGGACGAAGCAGAGAATCCTGCCTCTGACTCTTCTGAACCTTTAGAACAAAACCAGGCTGCAGTAACGTCTGACACCGACGTCCTGCATAAAGAGCCTGTATCTGAGGCTGTGGTGGAGCCTCCAGTCGCTCAGTGTGGAAATGCTGATCCAGCTGCAGCAGATCCTTCAGCACAACAACCTGCCAAACCCAAAAAGGACAAGTTGGCCATATTGAAGAAGCTTGGACTGGACCCCCCGCCTGTCGCTAAACTGTGCCCAGATAAGGGAGCCTTTGTTGAACTCGAGCCTCCGCAGCCGAACCCTGGTGAGAACGGATTCTTTTAGGATTTCAGCAAAGTTAGAAGCAACAGAGATCAACAGTGAGAACGTGTCATCAGAAAGAATAAACCCTCCCACTATTATAATTCAGATCCGTTATATCCCTTTGTTCTTCAACCAGGTGTTGAGGCCCTGAAGGAGCGTTACCTTCGTCACGTCCACGCGCCCGCACGTCCGCAGGGAGAGCGCACGATGCAGCTGAACATCATCCGCAAAGACAGCACGCCGTCCGGCCAGGAAGAGCTGCACACAGAGTCAGTCACTGTCACTGTCAAAGAGGGAGCAGAGGAGCCTGTGGCAACAAAGCCAGGTATGGATGCACATGTGGTGTGTGTGGACACAGGATAACCGGTTTGGTGACTTCCTGACATGACCGACCTCCTCTTACCCTTTTTTTTTTTTCACAGGAGAAAGGCTGCTGACTCTAAAGCAGCGCCTGCAGATCGCCATGGCCCAGCGGAGACAGGAGGAGAGGGCACGCAAGGCCGAGCTGAACCGCCTGGACAACGAGGATTGTGGAGATGAAGAAGAGGAGGAGGAGGAGGACATGACAGATGAGTCCGAGGAAGAAGAGGTGAGAGGATGTTTGCTTTTTTGCTGCTTTGGAAGTCAAATTTCTTCCTGCACGCTTGTGTTTCTGTGCTTTAACTCATGTTTAATGTAATCTTCTCTCTCACCAGAATGTAGATGACTTACTGGGAGGTGATGATGACGAGGCAGAAGAAGAAGAGGAGGAAGGCAGCGTGGCACAAAGTGTCCGGAGCACTTCTCCTGTCGCACTGAACGAACCCTCACAAACTCCTGACCTTGTCAACACAGACGGCACACTCATGCTGTTCCCGGGCAACTCCTGCTCTCGCACCGGGTGAGTGAGTTAAAAGTTTCTTTGTAAGCGACTCTACAATGAAGAAACCTTTTAAAATAAATGAATAAAAAGACAAAATTGCATTAAATGAAGTGACAAACTTTGGTGTCAGTTCCCCTTCAGTAATGACCTAATTGTTCTATTTTTGAAACAAAATCAGTAATGAAAAATTTTCCTTTGTCTCAGCCACTTAAAGTGGGTTTTTTCTTTCTCAACCTTTTTTTTGTAGCATGATATTTGTATGAACTGTTTGTTAGCTCAGTTTACACACAGGTATTAAAGCTTTACATGCTCTGTTTTTCTCAGTGACGGTGTGAGAAGGTCTGGTCCTTCTGGACAGGACAGCAGCAGTAAGATGGGTGAGTGGAATGAATGACCTCGTACTTTTAACACCGAAAATAATTTTTACACTCAGACTAATACATAGTTATCATTAGCTAAATAAATGAGATTGTCTTCTTTCACACACCTTCTCTTTACACTTGCAGAGGCTCAATTTCTCAGGATAGTTTTGCAAATTTTACACATTCTTCTTCTAACCCAGTTAATCTTTTATCCTTCTCGTCTCCAGAGGAGGAAGACTCTCTGTCCCTGGTGAAGGACAACAGTCACAACAGCAGCTTTGAGCTTGTAGGATCTATGATAACCTCCTACCAGCCTGTCAATCATCAGCGCTCCGCAGGAAGAAACGTCTCCAACTCCTCCATTTTCCGCTCCCCTTCTCCCTGCCTCTTCAGGCCCAGCTTCCTGGGCTCTGCCTCCAAGGTAAGATAAAAAGTTTCTCAGTTACTTTATTGCTTAAAATGACATCAGTGGGGGGTTTGAATTCTCCTAAACCTGTGCAAGATTGCTGGGATCTTAAAAGCTTATAGAAAGACCTCAAAGGCGACAAAAAAGACATCGATTAAAATAAGAAGAGGCAACTACAAAAGGCAGAACTTTTTAAATACATTTATACTAAGCTGTTTTCTTGCAATTAAAAGGGTTTAATTTTTCTTTATTTTCCCATCAGAGTTCAGGAAAACTCTCAGAGCCTTCTCTCTGCCTCCCTGTCGAGGACTCCCAAGATCTGTATGCACCTCCATCTCCAGGAGCAGATTCAGGGCCCCTGGGTGGAGCAGCTTCAGGTCCTGGTCTGGGAGGAGACTCCCAAGGTCGCTTTTCCCTGGAGGACAACACGTATTCCCAGCTTTTAGATGCAGACGGCTTCCTTAACGTGGGGCCCCGTCCCGGTGCGCCCCCTTCCCACAAGAGACAGTTGATCCTGGACAGCATGGATGAGAATGCGATGGATGCAAACATGGGGGAGCTGTTGGGGTTGTGTTCGGGCGTTTTCGGGACAGCGGGGAGCAGCTCGAGTCAGACCGGAGGCCTCGAGGCATCGCAGGAGGACGAGCTGGTCGGGTTGTGCTCCGGAGCGTTTCCAACAACACAAGCAGGAGAGGAGCAGGTTGAAACGGAGAAGAGTAAGGAGAGAGGACAGGATAAAGGATCTGATGATGCCATGGATCAGCTGCTCGGGTTGTGTTCTGGGAAGTTTCCTAGTCCAGGTACGTGAGTGCTCTGTCCCTTTTTTTTCTGAGAGAACATGTGCAGTTTATTTTGTTGAAATCAGTGCAGAAAATCAGTTTTGCGGACAGTTAATGCTGGAAAAACTTACTAATAATCTACTAATTTAACTCATTAAAACCAAAAAGTAAAACTTATTGTGAAGGAAAAATGAACTGATCACATGGAGCCGGACAAACTATGAGAAACGTCAGGGATCTTTAGTTGTCTTACTTCATTTTGAATTTGAGGTTTGAGGAATGTGTCTCATGGTTTTGTCTCCTTTGCTGCCATTTTTAGGTTCTGCTCACATGGCTTCTCCTGCACAAGCAAGGTAAAGTACAAAGACCTGAATTGATCCAAATCATTGATCAGGAGAAAAACTCAGTGCCTCTCATCTCAGAGTAAAAGATCATCACAAAAATAGTTTTATTTATAGCAATTTAAAGTTCTCATATTGTTTTTTTTTTGTTTTCTCAATATAAAAAGTAAAAAGAAGCCAGAGGAGGAGGAGCAGGAGGAAGAACAGGAGGAAGAGGACTGTGAGTTTCGGCTTCTGTCTGATGTGGAAAGTCAGAGCGAGCAGGTGAGTTCAGATCAACACGTCCTCCTTCTCTCAGATGGGATTACTGGATTTATAATGAAAATGACGGGTAAATGTGGGTTTGTAGGAGGACGATGATGAGGATGATGGAGAGGATGAAGATGAAGAAGCTGGTGAGGATGAGGAGGACAATGATATAGAAGAGGAGGAGATGCAGGGAGTGTTTGCACCACACCGGGTTAAGAAGAAGAAGAAGAAAATGTGAGTGAAGAATCGAATAAATGCATACATGCTTATAAAATCACTGTTTTTTAATCATCACTTGGAAAAACTTAATTATTGACATTGTTATTATGTTTATCAATAATTTTTATTGGATAATCCTCGCTGTAGCCTATGTTTTTAATAGTTTCTTGAATCCCGTTCACAGGCATTTGACCGACTACGTGGACTCGGAGGCTGAGCTGTCAGGAAGTGACATGGACGGCGACGATGAGGACGACGACAGAGGCAGCGAATACGAGGAAGAGGAGCTTCTTGAGGAACTTCCCTCTGATGAGGAGCTGCAGGACCAAGTCAACAAGATCCACATGTGAGTAACTGATCAGTGATTTCATCAGGAGAATCTTAATTCTGTACAATAAACTTTGACAATGAGGCTGAACTGAAATCATCAACATTCGCAGCCTAGTTTACTGCGTAAAAGTGTAAAATGTAAAAGTGAATTTAACCGGCTTTGCATCTACAGGAAGCAGGTCATGGATGATGACAAGCGCCGTCTGAGGCTCTATCAGGAGCGTTACCTGGCTGATGGCGACCTGCACTCTGACGGCCCGGGCCGAGCTCGCCGCTTCCGGTGGAAAAATATCGGTGAGTTTACAGGATGAGGGAATAAATACTCTCAGTACGATAAAGTGATTAATTTAAATGTAGACTTTGTATCATTTCTTTATCATTAGTAGAAAACGTGAACCAGATTGTGTGTTTCTGTTCTGCCCAAAACACCCGGATACAGAGCGATGTGTTTCAAGTTTCACATATGTTTATATTTTTGCATATTATTTAAATTAAGCACAACTTATCCATGCAGCTGCTCAGATCACTTAAACACACTTTCACATGGAAAAGAAAGAAAAAGAGAGAAAAACACCTTACTCACAGAACTGAAATCAACCAAAGGCCATAAGCTTAAACACTTTGTGGCATGGGTAACAAATACATGAGTAAATAACTAAATTTATTTTTCAAAAATGTGAAAAATATACAATCTAAAGGAGAGTAGACAACTGAATGTTAAGTGAGTGTTTTGAATTTTGTGTCCTTCAAATCTTTAAGTCTGATTCTGCAAAGTTTCTTCAAAGTTGCCTCAATAAACCCTCAGTTTCTTTTTTTTTCTGTTTCCAGATGATGATTTCAACACAGACAGGACAGGAGCTGAGGGTGAGGACGAGGAGGATGAAGATGATGTGGATCAGTCTGAGGTCCAGAGGAGGAAGGAGAGACTGGAGAAAGAACAGTGGTTTAGAGAACAGGTAGAGTTTGTAAATCTCTCCTGCACACAGATGATAATGAAAAACACATTTAAAGCCTTGATTTGGGTGATTTTTCTACTTTTTAATGCATCAAATTAAAGCTTAAAAGACGATAATCTCTGTAAATCCACAAAAAAAATGCTAAACATGCACGCAACAGGGTGTTGTTGTTTGCCCTCATTCCTTTCTCTGTGTC
>JAPZDY010000008.1:4521855-4537730 GCA_029783645.1 Ctenochaetus hawaiiensis | reverse complement strand
GGTCATTGTTTGTGAGTGTGTGTGTGTGTTTGTGTGTGTGTGTGTGTGTGTGTGTGTGTGTGTGTGTGTGTGTTCTCCCTACCCTCCACTAGAGATGTTAGGAGGGTGACGTTGGCTGCCTTGCGTCGCCCGGCGGGCAGGTTGAGGCCAATCTTCTCCAGACGCTCTCTCAGACAGCGGCCACCATTCTTTGACTTCGCCCTGAGGGGGGACGAGGAGACAGAGAGAGCAGTTTTTAGGAGCTGTGTGTGTGTGTGTGTGTGTGTGTGTGTGTGTGTGTGTGCATGTGTGTGTGTGTCCTTCCCTGTATCTGTTTGTCTTTATGAGTTTTGTTGTGATGTGTTTGTGTGTGTGCCTGTGTCTATAGATGGGTATGTGTGTATGCATTTCTGTGTGTGTGTGTGTGTGTTTATGTGAAGCTGAATCTGCCTACAGTATGTTTCCTGTCAGCACTGCTTGTGTGTTGTATTTTTCAGTGGATTTCTTTGCCTTTCATCCTTTAGTTATTGCTTTACTTTCCTTTTTTCCTTTTTCTTATCTGTTTTTCTTTATCCTTGAACGTACTATGAGGAACTTATAACTGCTTAATTTTAATACTGATGCCTTTAAACGACCCTACATAAGCAAATGAGACCATCAGGGAGAAGATTAGTTGTGTTTATGAAATTATTCCTGGTACCTGCTACCAGGTCAGATTCACTGCAAAATAAGACAAAATGATTTGCATGCAGATGGTCGGCATACAGATCAGAGGAGTTTATGTTTAAGTATTCCCAAGAAAAGTTTGGAGCTGCTATTCAAATACAAGGAAATAGCAAGTTTTTTTCCTTTGAGACTTTTCTTTTTGATGAATTTTTGTGGTTAAGACTGATACTTTACTCATTGACACAAAAATAAAATAAAAGAACTGACCAAAGAACCCCCCCCCCAAAAAAATCAAATTGTGTACACACCCATCTCTTTCAAGACTTTAGCTTCTCAATTATTATTATTAGTTAATCGCTAGGAATTAACTGAGGGAGTTCCAACTAATATTTAGTTTTAAAGTTTCATAGCATCATCACAGGAGCCATGCTGTTTTTTGCTTGCAAAACGAATGAACATTTGTTTTGCTCAGGATACATGTGATACAAAACACTACCGCTTTTGGCCACAGGGGGCACCAGAATCAATACAAAATCAATCCTGGTTGTTGCGCTAAATATTTAATTTTAAGAAGCTTTCAATATTCGTTAATGCAGAAATGTTTTTAGATATTGACATTAGAGGCAGTTAGTGGCAGAAGTATTCAGGCTTTTTGTTTTAGAAAAAAGTTGCGTTAAAAAGTTAAAAATACATCCAGCATTTTTAATCCTACTTAAATAAAAAACACAAAGGTATTAACAACAACATGAAAAACTTGAATCACAAATAAAAATATTTAAAAAGAAAACATCCCCTTTGAGAGTTATATTTTATTATAATGTATTTATTGATGCACTACAGCAAAGAAAGCATTTCACTGTTAAATGTAACTACTCTATTAACTGTTTTCTGGATTATGCTTACCAATTAACTTAACTCTATAAACAAATATTTTATTTCTTTTTTAAAATCCTAATTTCCAAAGAAACGACTAACTGTAGCTGTAAATAATTGTAATGACATAAAAAGTACAAATTTCCCTGAAAAACTGCAGTAAAGTATTAGTACTTGCATTGTTTTTTCGAGGTGTAGTCGCATCTCTCTGCTGAGGAGGAACTTCATATTTACAGCCCTTCAGATCTTTTAATTATGTCCTTTTAAAGTGTTTCAGTCTGCAACCCGAATCATAAAGTTGCTCTCTTGCCTCCAGGCTGTGGTTCATTAACCACATTGCTTCTCTTGTGATTTAGTCCCATGACCCATTTTGAGTCCTCAGCTGTGGCCCCATAGTTAAAGTTAAAGTGATCTTATTCTGAAGAGCTTTGGGATAAAAAAAAAAGGTAAAAAAAAGTCCTCATCTATCAAAGTGATGCACATTTACACCAAGAAACCTCGTCATGTGGTTTAAAGTATTTTATATAAACTAGTGTGAACAATATAAGGAAACAGTCTACATCCAGTGCATTAGATGCAGTGCTTTATGACTGATGTTTTACTAATTGAATTAAATTTAACAAAAATAAGATGTTTTGGTGTTTTGGCTTCAATCTAGTATTACTGTAGTGTTATTTGAGAGACTGATTAAATATGATAAATGTGTTGGACTGTCGTTTTCCCCTAAACTTCATCTGCAGTCGACCAGTGACAGTTTTCTTGTTTTGTTTCATAAATAAAAGCTCCTCTTCGATGGTTTCAGTCAGCGAGTCATTGGATTTGAACCACATCAGGGCTCTTGAACCCCAGTTTAACCATTTCAGAGATACATTTACAGTTTACAGTTCAAATATCCACTCTTGGGGCTCAGTAGACTCCAGCTGTTAGTTTGTAACAGATGCTGGTTTCCTACATTTCCCAGAATCACTTTCAACAACATGCAGAGCAGAGTTATGAAGTTACCATTCGTGATCTCAGCTCTGTTCTTTACTTAAACTTCAGCATTTTAAAGGCATCAAAGCTCTATTGATTATTGAGGCATCTGATGATGGAGAAGCTGTTCTTTTCCTCCTCTGTGATGGATTTCTTTGTTACTTTTGTTTGTTACTAATGTTTGTTCTGATGTCTCAACATTAGAACTATTAATTTTACGTTTAGTTTTTTAAATCATTATATAAATCACACAAAATTAAATTTATTTTAACTTCAATAAACATCAATATTGGTCAGTTCTTCATAGGGATAAGGGAGCTGCATCACCAAAATAAGAGAACGCACATCTCACCAATACACAACAGCTGTTTTCATCTGGATTTAAGACACTTAGATGTTGCACATGTTTCAAGTTATTAGTCAAACCAAAGACAGCTTTTCTTTTTCCTTCTCAACATGTAGCATCTTAATATTTTTAGAGGCGTTATAAGATAAAATTTCCTAACATAAAAGCTGGAAAAATCATAGATTTATTATTAGAGGCTTATTTTGTCTTTGAGTCTTCACTTTGTTTCCCAAATGAAACAAATCAGAAACCCCATCGCTCACGTCATTCCCCATCTCACCTGCGGAGGACTCCACCCAGCAGAGAGGCGTTGAGGCACTCAGGTGGGGAGAGACGTCGCTGCACCTCCCCGACCGTCACCTTGTACTTGGAGGTGGAGCTGAGCAGCGAGAGGCGGCCGGGGACCGAACAGAAGACCTCGGCTGGGTTGGACACGGCCCCCATGCCGAGACCCTCCTTCCCAATGGACAAGGCCGAGAGGGACGAGCCGTTCAGCTTGGACGGGATGGGAACTTGGGAGAAATGAAGGAGAACTGAAGTAAAATACAAACTTTTCTTACTTTAAGCCATTTGCATTATTTGTGTGTTGGGTAAAAAGTGTTAAATCATGCAAAAAAAAAGTGAAAATCAAAGTTCAAAAACAGGTTACAAAGTGAAAAAAAGAGATCAAGGATGAATAATGATCATCGCCGTAAACATATGTTTGTCTTCTGCAGTGATAAAAATGTTGTGTGAATGACAACGTGCTCCTCCCCCACGGATTAATCTATTCAGTGTAATGTTCTCCCCTGCGTCGACAGCTCTAATTCGGGATCGTGCTCGTTGATTCTGCGGTTCAAACTGCAGGTGGTTAAATTTTAACTGTGCATTCTT
Organism: Ctenochaetus hawaiiensis; assembly: GCA_029783645.1. Lineage (NCBI taxonomy): Eukaryota > Metazoa > Chordata > Actinopteri > Acanthuriformes > Acanthuridae > Ctenochaetus > Ctenochaetus hawaiiensis. The sequence continues at coordinate 4,534,021 of JAPZDY010000008.1, read as the reverse complement.
ATTTAGCTTTCGCTCACACCTCCAGGAGATCAATTCACACTTACTTTTCTGCACTGCGGTAAACTTTTGCAGACTCTAATAAGATGGGTTTTTCTGTCTGACTTGTTTCTGAAGACGTGGGATCTTTCAATTCATCGTTTAGTTATAAAAGGTTGAAAATTTGTGAAAAATTCTCTTTAAAATTCCCCAGAAACCAAACAAATGTCTTCAAATGACTCAAAGGCTATTAATTTTCTCCATAAATGAGAAAGAAAAGCAGCAAATTCTGACATTTAGGAAGCTGGAACCATCAAATGTTGGACATTTTTGTTTTGAAATGAATGCAAAGATTTGATCAATTATAAAAATAGTTTTTCTTTACTTGTCTAATTAACCAATCACTGCAGCTCTAGTGGAGGTCAAAGCCAATCATCAAAGCTTTTCCAACCACTTTAACAGGCTTTAAATTTGGTCTTTTTTAAAAGGTGTCAGTCTATCAGCTGTCTAACATACCTGTTGCACAAAAGACACTGAAGGTTTTTCGCTTTAGAGAAATGATTCACTAAAACTGATTTGTGTTGTCACTGGGATCAGCGTCTGTTTGTCTTCTGCCTCTTAATCTTTGTTACGTCATATTTTAAGGTGTTAATTGGTGTTGATGAAATTAGCTTTCGAGTCTTAATCTTAAATCCTAAATCCGCTAAATCTGCAGTTGTGTGGGCAGAAATCCTCTGAATTGAGAGGATGGAGAGGAATCAAACCCTTTGTGTGTGTGCATGTGTGTGTGAGAGTGTGTGTGAGTGTACTACTGTACTTCTGAGGACCACAATTTCTCATATGCAAAGATGAAGGAGATCTTTGCCTCACTGGTTCTGGATGTAGTTTTGTTTTTATAGTCACTCAAATCTTTGTCACTGCCCTTTAATGATACTCAGCCGTGCAGAAACATTTAGTTTATTTACATGTTCGTATTTTTGGGCCTCCACCTGAGAAAAAATGGATGTGACTGGACTTTTGTTTGTGGTCCTCACAACATGGATGAATTGCTTTCAAACTATCCGCAAACCTCTTTCTGAATCAGTTTTCATTTAAACTGTTGATGAAGAAACGTTTCTGACTCAAACTGTTCATCCTGAGGATTTTACAGAGTCATTTGAATAACTGTAAGGGTAAAAATATGCTCCTTTTGCATACATGAAATGTGATTTTTTTTTTCATTCCTTTGAACACCAGGAAACAAAATCTCATTTGTTGTGTTGGTTTTGGGGCAGAAACTGAGAGAAAGCAAAATAATTTGAATTAAACCAAATCTACCAGCAAAACTGGATATCATGAAAGCTAAGAAAGAGGAAATATGTGTTTTGGGGGGAAATTTTATGCATTTCACTGAGTAGCTGAAAGCAGGAGAGAGAAAAGTCCTGATGAACGACACGAAACTCTTTCAAGATCAATCAGGAAATCAGTCAAGCAAATAAAGTTGACATAAATTATTTTTTTTAAAAACCCAATAAGTTGAAGTGTTATGATTGGAGGATTATGCAACATGTGGCTAAAACTTCATCAGTTTTAGTTTCTGTAGTCTCTGTGTTTCTGATGGCTCTGCATTTTCCCCTTTTCTGTCCTTTTTTAAACAAAAAAAAAGTCAAATCTGTGCATCTTGTACAGTGGGACCTCGGCTCTCCCCTCACGCTCTGTTGGCGGCGGGTGGCCTCTTTGTGACGCCCCGCTGTGCTGCACAGATTCCCCCTCCAAACGCTGAAAAAAATCCCCTCATTCACAAGAAGCCTGATCGGCCGGGCGGCGAGGCCACGGAGCAGCAGAGTGTCCTCTAAAGCTCCCTCCGTCTCCTTTGTCATCATCTGCCCCTCTTTCTCTTCCTCTTATCATCCTTCACTCTCTTTTCTTCAGCCTCCCACTCTTTATCTCACTCCCTCTCCTTGTCTTCTTTTTTTTTGCCACACTCCGTCTCGTTCTGTTCTCCCTGTTGGATTTTTTTTTTCTGTATTCATGAGGGCTTTAGGTTTTGCTCTGCTATCTGCCGGGGAGACTCTCACTGCGGTAATTGATCAATTCTAAGCGTTTGGCAAACAAGTGGAATCACTGTCACTTTATCAAATGAGTGCTGGTTTGCAGCAGCGACGTTCAAGCAGTTTGAATCAAGCTAGAAATTCACTGCATGGGCCTCCTGCTTCTCTTCGGGGACCTGATTTGGAGAATTACATCCTTGTTTTTGTGGTTTTCAGGCTGGTAGCTGAAATATTTTGTATTAAGGGGCTAAAATATATTTGAAATGTGAGAGGATGTTGATCATGTAGAGTTTGATTTACAGCATTTAATCTTTTAAAGATGAGAAATGGAAATTAAAATACAAATCACCTGCTGAGTGTTGCTCCATCAACCAAACCTCATTTAATTTTCTGTCGTTTTTAAAACACAGTAAATGTCTGTCGTCTTCAGCTTGTTTCAGGGCCAACCTTGACTTTTTTCAGGTCTACACACCCAAACAGGCCATGTTTTTTTTCAGCTGAGCGAGTTTTTTTTTCCCTATATCACACTCCACCAGCAACAAATCCAACTTGAATTTTCTAATCGTGCCCCTGTGTCTCCTGCAACTTCGAGTCGGTAAAAGAAAAAAAAAAAAAAAAGAGTGATCATACTCTGCAAATTTCCCCACAACTCCTCTTTTATCATGTTCCCCTCCCTTTTCTTCTTTGCCCCAATTCTCTCTCCTCTTCCCTCTTCACTCTAATCCCTCTCTCTCTCTCTCTCTCACACACACACACACAAACACACACTCACACACACACACCCTCTCTCTCTCATATGACCATGAACAGTTCATTAAGAATGTGTGCCTTTGGGGTGAAGTCTGCAGCTGAGTATTAGAGGACTTCTTGACTTCAAATGAAATAGCAAAACAGAATTATTTATAGTGTGTGTGTGTGTGTGTGTGTGTGTGTGACAGTGAGAGAGAGACTGGTGTTGAGAGTGCCCCCCCTAAACACAAAACCCCCTTCAGCATGTATAGCACAATTATATAGGTGCACACTTAGACACAAATGCACACATACACACTCAGTTTTTTCTCTTCTCTCTATCTGTCACACACACACACACACACACACACACACACACACACACGCACACACACACACACACACAGAGCTCTCCCACCTCTTACCTTTTTTAATGACAGAGTGGTCGAGGATGCCCAAGGCTGATCCTTCCTCCATTCCCTGTGTCAGACAGACAGACAGTCACTATCATTTATCCAACGGCCACACACACACACACACACACTCTCACACACACTCACACACTCACACACACATCTTCTCTCTCAGGCCAAAGCAAGATGGAAGGTCCAACATTAGGTTTCCCCTCACAGCACACACAAACACAATCCAAATCCAAGTAAATAAAATGATTTGTTGCTCTCATTCGATTTATTGCAAGTTTCTTTGTGCAAAAACAGAAAAAAAGGTGATAAATGATGGAGGATACGTTAGTTAATTTAACGTTTTAACAGTTTATTCAGATTTCTGCACAGCTTTGACAAAAGCTTTTTTCACTTTTATTATCTAAAATTGTAAAATATTGTAAAAAATATATTCTAAATGTTATTTTTAAGCTTTATGAGGTGAAAATATTTGGTTCATTATTGATTTAGTGGACTAGAAAAGTTGCCTCTTAAATTTTCTGTCAAACAAATCTACTTATTTGCTAAAAAAAGCAACATAATTTTAAAAAATGCTATTATATTTTACACTAAAATTAACTTAGGAACATAATATTCATATTATTTATTATGTTTTTGCAAAGAAATGTTATAATTTTCTTTATGTACACGTCAAAAATGGTGATATTTCTGTCACTGCACGCACATTTAGGATAATTTCAATTGCGAAAATTAAAATTTTGATTCAGTAACAATCACCACCACTGCAGCTTTCCAAAGAAAGCCTTTGCAATTTATTTGATCTTTTCATTCACTCGGGATAAATTGTCTTGCAGGGCGATTCTCGGATGTCTCCTTTGTGCTGAATTTATAAGAGGATTCAAACGCGAAGGATATAATCCATTAATCAAATAAAGGTCCTTGTCAAGTGGGAGCGTTTAACAGTAACATGCCCGGGTTGACTCCTTGCCTGGCGCTCCTCTCAAACGTTTCTTTTCTATTAATGACCGTGCAGATCAATTGGTCTCGGTGTGTTTTTTCTGCGAGGAGGCAACAAACAGCGTCTGCAGCTGCACCTGCTGCAGGGAAGCTGACTGCTCAATAAACCATAGAAACTATTCTTCTGCACCCCCCCCCCCAAAAAAATCCTGCAGAAGGCAAAAAAAGAGGGGCTGCAGCTTCACTTTGTCTCTGTGCGAGGCATCGGATGCTGCTGCATGGATGTCGTGACGAGTGAACAGACGGGAAAAATGTCACCCCTAAAAATTTAGAGCTTAAATCTAAAAAAATCAGATGAGTTTAATATATTTTCATGTCAATTATATAATCATAAAACTTCCACCCAGGCTTCTGTATATCTAATATGAATTCCAGTCATGAAGCACCTAAACTCGATACACATTTCTGACTCAAAAGCTCCTAAAAAAAACACCAGAAAAATTCAAATTTTCTTTCTGAAATACACAAAGAATTGGTGATTTACTATGTAATTTTATCTATTAATTGGTGAACGAATTTTAAAGAAAAATAAACATTTTTGACAATAATTTGTGCAGAAATTAATATTCCAGATCTGACACATCACTCCAGCAGCACACTAGGTTGTTTTATTTTTTATTTTATTTTTTCACTCTGGAGAAAAGCGACGCACAATTGTTTTCCTCCTGTTTTTATTATCAGACTGAGTGATTTTTTGGGGAAATTTAGGGAAAATAAGCTGCAGGATTTTTTAACTAAAAATAAAAAGACATAGCAGGTAACTGTTCAAACATGAATGAGAATAATTATTAAATGTGGTGTTGTTAATTAAAAGTGTTCACTGATAATTAGAATTTCATACTGTGGGCCTTTTTATCGTTGGCTGAGTCTTTGAAATGTCACAAGGAAACTGAGGAAATTCGCCTTGAGGCCTTGTTGCCAACAAACACGTATTTTTAAGCATGCAGATATTTTTGGTTTTGTATTTTAAATTATAAAAAAATAAAGAATCAAAGAAGAAGAAGTGATTTGGTAACGAAGAGTCCACGTTCACGCGCACTAATCTTGTGCCCTGTGACTTTTACGCACAGTCTTTCCAGCGCGCAGCGCAAACGCCAACGCAATCAAAGGACGGAAAAGCCAAAATAAATAAACAAATAATGTCACCTGAAGATCCTCCAGGCCGTGATGTCCCAGGTGCATCCCGAGAGGACCGTCTCCGAGGGCGGCAGCACCTTCCCCGAGACCGTGCAGCAGCCGAGGGACAGCTGGATACTCCCGCCGGGGGTCGAGGCTCAGAGCCCGGTGCGACTGTGACAGGAGTCCCCCCTCCTCGGAGCGCGACCTCTGCGAGTGCCATGCCGCCTGCTGATGTTGATGGATGGAGTTGATGGAAGGGTAGGGGTCTGACAGGTGGGAATACGCTGAGTCCTGGCTCTGAGAGTATGGCAGGGAGGACTGGGGATAAGGGGGAGGGAAGTACGGAGGCTGGAAGTCAGAGGCCGGAGTGTGGCAGAGCGGGGGAGCCGAGGAGTAGGCAGCCTGATTCAGGGAGGACAGCTGGGAGAGGCGCCCACTCGGCGAGGAGCCGCTTAGTCCGTCTGCACGGTCCTGTGGAAAATTTAAAAAGTTTGTTTCACATCAGGAGCTCCGATCTATTTTTAACCTTTTCTTTAAAAGGTGCAAAACTGGACCGACTATTTCATCAAATGTCAGACAGATTAGAAAAGTTTTGAGCTCCGGGGAATGCAGTATTTCCAAAACTCAAACATGAAATGCAGAGGCTTCATTTGTCCGCAGGCAAAGTCACAAAAACGCAAACTATAAGATAAATATGTGAAATGATTTAATGTAACACAAAGCCAAAATAACTATTAATAAATATTCTCCCATCTGCGTTAGACAGTTGGAAATAGCAGCAGCGTTTTAAGCGATGCGCGCTGGCGGAAGACGCCCTTGGCATCGCTGCTGCTCAGTGTCACAAAGGTCACGGCCACCAAGAAGCTGCACGAGGGACGAGGGACAGGTAACGCACCACAACAACATGAGCAACAACACGTTGCACGGGGAGGGGGGGTCCATCTGTAAACAATCTGTCACCATGTCAACAAAACCACACTGACCCCGCGACTGACTGAAAAATGTACGAACTAAAAAAAAATGTCCATTCAGTGTGATTTTATTTGAATTTTACCAGTTAAATTCCTCGAGTAAAAGATTTGGCAGCATGCGGCAGTTCGTGTCAAAACATGTAGTCCACTAGCCTACATTTCTGCTCACACACACATCCTGATAAAATTGGATTTCTCCAAAGCTGGGTCACACAGATCAATGCTGTTGCGGTGGAACAATGTCCATTATCTGCCGGTCAGAAAGGCCCGCTGCCAGCCTAAAAGCACAACCATAATTTAAAAAAAAACACTGTGCGTTCATTATTCTAGTCTAACAGAGTTTTGCGTCTGAAGCTGTAAAAGGCACCAACACTCCGTCCTCTGCTTCAGCGTGTCACCGCTTTGCAGTGAGTGGACACTTCACTGTCAGTCGGTCTCACTCGTTGTGACACTGCGCAGACAAAGACCAGCTCCGCGGACAGATGCGCGGCACCGCAACGCTGAACCCGGTGTCAGGGAGGAACACTGGGACGCGTGGACACTTGACACTTGTTTTTCTACCGGAGAGCGAAGAACAAACCTAATTTACCGTGTTATTGTCAGCCACAAATCACAGCAAGGGCCACTTCGTTTTTTAAAAGTGGTCACATGTATAAAATGCAAAACATTGATCAAATCGAAGTCTTTTTTTTCTGTTCTTTAATTTTCTTAAAATTGTCTGTTTTTAAATGATGATGGCACGTTGCACGCACGTCCTCTCTGATTTAGTCTACTGACACTGGGTACAGAAAATAACCTATTTGCTAAAATTAAATTTAATTAGTAATAAACAGACATAAGCAGCCAAAAAAAGCTAAAAAAACAAAAACAAAAACAAAAACGAGACTTTAATAAACTCACCATGGCCGAATAGGTGTGGATTAACATCTGGACCACTCTGAATACCCCTTAAAATTTCAAAACTCAACTGGACGCGCAGGCTTCCAACCACTGAAAGGTGTCACCGGATGCTCCCAGATGTAATCCAGGCTTGTTTAACGGTCCATTAAATTCAAAGGTGTTATTTACTTTTCCTAATCTCTCTGTTTGACGGAGCTCTTTGCGCACGGATGGGGAGCTGCTGCCAGATACATACACACACACGCGCGCACAACACACACGGAGTCCCTCCTGTCGCTCCATGAGCGCACTACTTATAGGTTTTGCGCGCACCCGGCAGGATGAGGGGAGGGGTCGACAAGGCCCTCTCCTCTTAAAGAGATATATTCATTCAATTACTGGTCGCTGATTCACACACAAGCTGCACTTTTCTGCCACTTTTATTGTTTTGTTCGTTTGAAAATGCCACTGTAACAAACTTTAGATTTTACGCACCGAGAAAGACTTTACAATGTTAGTGTTTTTACTTAAGAAGCATCTGGACATAAATCACATTTAAATGAGGAAATTATGCTGATTTTTAACGTCCGAGTTGAGAGTATGGTCGCTTTTACGCACAGATACGCAGCTCTTGGTGCATTTCAGTTTAAAATTTCCAATAATGCGGTTTTCAACAAATATTTCACCCGAATTTCTTACACATGAAATGATGGACAAGTGAATTCAGCATCTTTTAAAAACAAACCGATAGTCGCACTCTAAGCAGCCCTTTTACGCAAAAATTACCGATTTCTACATCACAAACCTTTTAACAAGCTGAAGACAGAAAAAAATGCACCAACGAAAACGTGACACTCTGCTATGTTTGTTTTACCTGTAAACCTTCAGTCTTGGTTCGGGATTTCCAGAGCATGGCGCAGGTGCGGGTGCAGGTGACGGAGGCTCTCCGGGTGTCAAGCCGCAGCTGAGGGGTTAATGTGACGCGGTGGTTGGAGATGAGACGGGCTGAAGGTGCAGAGAGGAGTGAGTTAGTTTGAGAGACGATGCAGGAGTTTGTATGGATGGGTGCTGGGGAGGGGGTGAGGAGCAGAAAAAAACGGAGGGCGGGAGGTGACAGGAGTCGCTGATGGGGTGGCTGAAAAGTTTTTTTTCACGGTTTGAGTTTGGACCAAAGGATCAGGAATAAAAGAAAAAAGGAAAAATGGACGGCGATAATCACAAAGCAAAGACTCGCGGTTAATAAAACCAACTTGATTTTCTTTTTTCCTCAAAAAGAAAATGCAGCATTTTTAATGAGCTTTTATTTTGGCAAATATATGCACCAGCAAATATAATATTATGAGCAAATAAAAAATGTATCTGATTACTTTAGATTTTTTATTGAGTTGAGTCACTTGTTTAAAACGTTGTTCCTCTTTAACGAAATCTCCAAATTAATTTTAAAAATCTTCATCAAATACTTACTCCAACGTTTCATTCCATTAATATCCACCTTAGTTATTTTTCCTAAATAAAATTCATGAAGATTAATTAAAGGAAACATTAAAAAAATGAAAAATACTCCAAAGTTTTTTCATTCAGATTTGATCTGTAAAGATGGGCTACATAAATACATGATATGGGTTTGAGTGTGACAGATATCCAGAATTTCAAGCACGAATAGAGCCAAACAAGTGTCAGTGCGCCATCTTGTGGTGATTCATGATAAAGAGAACTCTTAGATTAAACAGACCTGATGGCCACTGGCATCCTGGTTTGTTATTTTATCACCTCTATATTTATTTCATTGATATAAAACTGCTTTGACTGCTCTTAAAATTCCTACTTGAGGCTTCAAAACAAAGACATGATAAATCCCAGAATATGAAAAATTAAACAAAACAGGAATTCCCTGCATTACGCTTAAATATTTAATTATTAGGCCCCTTTCCTGAAAAGACTGAGTCACAGGTATTTAATAAAAAACACAATAATATCTTTAAGACTTGATAAGGACTCATCTCAATAAGACTCGAAGGTCAATGTGACTTTTTACAGGCAAACAAACAAAAAAGACAATCTGGGTGGTTTTCTAACAAAATAAATCTTTATTAAGGGCATTAATGTTTCACGGCTGACATCAGAAATATCTTCTGTCATTCTGATCACAGCTTTCTAAACATTTACTTTGCATCATACGGAAAAATGTGTTTTTGCATCATGATTTTCAGTTCTCTTTTCAATGTGAGCTCATTTGAAAAGATGACCAGTCCGGCAGTATGAACACCGTTTAACCTCTTCTTTACGAGACAGTCTGGGACAACAGGCAGCAAACTGTTGAGACTGGTACAAGTAACAAACACACAAGTTTGGCTTCAGTGAATGCTGTCCTTTATTATTATTTCATTTTCAACTCAGCAAGTTAAAAAAATACCCTGTTAAAGAGCAAATTATCTGTCTGTAACAGTTTGGTTTCACTTCACTCCCACCGATTTCTTCAGGTTCCTCAAACAACTCAAAGCTCCTTTTTCGCTTCTCATCATGTCTCCGATCTCCAGTTTGCAGACTGGGCACTGGTCTGCGATGGCACACAGAGCTTCCTCTAGTGCCTCCTGTGTGTGCTGGTCAGGTAGGCCACTACACTGACTCAGCATGGCGAGTGTGTGTTTGAGCCAACCTTCCTCTCTGACCAGGGTGGTGATCCAGGGCTGAGCTCGGACGCAGCCTCCCAGAGCCTGCAGACCTAACCTCCAGAGCTCTGCAGCCTCGTCCCAACTCTCCTCCCAGCTCACGCTCACCTTAACCAGGCCGGGGCTGGAGCCAGAGTCCAAGGCGCCGCGGAGGAACCGGAGGGCTGTGGAGAAGAACCGCCTCTGGCTGGCTTCAACTGAACCTGGAGAATAAAAACTTATGTGTTAGTAAAGACTGATATCTCTGAGCAAAAGCTAACAACGCTGGACATTTTGTGCAGATATTTACATTAAAATGTGATGAAAAGGTTGTAAGAGTGTACGAGCTGTATTAGTTATGGCCACTAGGGGGCATGAAAACATTGAAACAAGATCATGTACACAACCACTACCATATTCAAGTCTTATATGACTGTTTTAGTTAACAGGTTGCAAACAATTGCCCATTTGTTGTTATGATGTGTTTTATTAACCAAAGTAAAGGAAAACAATTTCACCTGAAGGAGCCGATTTGAGTCTGCCAATCATCAGTCCTAATGTGCAGTAATTTGCTGCCAAGACTATTAGATGAGGTTTGTGCACCAAAACAGGAAGTGCTTCACTCAGAAGGGCCTCCAGTGTGCTGAAACATGGGTCCTTCCTGGAAAACACAACAAGAAAAGTGGTATGCAACCATGAAAACAGTGGATAAAAACAAAACACTTCTTGGTATTGACTTGAAAACAACAGATTCTCTGTCAGCATCAGATGAATGTATGACTTCATAAAGCAGCTACCTGACTCTTTCTGGCTCTGTGACGTTGAAGTTCAGGAGGGCTGAGCAGGCCGTTTCCATGCTGGGATCTCTGGATGACACCACCCCACTTTTCCCCTTGAGGGAAGTCCAGCACTGCGACAGGAAGTCCACCAGCAGAGCCGGGGTGTCCAGGGTGAGGAGCACCTTCCTGGGACCTTCTTCTGCTGACAGGTGACACAGAGCTGGGAGGAGATACCTGAAGAGAGGGAGGTGATGCAAGGGAAGAGGAGACAGACCAGCACTATCAGATGACTGCAAAACAATCTAATATTGTTTGTTGACTCTTTCCAATCAAAATCTAGTTTTGTAATCTCTACCTGAGAGCCTCTTTGCCCGTCCACACTCCTCTCTCCTCTCTGACGGACATCTCGGCCATCCAGTCAGACAGGCCCTGCTCTGGGCTCTCGCCCTGCAGGTGGCTCCGGGAGTATCCGATCAGGAACGGCAACAGTCCAGTCACTTCCTCCTTCAGACAGGAAGTCTCCTCGGCCAGCCATGAGCACAGACAGCGAAAGGTGGCGAAGACAAAAGGGTCACCATAGCAACTTGGATCCACCTGTGAGAAGAAGAAGAGTGTTGCATACAAGTGCATGGACTGAAACCTGAGGAGAATCAGTGTTTAACTAAAAAAAACATTACACAACAGCTGAATACTAAAGTATGAACCTGTACTTAGAAGGAATGTGCCTTTTGGCACAGTTTAAGGAAGAATCTTGTGGTGCACAATGAGTGATTACTTTCCTACAACCAGAACCAAGTAGCTTGTTGGGTGTAAACAGATGATTAAAGGTCATCCTCTTACCTGCCGCAGGTGGTACATTAGAGCAGAGAAGGCCTCCTCCAAAACCCCGAGGACCTGCCTGCTCTGCTGCAGACTGAGTGAAGGGATGGAGCTCTGAGGAGGAGTGGCGGTCTGTGAGACCCCCGGACAGCAGGCCTGCTCCATGGCGGCCTCCATGATTCTGTAACAGCCTGAGAATAAAAAGACTGGGTTTCAGTAACGAAAGAGGTTAATCATGTTTAAATAAATCTTATCTTTATGGTTTCACTACATTGGCTTTAGAAAACAGAGCTGGTCAGTGACAAACAGGCACAAGCCACTACAGGCAGAGTATTTATCGAATAAAAGAAAAAAGAAATGACAAGGTTCAAGTAAGTTATTGACCAATGTCTATATTTATCTGTCTATAGATAATTTACAAGCTACATTTATGCTGCTTTAATTTGCTCAGTAACACCAGAACCCAGATCCTCACGTTCATGTTGTTTTTATTTTAATATAATCAAACAATAAACGTAAACTTGTTTTAGTCTCTTCACCTCTGGAAGTTGGGATTTTTTCAGATAAAAAATAAATAAAATCAATATAAAGTTTTAAGTAAGAATACTACCTGTGAGTGTGTGCTGCAGCTCTGGACTTAGTTTGTTACCAGGCGGCTCCTCCAAACCCATTCTGACCTCCACACAGGCCCGGTTCACCAGTAAGCAGCAGAACTTTGGTGGACCCACAAGATCCCACCCATACAGATCCAGCAGACAAGCACTGAGGACCAGGATTGGCCCGAGCTGTCTCGGC
>JAPZDY010000008.1:4483894-4506561 GCA_029783645.1 Ctenochaetus hawaiiensis | reverse complement strand
AGATGAAAAATTAATCAACTAAAGCTTGAAAAGAAGCGCATGTCATGATTTGATCTCTCCTGTTATGATACTTAAATCTCTCTGAAAAATGATTCTCATCTGGTAGATTTTTGATTAAATATGTGAGCAATTTTGTTTAATGTATCAATGTGTTTAATGTTACTTCGTCTTTCAGGGACAAACTATGCATTTGACTGGCGTCTTATAACTCATCCCAAAGATTACAGTGGGGAGATGGAGGGGAAACACAGCACGACACTCAAACTCAGCAAGGTACAAACCTCAGGGCTTCATGTTCAAGTTCTTTTAAAATAAAAAAACATGCAGCCGGAGCTTTTTTTAAATGTAGAAACAGAAGGTTTCAGTCATGAATAAAAATAAAAAACACTGGTCTTTTTGGAAACATCACTTCCTCTTTCTGTTTGCTTGGTCTCCTCACCCTCTCCTCTCTCCCTCTCTGTCAGCTGACTGTGGGCCTGTATGAGTTCGAGGTGACCGTGGACGGGGAGGGGGCTCATGGAGAAGGCTACGTCAACGTCACAGTCAAACCAGGTGACTTCCAACATCCAGAAGCTTGTAAAATCTCATTTATGCTGTCTGATCTTAAGAGTTGTTTGCAGGAGTGAGTGTGTATCTACCCACATTTAAGTCAAAAATGAACTTGTTGCAGGCATAAAATACCCAAAATTCAACGGGGCACACATTCTTAGAAGTAAATATCAATGTGATGAAGCTGAAAATGTTAAATTTTTGACTTTTTTGGATTTTATTCGAAGTTAAATTTTTGTGTGTGAAGCAAATATCCTGTTAAATGTCATTTAGTTTGTGTTTCTGAGGACAAACTTGAAAGTAGAGTAAAACTCATCTCACCTCACCTTACCTAACTTATGTTTTCTCTTCCTCTATCGACTTGTCCCACATCAAATAATTTTGTAAATAATTAAGTGACTCAGCACGAGTCATGCGGAAACTATTGTAAATAAAGTGAAAGAATGTTGGCAGATGTTGTGATTTTGAGCTGTACAAACTGTGGCAAAAGTGTAAATATGTGACGAAACACTGCAAACATGGGAAAGCACACGCAAAGAGGAGCTTTATGGGATATTTTTTTGTTTGTTCTGTTCATACTGGCTCTTGCAATGGGCTTTTGATACTGATTCTGACATATTTTGTTGAGTGTCTGCATATGAAAAATATTTAGAAAAAGCTATAAAACTGAAGCTTTGTGGACTTTAACATCTGTAAAATGTAACATATGTGTTGCTTTCTCATATGGAACTTGCAGCTTGATATAAACAGCATGTAATAGTCCACAACCAGCAGTGTAAGATATATAAAATTGTCAGTCCACAGTTCTGCTTCGTGTTGATTTAAACTGTGAACTTATTCCCTGGCAGATGAAGCTGCTTTCCTCCCACACACACACTTGTATTTGTTACTTTTCGCTCAGGCAGCCACCGACTCCTCATGAAGCCTCAGTCACAAACAGACGACGTGCGGCTCGGCAAGCGAGTTAATTTTCTTGTTTTTCCACCTGACAGAGCCGCGGGTAAACAAGCCTCCTGTTGCCGTAGTTTCTCCAAAGTTCCAGGAGATCTCCTTGCCAACCAGCTCCACGGTCATAGACGGCAGCCGTGAGTGTCTCGCAGAGAAAAGAGAGCGACCTTGTGCCCTGAATATTTTCACACTTCCTCTCATGCTGTTAAATTAATTGCCTGTCTCCCCTTTGCTCCTCCTCCTCTGTGTTCTTCTGCCTCCTCCTCGTCCCGACAGAGAGCACTGATGATGACAAGGTGGTGGTGTGGCACTGGGAGGAGGTGAAAGGTCCCCTGAGGGAGGAGAAGATCTCTGCCGACACCCCCGTCCTCACCCTCACCAGTCTGGTGCCTGGAAACTACACGTTCAGGTACAGCTGGACCTTTAATCAGAGGGATGAAAGAAGCCGTTTTAACTTTGAGAAGATGCAAAGTGTCAGATGGATTTTCAGATATCAAAGTTCAGAGCTGAGACCAAAATCTCAACAGTTGTTTCATATCTGTGCTCTTATTTTGTAAATCATCTGCACATGTGACGAGAGCTGTGTGACTCATCTTGTTTGAATGTCCTTTCTTAGTTTGACAGTGACGGACTCGGATTGAGCTACAAACTCCACACAGGCCACGCTCTCTGTCAACAAAGCCAAGGATTACCGGCCTGTGGCGAACGCAGGTCCTAACCAGGTACCAAGTATCACCAATTCTATCATCATGACCCTTTTAATTAACACACCAAACAACTGTTTCTCTGATTTTATGAAATTTAAGTCAGTTTCTTAAACTTGAAAAGTAAAAATGGCTCTTAATATTGCTGATAACTAATAGATAGCCTTCTTTTAAACATCATTCAGGTCATCCAGTTGCCACGCAACTCCATCACTCTGTACGGCAACCAGAGCACCGACGACCACGACTCCCTGTCCTACGAGTGGTCGCTCAGCCCTGAGAGCAAAGACAAGGTGGTGGAGATGCAGGTGAGAGACACGAGAGGACTCGCTCACGTCTCAGTTTATGTTCAAACATGACAATCATGGCTGAAGTGTTTCTTCTTCTTCTGCTCTGCAGGGCGTGCGCACACCGATTTTACAGCTGTCAGCCATGCAGGAGGGAGACTACACCTTCCAGCTGACTGTGACCGACTCATCCGGACAGCAGGACACCGCTCAGGTCACCGTCATCGTACAGCCAGGTAAACATCTGGAGAACAAAATGAGAACAGTGTTTTCAGTGAAATATGGAGAGGAATGTTTGGTTAATCAGCTGCTGAGGACGTCACATTACTTCTTTACAGCTGAGGCTGTGCTGAAAGTGATTTTATTTCTTACATTTGTGTTTTCTGTTTGGGTTTTTGAACAGATTTTATGACATTATCACACCCTCAACCCCCAGAAAATTAATTTTCACTCTGCATTTCTAGCAAGAGTTCAACCGCTGGATCATTTGAAGGTTGAAGATAAATCCTCTTCTTAATCCAAAAAGCTTAAAAAAAAAACAAACTCTGAGCTTCTTCCTGCCGTTTAAACGGCTTCAGATCGGAGCAGAATGTTGAGACTCCAGATGTTTATTCCTGCAGAAGCTCCGGTCTGTCCCGACCTTTCGTAGATGCAACGTCACCAACAGCTGTCAGCCGGCGTTTGTCCCTCCGCTCTGCCATCCAACTCACACAGTGTTCACAGCCACACAGTGCATGTAATAATCTCCATGATCAAATATTGATTCAGAATTTGAATGTCAGTGTTTTAAACGAAGCTTCAACTCTTCAACACGTCAAGTTTTTGCTACATTTCCTCTTAAAACTGCCGTTCTTTCCTTCCTTAGTTGTCATTACCTCATGTTTTTTTAAGTACATTTGTTAAGTGTATTTATTATTTGTACACTTGTGTGCGGCACTTAAACGCCACCTCTTGTTTGCCTGTTGGCTCTCCCACATGACAGACTGAGCGGCAGTACATATGTATTTACACTCAGCCTCTATAATGTGTGAAGTCAATGTCAGTGCTTCACCGTGTTGAGCAAATAGAGTTTCCTATCAGCCGTATGAGAGCGTTTTGGCTCGGCGAATGGGACGAGTGTACGTTGGTGCATGTGTACACTCATGTTGATAAGCCCCCAGTGTGTGGACTCTAGACTGTGAACACACACTGACATGACAATCTTACTGTGTTTAAACAGGACGTGTCCTGTGAACTCACATTCACCTGCAATGTCAGTGTGTGTCGACTATTTGAGTAATAATATCTGAAAGCAACGGCAGCGTGTTGTTACTCAGAGTCTTAATTTAGTCGTTTTTGTTAATGCACTTTGACCTTTAGGTGCTCTAACAGGTTTTATTCAACCAAAATTATAGAAATACTGATATGAATACAGTTGTTTTTTATGTAATAGTTTGGTTTTGCTGCATAATTTAAGGCCTGAATTATATTGATTGTACCACCATGAGATCGTCTGTTTGTTTGAGGGGGAGTTTTAAAGCCTCAAGTACAGACACATGGCCATATGGTCGTCACCATATTGTTTTCTTTTGAGGTGGAAATGACCATATTTGGATAAGAGGGTGGAGCTCAGGAGGACAAACATTGCTACCAATAACTGTGTGATGAACGGCAGAAAGCTGGCAGCTCCTCTCACCTTTAATTATGCTGAATTTTGGGCCTTAATATAAAGAAAGAACATTTTATCAAGTTGTTTATCAGGAGTTTTTGTTATGTTTTGAGTCATTATTTTATTTTTAAGTCTGTGTTGCAACATTTATTTAAAAGTTTGTTAAGTCCTCCTTAATCATCGATCTATCTACAGAACCACTGGTTTGTCAGACTGATCTGATTGAATAAAAAACTGGGGAAATTAAACAAATTGTCCTTGTTGATCAAACATTCAAGCTCAGGATCAAATAGTTTAAAAGACTTTAATGCTTCACTCTTGGTTGTATTTGATGATAGTTGTGGGATGATGTAGTTTGACGGCCACTGGTGCACTGAGTTCCTCATCTTTCATCGTACAACGGAGATGAATTTTTGTTTTCCTCATCCTGGTTTTCCTGCTCACTCTCCTTCCTCCAGAAAACAATAAGCCTCCAGTAGCGGATGCAGGACCGGAGAAAGAGCTGACGCTGCCTGTTGATCGAACCACGCTGGATGGCAGTAAGAGCCACGACGACCAGAAGATAGCCACCTACCACTGGAAACAGACCAAGTAAGAAACACACCAAGACTCAACCTTAAATAACCTTAAACTTCACGGGCAGAGTTTCATTGGCTGTAAACTCTGGAAAATAATCAGTGAAAAGCTTCTTTGTAAATAAAGTGAAATACAGTTTAACTCGAATGAACAAACGAAACTTATTTTGAAAACCAAACTCTGTTACGCCATATCGTTCAGTGTCATTGAGCTTCGTTTTTGAGTTTCGGTCCGTCTGTTCCTCCGTCAGGGGTCCGGATGGTGTGAAGATTGAAAATGCAGACGGGGCTGTTGCCACGGTGACAGGTCTGGAGGTCGGCACGTACGAGTTCACCCTGACAGTAACTGATGAGAGGAAGCTGCAGAGCAGCGACACCGTCACGGTCATCGTCAGAGAAGGTTAGTGTGTGTGTGTGTGTGGTCTAATCCCTCTCATACGTGGCAGGAGTTGCAGTCAGACAGGTGTGGATTATAGATGATGTAGTGAAATATTAAGCAAGCATTTACACTTTTAAAGTATTAAAAGTAGATTTCTATGTGTGTTTTGAAGCAGTCGTAATTTTTATCTCAGTGTTTTTGTTTCAGATAAGACAGTTGTGAGTTTGCACAGTCTGCTCAGGGCCTGTTTTTAAACTCAAAAAGATTTATGCCCAGTGAACGTGTTCGTTTGTTTGCTTACTTTGGTATTTTTTCAGCTCAAGGCTCCCAAGAGTCTGTAATAAAATCACAGTGAAACATTTTGTATGCACATGCACACACATCCTGTAAATATGACTATAAGTACATGTACACACGCAATCAGATATACATAAACATGAATAGTTACATACACAGGTTGCACACATGTTCACACATTCATGCATCTAAACTAGATCTTATAAATAAATTTTTAAAAAGAAAGAAAACATGCTGTTATTTATTGATGACAGTGTTTTGAATTTAATTCCTTAAAATTCCAAATTCCTTGTATGTTTGTGAACGTACTTGGCCAATAAAGCTGTTTCTGATTTCTGATTCTGATTTCTTAATGTCTTTCATGATGTTTTCCACCAGAACTGGACCAACCGCCCGTGGCTCACGTTGCGTCGAGTCCACCCATCGTCTTGCCCGTCAGGACCGCCATCCTGGACGGATCCCACTCCACTGATGACAAAGGCGGAGTCAGCTTCCTGTGGACCAGAGACGACAACAGCCCAGCGGCTGGGGTGAGACTGAGGCTTGTTTTTGATGAAAAGAATGTAAAACTAAAGAAAATGTTAACTTCAATTCAGAAAATGACCACAATATTCTAATTATCTTCACACTTCTTTTGTTCTGTTTAATTCAAATAGGATGTACTGAACAACTCTGACCACCAGGCAGTGCTGTTTTTGGGAAACCTGGTGGAGGGGAAGTACAGTTTCACCCTGACAGTCACTGACAGTAAGGGACAGACCAGCACTGACAGAGGCACAGTGGAGGTCAAACCGGGTAAACACACTAACAAACAGAAACATACAGTACATACACACACCTGGAGACACACTTACACTCTGATATTAACATCTGTTATGATGCATTTTGCTTCTCTGACTCCTTGTTGTTGTTTCTGTAGGAAAACTAGTATTAGTGTAGTTAATTTACAGCATTTAAGCACATGATACTTGATAGGATGTATTGGAGTCCATGCATACGAATGGTTTCCGCACAGTTAGAGACTCAGCAAGCAACAGCTGAAGGTTGAGCGGGTCAGTGTGCAGCATACGGTGAACAGACACAAACGTGGCCAGAAACTAATCCGTCACTTGGAGCTCTGGCCTCTTTCCCAGATTTCAGATTGTCAGATGGATCCCTCCTGCGATCAGCCTGTTTTTCCCACGTCACTTTCTCCCTCTCCTCCTTACTTCCTGTGTCTCCTCTGCATGTTTTTAATCTCGGTTCTCACCTTCATTTCTCTCTCTGTTCGTCAGACTTATGGGAACGTGACCTGGTGGAGTTGGTGCTGGAGGTCTCCGTGTCTCAGGTCTCCCACCGTCAGCGCGACATGCTGCTGCGGCAGGTTGGCGTCCTGCTCGGCGTGCTCGACAGCGACATCATCGTGCGAGAGATCAGCGCGTTTAATGAGCACAGGTGAGTTAGTTCAACTGTTGCTCTGTTAATGAAACACATAAACGTAACAAGACAAACGGCTGAATGGTGGACATTATTTTAAAAGTGAGCGTGTCTCCCTCCTTCCTCCCTCTTCAGTACTCGTTTGGTCTTCCTGGTGTCAGGCGGTCCAGGGCGCCCTCCTCTGTCCGGTCGCAGCGTTGCACTTGGCCTACGCAACAAACTGCGTAAACAGAAGAATGACTTTCTCATCTACAAGGCCCGACGGGTGGATACAGTCAGTGAGTGGATGACAATTATAGTTTGTAAGAGACAGAAAAAAAAGGGAGGAGAAAGAAAAGGTTTTGTGTAAGCAGAATAAAATGGTCAGTTACAATCATAAAAGGTGTAGTAAATATTTTTGTTTGTCTTTTTAAGAACAGTTTGTACACTTTACTACCTGATTTCTACATGCAGGTCAAAGAGTCGTCTCTTGATCTCTGTAAACTTTGGCGCTCTCTGTTGCTCTCTCCTCCTCAGTCTGCCAGCTGAACTGCTCGAGTCACGGCGAGTGCGACTCCTTCACTCGACGCTGCGTCTGTCATCCTTTCTGGATGGAGAACTTCATCAGAGCTCAGCTTGGAGACGCAGAGAGTAACTGTGGTGAGTTGAGATAAAAGCTATTTAAATATTTCAGTTGTCTTGTGCATCAGATGAGGCGAATGTCACATCATTTTTTTTCTATGTATTTTTTCAACATTAACGTATTCTTTGCTTACTACACATTTCATTTTCAGAATGGAGTGTACTCTACGTGACCATAGCATCCTTTATGATTGTGGTCGCTATAGCAACAGTTGGCTGGGCAATGGTGTGTTGCTGCAACAGGTGAACAAAATTTCTACAATATTCAATGTTGTAATGATTATAACTGAATGTCTTTATATTAAATTCTAATATTTTCTGCGTCTTTACTCACTGGTTAAATCTGGTGTTTGTGTTTGTCACCTGAAAGGCGTAAAAGCAAAGTGCGCAGAAACAAAAGCAGATATAAAATGCTAGAAGCTGACGAGCAAGACAGTCTGGAGCTGCAGCCAGCGAGAGCAGGTGAGACACACACACACACACACACACACACACACACACACACACACACACACAAACAGCACTACAACACACTGTCAGTTACAGGTTTCATTAAATACAAGACATTGCTGCACGTTAGCAACTTTGAATCATCAGTGATATGTCAGACAATTTAAACTTATAACAGCTGATCAGGTGAGTGATGCTTTTCTTAAACTGATGCTAAAAGCTGGCGTGTATTTTGTATTTGAGATGAAATATTATACTTGAATATTTTGATTCCTACTTGTTCTGTTCTGACTTTCTTTGTCTTTTGTCAGTGGTTTTACTGTTTATTTTCATGTCAAACACAATTTTTTTTCATCGTACTGTTTCTTCCTCCTGTCCGCCTCCTGTCCTCCAGCCCGCCTGAAGCCTGTGCCGGCTCCCACCTCCTCCGCCCTCATGCACTCGGACTCTGACCTGTACAGTGATGACGGGCAGGGCGGAGTCCCGTGGACGGAGCAGGAGCGCGGGCACCTCCTGCGGCCCCAGAACGGCTCCTTGAGGAACGGCCAGGGGCCCGTGAGGGGCAAAAAGCAAAGAGAGGAGCTGCTATAGCGAGGGAGGAGGGGGGAGCTCAGCGCTGCCCTCACACACACACACACACACACACAGACACACACACCTCCCCCAGCTGTCACACTACTCTGTTCCTCACTCTTCCTTTCTTCCAACACAAAAACCTCACACCTCTCACCCACATAGACAGACTGTGTGATACCTGCATTTTGGAGGAGAGAGAGAGGAAAAAAAAAACATGCTGGAAACATGGTGTCCTGCTGTCACCGATAAAAAAAAAAAACACCACTGTACTGAAATCTGAATTTCCCTGCTCCCACACTGAGCCATACGGAGGGAAAAAAAAACAACATTTTGCTGAGAACTGAGCTGAGCACTGTGTTTTTGAATGGTGAAAAAATATATATAACATAGACCCGATTATTTAACACAGAGACATGAAGAATGTACTGTTACCCCTCTGACTGATGGCACATGTTGGTCAGAGACTTTGGGAGAGGAAGAAACCTGAGAGACACTTGACTTTCTGGATTTAAAATTAAAAAAACAAAAAAAAAAAACTCAGCTTCAACGACACGAAAAAACCAGCCACTCGACACGCTCACACCTTGCCTCCTGCAGACACGCATGTGCACACAAAAAAAGACGTCGTGGTCACGTTGTTCCAGGTCGACCTGATGCTACCAAACACTGCCATGTTAGGAAAAAAAAACAAAAAAACAATGGTTGACTCCTCTTATTGGTCGACTTGGCGACTCGTCGGAAAGAAAAATGCAACCAAATCAGAGCCACTAACAGCAAAAGACCCTCCTCCAAAAAAACAACAAACAATGAAAAAAAAGTGCATGACGAGTGACAGAAAAAAAAAAAAATTTGATACTGAATGATTGCCTGCATGTTCGTATGTCGGGTGTATGTGTGGATTTTTCCTGGCTGCTGAGCCAAAAGATGTTTCTTCAGAGCAGTTTGTATGTTTTTACGTCTGTTATTAACCCAAAAAAGAGTCACAGTGTTGTCGGTCATGATCATCGGAGGCAGGAGATCTTTAAAAAAAACAAAAAAAACAACACACTGCTTTTATCTATGAGGCTGTTTGTGAAATGAGTTGCTGGCACACACACTGGATCACACAGCGTTACCGAGTTCGGTCTCGACGGAGATGGTGATGATGAGACGTTCACAAGAAATGGGACAAACTGGAAGCATCGTTAATGTAACAAAGGCTTGAACCACAGAGACCACTTTTTTGTTGTTGTTTTTAAAAACTACAAACCTTTAGGCTGTGATTAGATGTCAATGCACTTTGATTGTTAATGTTTGTCTGCTTCAATCAGAAAAGCCAGATCTGTGATATTTCAAGTTGGGAGGTTCAGCCATCACACAGAACTTGACTGCATTCAAAACGAATAAAATATTGATTTCCGTGCCTCTTAAGATCAGTGGGAAGGATTTATCGTACTAGACTTGAAAAGCACCTCAGCAATTGTTACAGACTTCATAGAAACGGATGGTGTAAGCTTAATTTTTGGCGAGGTGCTTTTTTTTTCTCAATTAATGTGCAATTTTAGCAACCACTTACAATTTGTTTGCCTCAAAGCTGAATGAGCACATTTTTCCTTGCTTCCTGTTGCACAATAGCATTAAAGGAAATCTGTACAAGTGGCTAAAATTTGACATTTAAACAGGCCGCACTGAACTTCCATTATGGTTAAAAGTGAGTTGTGTAACCCTGTTTTAAATCCTGAAAGCAAATTGTTTCTTTAATCTGAGGGATGTTTTCCATAAATACAACTGGAGCAGGACTCGCAGGAAGCTGTAAAAACACAGACGAGAGGAAAACAACAGGAGCGTCGTCTGTTTTCTTTTCTTTGTATCAGCGGTAGCGACTGGTCTTTCTTTGCTGCTCTGTAAGATTCAAACCAAATGACTCTTCAGTGTTCGATTTGCTTTGCATGTGAAACTGACCTGTAAGTCACCTTTTCTTTGGTTGTTGAATGTTAAAAGGGTGAACCACTGAGGCACTTCAACTCGTACTCTGTGTGAAAAAAAGCAATCATTTAAAAACCTTTTACGAGAAAAACTCTGTCTCACTGTCAAATCATCTCATGCTGATGTCTGTTCTGCTGCACCAGTTTGGTTTTAAAGTGCACATCAGGTCAGGACTGATATATTTTTAAATATATTTTATTCAGACTCGCTGAATTTATCTGGCCATTTTTTGCCACCTTGCGTAAGGCAAAGTAAAAATCAAGTGCGCCCAAGTGCCAACTCTGTAAAATGTCATCTTTTGGACACTTTGAAATACTGTCATATCCCTCCGGTGTGTTTTTTCACAGAGTAGAAAAAGTTTTTTGGGAGTAACCGATGTTTATTCATTCAGGTTTCTTGTTGTCTGTGAATCTTTTTTCCGAAAAAGAAAATTCAAGGATAATTATTCTCAGAAAAATCAGCATTTCTTCTGTTACACATGCAGCATGACAGTCACTTTAGGGATTTATAGAAGTAAACGAACTGACCTTGACTCTGATGGAGTCCACTGTGAAGGCTGACAGAGAAAATGGGGAGAAACTGTTAAATGAAGGGAGATTAATTTAAGATGTTTTAGATGAGGTTTAAGTGAAGGATTACCCCTTTGTTTCCTTCTGTGTGACCAGACCTGATGCAACTGGATAATCTGTAAATTAAAATAAAATGTTTCAGTTTGTTCTTGAGTTTTCTGAGAGATGTTTGCGTGTTTCTTGCTGTTTTCTGAGTAAAAATGTTTGACTCTGATAAGAGCTTTTGGAAAAAATTGATTTTTCTTGTTCCAATTTCTTTCCATTTCCTATTTGTCCTGATTCTCCACTTTGTCCCAGCATGCAAGGGTCAAACTAAACAACCATCTGATGTGGCACTGTGAATTGTTTGTGTCATGAGACTTGACCAAAGTCTTTTAAGGTCCTGGAGAATCTGTCACACTGGAGAACATTAGATTATTAAGTATGACATGGGATGACAAATTGAAAATTAGCTTAGGACACACTGATTATTGCAAGTTGAGCTTTTGACCAATGAAAAAAGCAGAGAAAATTGTTTCTCATGGTTACCATGGCAGAGAATTTCTTTGTCACAACAGGATCGACTGTAGTATGTTCATCATGCACCTTAATGTATGTGCACAATGGTCAATAATTGATGTCAAATGCATCTTCTTGTGTGGCAAAAGTGAGTGAGAGAGTGTTATTTTCTACAGTATTTTAAAGATAGTGTCCTTAACCCTCCTCCCGTTGGATGCACATTACAGATGGCTAACTCGAGCACATCTGCACAGACTTTGATATGAGCCACCACTGCATTCATTCATCTCCCTCTGAGTCTGTTTCCTCTTTGTGACTTTTATGAGCCCATTAACTTTGATGGTTGTCCTTTGCTGCTCCATTAACACAATGTGTGTGATGATGGTGTTTATAATAATAGATGATAGAAGCTTGCTGCTGCCGCTGCTCAGATTGTGTAATTTAACCTCATTATGACAGCAGGTGGAAGCAGAGGTCAGTAAACACATCAGTGACTGGAGGTGCTGGAGAGAGAAAACTGGGGCCAAAAGTTAGCCAATTAATAGATCAGTGTTATGATAGCAAAATAAATGTAAACAATTAGTTACAAAAAGTAACTTTAAATGCAAAATGCTTAATGATTCTTCTGTTTTACTTCTAAAAATGTGAAGATTTGTTTATCCCTGTTTTATATAAGTGTGAATTAAGTGTCTATGTTTTAAGTTTTTGGCTGTCAACTTGGGCCCTAGAAGATTATGACAGTTATATATTTTTTAATAGTTTACAGAATAAATCATAATTTAAATTAATAGTAAAATTAATTTGCAGTTTATTTGCATATAGAGTTAAGTCTTACTTGCATCCCAAAAGTGTGAGTGCAGAATAAGTTAATTTTGAGAAAAGAGAGCACCATTAACCCTTCTACCTTGCAACTTTGCACTGTTGTGTGCACATTTTGAACATTGCTGAATGGTCATATCTGCATAGCACAGCTCTGCAAACATGTTGAAACTCGACTGACAAGGGGATGCTCTTTACAACATATTTGCAAGCTGCGCATGCATTTAAATGAATGCATAATATACGTGACTGTTATTCAAGACGCAACATCTTCTATAAACGGAAATGAAAGTCACGATGACATATCATTGCTGTACTGTATCGTTAGAGGAAGGAAAGCAGTAGTTTCAATTTTTTTCCCTATATTGCTGCCCTCTGCCTCTCGCACTCCTTATATGGGAAAGGAATTAGTTGTGCGAACAAGGGCGGAAACGCGGCGCGGTGACAGCTGGGTAAATTCGCCGACATACAGGAAGAGAAAGACGAAGCCCAGTCTGCTCCTGCAAGCCTGAACGCTGCACTCTCGCACGGCGATATAAAACACCAAATCACTGCTCGACCCGTTTTGCAGGTGAGTGGCTGCAGCTGTGGCGATCTGCGGTTTGCGGCGCGTACACCGGCTCCGCTGTAGCGTCAAAAAATGAAGCTAAAGAGACGGCAGCCTGTCGCCGCGGCATCGAATCATTGAGAAATTATTTATTGGAATCGGTGTGATGCTAACGCAGCCGGCTAGCTTAGGTTTTTGCCTGCTAGCTGCAAAATGACACACACCTTTAATTGTTTTCTACCGTCAGTTAATTTTAGACTTCTTCTTTTGGTGCTAGGAGGCACTGGCTCGTTTAAATGTGGAAATGAAGTGTTTTTTTCTACAGACTAAGCAACATTAGCTAAAAGAGGGAGGGGTGTGTAGGGGACAAAAAAATCCAGGAAATGCCGAAACAGACAGCAGACACTTAAAAAACAGGGAGGGTGATATAACAAGGGACCAGTCAGGCTGACTAATGTTAAATCTATGTACACGTTTGATAATTATAAACTTCGTTGCTGTTTTATGAAACAGTATCAGATTGTTTCGGGTCAACGTAATTTAAGCTAGCTCTTTCATTGTCGCCAGCGGTGTTTTGAAACATTTTGTGCCCCGCAGACTGATTGCTCATCGGTTAATTAACCGGCTACAACAAGTTGATGTTATTCAGGTTAAACTTGTGTAACTTTGAGACAACTTAAGCTTTCCAGAGTGTCTCCTAGTTCCTTGTATTTCGTCAAAGGCTTGACTTGAAGGCAACGGTTTGTGGGCCAGCATGAACTTGCCCGGGACACAGAATTGCACAGAACACCCCTCGGGTGTACTAGCTAGCTTTAGCCTCGCTTAGCATCCGTGGTTGTCTGATAGAAAAACCCCGGTGATCGCATTATCATCAGCGGCTTGAGCTTGATTTATTGGATCCTTTAGCCCACCGACGTAGGACTGTCAGTGAGGTTAGAGCTCACCGCCATTGCTCTGGCCTACTTCTGCCTATGCGACAGAGAAAATACGATTTGTTTTTTTTTTGTATCATTTAATGCAAATACTGCAGATGGAAATGGCTGCACACACTGATTTGGACGCATTTGTTTTTTATGTCTGAACGCCTGGCACTGAGGCAGTAAAAACCTTCAGGCCTAACCTACTTCACTCTCTCTGCATGCTGGTGGTGCTTAATGCAAAACATTTCAGCCACAAAAGTAGGTCTAAGGATACATTTGGCAGGGTTATATTTATTTAAGGAAGACCATAAAGATTTTCAATGTACAAAAAGTAAATATAAATAATGTGTAAATGCATCTTGCTATAGACTTTTTAGTGTGTTATAAGGTATTATCTCGATTTGAAACTTTTTTGGCTCAATTTTCTGAAGGAAGAAAGTAGAAAAGGTTCCTTCTGCAAACAAGGATCACAGATGTTTACTTCAAAGAGTACCACTCCATAGTAAAATAACATCTCTCGTCGGTCTCGTGGCATTCATCACTGAGTATGATTCATGCACTTATTTCCTTTCCAGATGTTGTACTTGGGCACTATTTTATTTTTAGTCTGAAATCTGGTTTTACAAGACAAGGCTGGAGATGTTCTCCATTTTTGGTTATTGTCAACAAATCCCATGACAAGACCAAAATAAACAATATATTTTTCCCCAACTTCTGACTTCCCCAGCTTGTTTCTGGGAAAAACATGTTGAAGATGTTAAGTTTCATTTTTTAAAGGTAATTTACTGTAACAGCTGGGCATTGTGGTTTTTATCAAACATCAGCTAAACAAGAGTAACTAGGAATGGTGGTTAGCTGAAAGTTTGAATACAAAAACACTATTTATAGATTGATTAATTATTAGTGTTGGTTGTTGTTTTGGACTTTTGATGGCATGAAAAACAATATCAAGTAGCGAGGTTCCTCCATCTCTGATATTGTGGTTTAACCCCAGTTTTGGTCATCTTGCCTTTTATAGTGCCTAAATCTAAGGAAAATGTTATTAGAGGCACGATTCCCTGGACTGAGTCATCGCTATATCTGCCCACATTTCTCTGGAAAAGTTGTTTCTACTTCCATGACAGTGGCGTTTCCTTTATAGTCAGCATTTGGCTTGAACATACTGTACGTGGTCACTTAGCTTTAGTACACGTTTGAAAATGTTCTGCAGCATCTCAGCTACATGCAGGAAGAACAGAAAGTTTGCAGTTTTCAGGATCCGGAAGAGGCTTGTCAAAGTGATTTTTAAATATTACATTTTTTGTCATTTGCAATGCATTTTATTTCGAGGAACTCACACGCTCTTGAGAATTGTTTTTGGTTGTTTTCTACTTCCACATACCTTGAAGGGCCACTCCCTTCCTGTATTGCTGTTGAGTCATCTCTCAGCTGAGACCAGGAAAGTCAACTGAACTCAGGTGTTTGCAGGTGAACCATATATGCTGTTTGACCCTGAACATTCAAGCATGTAGGTGGAAGGTAGTAGAGGTGTGTGATTCATGCTATGATCTCATTTTTTTCCCCCCACTCCTTGTGGAGAAGTTAATGAACAACTTTGAATGAATGAGTGAGTGAGTGAGGCATTAAAAGGGAAGTGGAGGCATTTTGAAATGGGGCTACCGTGTCTGCTGTTGCAATGGTACTTTGTCAGCTATCATGAATGTTTCAAAACGTTTTCTCTCTAGTTTTTAACTCACTTATCTTTTAGAAGCTCCTGTCAGCTTTTGGGGTTAAAGTAACGTAAAGCTGCTAAAACTCTGCCCCGTTGATGTGACCTCATTTAATATCCTGAGGGCTGACAGCATTTATAACTAGCCTCACCCTGTTTTAAGGTATCCTGCTTACAACATGATTAATATTGGAATCAGTGGAAAGTTTGTGTCTACTAGCTAGAAAATTTTCTATATTTTCATAAATAACAATATAGAAGAAGCATTGCATTTTCTTAATTTCTGAACTTAGAGATCAGATTTATAGATTTAGTCCAGGTACATAAAGTCAGCTCACACCTGTGTGTTCAAAAGATACAAAAGCCAATGTTATACCTGAGATTTATAACAAATCTTAAATAACTTGAGAGAGAAAAGTAAGGTCTCTCTACAGAGGTTCTTTTGATGCTTTAGCAGTTAAATTTCTTGAACGTTAAAGGATTTTTAAACACAAGAAGCAGAAGAACTTTACCTGTTTAAAAGCAAATTCTTGACACCTGTGCATCCAATTTAGATGGCAAACCATTTATACAACTCTTAATTTATACAACCTGTATTATTATAACCAGGAACGTGCAAGCAAACGTGTCTCCTGCTTCATTTATCACAGCCAAAAACGTCAAGTGCTGTCCCAGTCATTAGATATCTGAAGACTTAGTTCAGTCTCTCAGTAGTGAAAGTGATACAGTGGGTTTATCTTGCGTGGACTCATTAGTGAGAGTGGTCTGTGTGCCTCCATTCACTGTCAGCCAGGTGTAAGTACCTGAGACTGGAAACACTCTCAGTCACACAGATGAAAGTGGCATCAGGTTACAGCCGTCTTATGTAATGTTAGCCCTCCTCATTAGGTGTGTTGGGTGTATCTGCAAGCGTAAGACTCTGGATTGAAGTTAGTTAATCTGGTACTTAATGGGGTAAGTTAAGTCAGGGGGATCAGTTTGCATGTTGGCATGCAGACTATAGAGACAACCACAGTTGCTGACCTTGAAGTTTAAAGGGTTTTTTTTGTTGTTGTGAAATGTAAAAGCATCTGCAAACGACATAGCTGGGATGATGGGGCAGGTTTGCACTCTGCAGGGACTCTGCAGTAGCTGGTTATGTCCTACATACTTTTACTCAGCAAGTCCTGACCTGCTCACCAACAGACTCATTCTTTCTTCTGTTTTTTGGGTTGTGCAAGTGATCCACTCCTGCAAACATGATGTCTCAGGATTGCATTTAGGGAATTTCTCCAAATTTGGTTTGAATGTTTACTCGAACTCAGCAATAAACTGATTTGAATTTAGTTGTGCCATAACTCGGGAAAAGAAGGGCAGAGTTTGACAATATTTCTCATTTGGTCAAAAAATTGGTTACACTAATCTTAAGTTCCCACCTTGAAACTGTGGTGCTTGCATAGATCTTCTGTGGTGGCTGGTTGAACATGTTTTGGCCTAAAGACCGTCACCATTTCATATTGTATGGTGGTTAATAAAAGGAAGAAAATCGTCCGAATAAACTTCAGCATTAACTCTAAATGTAGTTCCTCCTGCAGTCAAAACCTTGTTGTTGACATCTTATTTCATGTACAGGTTAAACAGGTAAAACTTCCCCATGATCCAGGCACTGTTGTTTGTTTTCCTACCAAGATAGCTTCTTTTTAATTGCAAAAACTGCTGTCTCCTCTGGTCTCAGGAGTATTTCAGTCCCCAATTAGCAGGCTGCTGCAACAAGAAGTACGACTTTGCCTTGAGAATTAAGAGCAGCTGGTGCAGATATCATTTCATCCTTGAAAACACCTTTTTATATGAAGCTTTTTACATCAGTCAAGAGCTTTTGAAGAGGAAGAATCGGTGCTTGAGTTGCAGATGACATTGCTGCTGTTGCAAAACAAAAATGTTTTTAATGATTGCTGACTGCTGCATAGTTCGACCAGGATCCAATGAGCTTTCTCCATCTCACAGGTATGGATGAGCTGAAGTGTCTGGTGCAGCGGCTGGAGGTGGCGGTGAAACACCTAGAGGCCATGCCAGGCCATGGAGGCGGCGCTGGAGATTCAGCTGGTGAAGATAATCCTCAAGCATCATTACAGTGAAATTATTACACTTAATCGTGAATAAGATGTTTGTGATTATGTCTCTTGGTGTCAGTCAAATAAATCATATCAAATTTTTACATGTAGATGCCAAATTTGAGCCTAGAGGGAGGTTTTAGCATGTTAACGTATCATCAGCTCTGCTACAGTCAATCAGAAGAACTTTTACTCAAACAAAGATAACAGCCCTGATCTCCTCTCTGGCATTGTAATTTAATGAGTTTTTATCTTTTACAGCAACGTTATCAAGAAACATATTTGACTCTCCTTTCTCCACAAACCTTTTAAGAAGACTTCTGCTATCGCTGTTAAAAAAAAAGTTTATTTGGATGTCTACATTAATTCCTGTGGGCTGTGAACTCTAGAAGATTTAGTGATGCAGCTCAAACCATCCACCTGATCTGCTGATGCTCTGCCCATCAGATTTTTAACAATGTTTTCAGCTGCTTTGTAATGAATGTGCTGCAGTTAGTGTGTATCTCACACCTATCAAGCATTTTTCCAGAAAATCACAGATATTAATCTCCCCATAAGTGCTTTAGTAGGTGTTTTCCATGCTCATTTCATATGTAGCTATCAATCTAATGATCCTCAGTATCCACTTTTGAGTTTTTGATTCATTTTTTCCCCATTTATTTATTTTAAATAAATACTTTAGAGGTTTTTTTTGTTGCCTTATGTTTGTCCTCTCTGTAGCTGTTTCAGAGTATATTGAGGCCTTTGACGAGATCGTCAACGGTCCTGTGGCTGAATATCTCAGCCTCAGTCAAAAGATCGGGAGTGATGTCCAGACACATGTGAGTTATAGTTAAGATGCTAAATAGTATAAAGTGTTCCTATTAAATACAATTATTGCACAACTACATATGTTTATTATGAAGTAATACTAAAACTTTCTCCTAAAGAATACCTTTGTAGGTTTTTGTAAGTTATTGTATAAATAATACAGAGCTTGATGAGATTTGAAGCTTAGATATAAGCTTGTAAAGCAAAAAAAAACCACGTCTAAAATACCAAATAACAAATATTGTGTGCATGTTTGTTTATGTTGGACATGTCTCTGTTAGAGAAACACAAGCTTTGAGATGTCCATTTGTTCGTTTTCTTCCTCTGATTTCTTCTCTTGAACTTAACTGTCTGTCTTCCCTTCCAGGCAGATATGATGAAGCGGGTGTTTGCCAGCCACAGACAATTCCTCGTGACGGCCTCCACCTGCCAGAAGCCCTCTGATGTGAGTTAAACATACTTAAGAGAAGCTCAGTGAGTTAACGTCTCAAATTAAATGACTAGCACTGATCAAACGAATTGAATTATTTATCATGCTTACATCAATGAGGCCTCTTCAACCACCCACCCATCTGTCATGGTGTAATTTCTCCCCCTCGTCTTCTAACATATAACAATACTAATACTAATAATGCTACAAATAATAGAACAGCCCAAGTCAATCAGTCACAGTTCTCTCTGACTCCTCGTCACATCTCCAAAGCTCCTATATTGTAGTTGCATTTTATACCTCGCTGGATTTGTGTCACAACAAACAAATCCAGCTTGAGTCATAGACATGCAGCGCTGAATATGCAAAGAAACCTGACATTTGAAGCTTTATTTTTTACCAGAAAAAGGATTTTGTTTGTGTGCAGAAACAAGCAAAAAGGGTCCTCTGAACATAAATCACTTGAACTTGCTGAAATCCACCGTGTGTTTCTTTCTTCTTCAGGCAGTTTTAAAGTCTCTCCTGAAGCCGATTTCCGACGGGATCCAGCAGGTGCAGGGTTTCCGCGAGAAGAACCGTAGTTCGTCATTTTTCAACCACCTCTCCGCTGTCAGCGAGAGCGTGCCTGCCCTCGGATGGGTCACCATTGTAAGAGCTTTTTGGGGACTGTGGTTTCTGTGTGTGTGTGTGTCTGTGTGTGTGCGCGTGCATGTGTGTGTGGGCGGATAAATGAGTGAATAATGTTGGAAAACAAGCCTGTCTTTGATTCAGTCATCACTGTCTGCTGAATAACAGTTCCTTGGCTGATGCTCGTCCCTCAGCAACAGAGCTTCACTGTTACAGTCCAGCTTAGATGATTAACTCTTTGTTTGTTGTTGTTTTGATCCTAATGAATAATTCATCTTGCTTTCAAACACACATTACTGTGCATGCATTTATTCTTTGCACGCCTACTCAAGTATCCTACAGATCTCATTATAAACAGCCTGTGAACTGAAATTATTTTTCTGCCACTGCCACCATTGTAGAGAGCTGAAAGGAATAGTTTTACATTCTGTGAAATGCATTTATGTTTTCTTTCTTGCTGAGAGTTTGATTAGAAGATTCACATCGCTAAATGTGAAGGCGGAGCTTGTTGCCAGTTAGCTTTAGCTCGCAGAAAGATTGAAACCTTAAGTAATCAGTATCTCCATGACTCACTAATTAACACCCAATATTTTTTGTTTTAAATGCAAACAAAAACTGGAGCACAGAGATTCATTTGTAGCCTCAACAGAGCCATGCTAGCTGTTTCCATCTGCTCCCAGTCTTTATTTTAAGCTAATTCAACCATCTTTAGGCTGTAGCATTATATTTAGAATTCAGATATTGGAGTTCATCTTTAATCAAACCTTAATCCAGAAAGCAGATAATTGTATCACCCAAAAATGTCTCTTTATTTTATTAATTTGTGAGCTTCTGGGAACTTTTGAGACTCAAACTCCCTGCATATCTTTCTCTCTGCAAGAAGGCAAATAAATGGATTTCCAAAAAATGTCAAACATATGATTTAAACTAATTTTATTTATGGATGCATTTGTATTTACGTTTTTTTTCTTTGTGTCACAAGCCAGATAAGCCAGCTCCTTATGTTAAAGAGTCAAAGGATTCTGCCGAGTTCTACACCAACCGTGTGATAAAGGAATTCAAGGAAAAGTAAGTGAGGCGTCACTATTTTTTTGTGTCCTGCTTTGTTTCTGCAGCAGAGAAATCATCCACACGATGGAATACAGAAATCTCTTGGCCTTCCTTTTGCAGATTGTTTTTGTCTTTTTTGCTCTCAAACTGCATCATTTGTTTTTGGTTTTTTTTTGTTATTTTTTAAAAAGAAGCATTGGTTCACTAAAAAAGTCAGATGGACTTTCATATGCAGCCAAGCAGTTTGCTCAACCCATCTGTCTTCCATCTTTCCTTCCTCTGGGCCCTTTTTAAGTTTAGTTTTACTGAGTCAGCGCTGCTGCACCACACGCTGACACATGCTACTGCTGCTTCCTGTATTTTGACCTGAAATCAAAGCTTTGTGTTTATTAGCAGACGTACAGAGTCACAGTCAAGAGAGAAGGTTGAAGGTTTTCAGACTAGAATCAGCCTGTTTATGCTGATGCTAATTTCTTAGCAAGCTCCCTCCAGAGTTGAATGCCAAACAGTTATGCTGTGGATAAATACAAGGCAGAGGATCATTAAAGGTGGTTCAAGCAGTATGAGGTCTGGGCTCAGTGGTAATGTGGGTTAAAAAGGTTACAAATTTTATTTTGAGAAGCAAATCTCTGGTTCTGTCGGTGTGTGTGTATTTACTCAGAGGGTCTCATGCATTGTGTGTATTCCTGTGGGACTGCAGGAGGTGGAAAAAATGTAAATTGTGCAGGTTTGAGTGCAAAAACAGACGGTCCTGTTTCTGTGTCTTCTTCACAGGGACAAGACACATGTGGACTGGACCAAGGCCCTTATCAGAGTCTGGACTGAGCTGCATGACTACATCAAAAAGTATCACACCACCGGACTGACCTGGAGCAAGAGTGTGAGTCCTCTGAGAATCACACTTACAGCCCATTTAAACAGTCAACGTTGGAGTATATGAGCTCTTCGTTAAGTGTGGAGAATAAAACAAACGAAAGTAAACACATGACTTTCCGGGCCAATCAGAGGCCAGGATTTCCTCAGACGTCAGACTTACAAGCTGTAACATATTCTGTGACACTGTTTGGCTTCAGTCACAGCACTTAAACTTTTCTGTCCACCTCAGGGTGCCGTGGCTTCGGCCTCTGCTGCTCCTGCCGGTGGGTCTGCTCCCCCACCTCCCCCTGGACCTCCTCCTCCCCCAATGGACACCAGCGAATCGTCTGGTGGCGATGGTGCTGCCAGTCATAGCGCTCTGTTCGCCTCTATCAACAAGGGATTTGACATCACCAAGGGTAGGTGGTCTCAGCGTATGAGGAGCTGCTGATCAGTTTAATACTATTACCCGAGTAAATCTATTTAAAGTATCAGTCACACATGAACTAAAGTTATTAAAGGTTTAAGTATTGAGTGTTTAAAAAAAAAAAGGCCCATGCCTGTACACTGTTATATGTTCAATTATTGTTATTATTATTAACATGTAAGCATTGATTTTTTTTTTAAATAACTATTCAATATATCAAATAAATATATTAAGTTATTGTAGTAAAGTTAAAATATTTACTTACTCAGGGCTATTACTTTAAAAAAAAAAAAAGCTGTAGGCTTAAAATGCATGTTTATTCTCTTTCCTTGACTTTTTCCAGGCCTGAAGCATGTGAGCGACGATCAGAAGACCCACAAGAACCCGGCCCTGAGGAGTCAGGGTGCCCAAGTGCGTACCGGACCAAAACCTTTCGCTTCCAACTCAGCCCGACCTGCTGCCGCGACAACACCAGCGAGGAAGCTGCCGCCCGTGCTGGAGCTGGAGGGGAAGAAGTGGAGAGTGGTAAGATGATGGTTCACTGTCTTCTTGTAGTTACTTGACAGCTATCTGACATTAAAAAAAACAAAACAAAACATTTTTATAGCTAGCCTTTTTATAGTAACTCCAGTGTTTCAAGCAAATATTGTTACATCACCTCTTTAGTGATATTATCTTGTTTTTTTTGTCCTCCCTCTTTTCCTCTGCAGGAAAACCAGGAGGACCAGAGCAACCTGGTAATCAAGAACACCGAGCTGAAACAAGTGGTTTATGCTTTCAAGTGTAACAAGAGCACCCTGCAGGTCAAGGGCAAAATAAACAACATTACTTTAGGTACGTGCATTGGATTTGATTGAATTTTTTTCCAACTGTCATAATCTCTGATGTCCTTTGGAGATAAA
>JAPZDY010000008.1:4464962-4482653 GCA_029783645.1 Ctenochaetus hawaiiensis | reverse complement strand
AGACTTACAGAGCTCTCAGCTAACTCACTGAATCCATGCCAGCATTCTGCTTCCTGTTTGCATCCTGAAAACCTTAAAGCATGATTGGTGATCATCCCTCAGGCAGAAAAAAGACAAATTATAGTGCTTGTATGAGCGTAATGCTGACATGTTCCTCAGTCATATAAAGATATTCGGCCGATGTTGAAATCCTGTGGACGTTTAAGAAAAAAATCGAATGAGAAATGACAATAAAGTGCAGTTGATTTAATTTGAATAATTAAAAGTAATACACAATATCTCTTTGAAATATTTCTTCCTACTGATAAGAGAGGTGTCATGCACAACAGACTGTAGGCCAACTCAAGGACCATCGACCTGCAGTTGTCTAGAAATTAAACTTGAGAGAAACTGAATTATTCGTCTCTAAATGGCTGCATTAGTGTACAAGTATTGTGCTATTAACACTTATGCTTCAAAGTATCAATGAAGATAGCCCCAAATAGTCAGTTAATTAAAAAAAACCCTATACCAAAGTTACAACAAAAGGTAATGTTATGTCAAAAAGGTCAGTGTTATGATGACAGTAACAAGCTGTTTTGTTTATCAGAGGTTACATTAAATGCATTTAATCTGTGTTTGTCTCCCATCAGACAACTGTAAGAAAATGGGCCTGGTGTTTGATGATGTCGTGTCCAACGTGGACCTCATCAACTGCAAGGATATCAAGGTCCAGGTGAGTACAACATGCAGTGTCACGGCAAACTTCTGCTTTCTAAAGAGACAAAAACAGACACAAAAATCATCAGTGGCTCAGCAGACTGCAGCGTTGATACTCGGTTTCACTCTCTGACTTTGATGCATTTTATATCACCCAGTGATTTCTGCTGTCGTGTCACTGTGCAGCTGTTTTTTTTGCTGAAGATCGATGCATTTTTTTGATGAAGACTCTGCTTTGTATTCATACAGTTGCACAGTGCAGGGTGCCCAGTTTAAAGTCAGTCCAGAGTGCAGAGGAGCGTGTGTTGCATCAGGTTAATCAGCAGCCTTCACATGTATTCATGGGTTGCCTTTTCTCGTGCAGGTCATGGGTAAGGTCCCAACCATCTCCATCGATAAGACCGACGGTTGCCAAGTCTACCTGAGCAAAGACTCTGTGACCTGCGAGATCGTCACTGCCAAGAGCTCAGAGATGAACATCCTGGTACCCAAAGCAGACGGAGAATATGTAAGTATCCTTTCAGGATGTGCACTTGACAAACCGGTTAAAGGGTTTTGTCTGCTGATATTCTATATTTTTCTTATCAACAAGTTCCATGAAAAGACCAAAACCAATAATTTTATACTACTTATTGCTCTCTTCTACAGTGCTCCATTGTTGTCTAGAAACTAGTGAAACACATTGGTGCGGCACATTGTTGCACTGGCTGACATGTTTGCTCATTGCCACCAACACTGCAGGTTATTGTGAGTCAATCCCACAAACGACATCCTGCTAATGTAATAAAGTGTCGGACTCCCTCTGGCTGAGTCAAACGACATCCTGTTGACTCCCTGCACATCGTCATCATGGCATAAAGTTATTTAATCGTTTGTCTTATCTAGATTATTAAATGTTTCTGAACTCGATGGATCAAATCCTTGATAATAAAAGCAGTAATTTGAAGAGGATTTTACTTACATTATGCTAAGCTAACAGTGTGTTTCATGTTGTAACGGCGACACACGAAACACCGAATGTTACGTCAGACAAGCAGGAAGGAAGCCGTGACTAAACTGATCTGTAAATATTTCCGCCTGAGTCGCTCCAGACAGACTTAATCTGCGACAATGTGCTTTTAAGAATAAAAACAACTCTTGCGATACAACGCTACTTCACAACCATGTCGAACTCCGCCTCTTGTATTTGTTTCGATTGAGATTAAATTCTGTGTATTTAAAGTTTGACTTTTGCGGTGAGAACCAATGAGCTCCAGGCTTAAAGCCACAGATACAATGACACACTGTTGGTTTTGGTCTTTTAATGAGTTTTGTTGACAAAACTACAGAGATTATTCAGCTTCAGTCAGTTTTATGTTGCATGAGCATGTGAAATTTACATCAAACCAAACTTCTCTCTCTTATTTCCTCTCGATTCAGTCGGAGCATCCCGTTCCTGAGCAGTTCAAGACTGTCTGGGATGGCAAGAAGCTCGTCACCACATCAAACGAGTTCTGCGGATAAACGGGGGCGGGGCAGCATGTGAAAAATGGCCGCCCCTCCTGTACACCATCCCCACCCCTTTTTTTGCAAATGCCTTCCTGACTGATCCACCACCCAGCTAACTCTCATACTGTAGACTGAGATTTGGACCTCATGCGTTCTGTCTCCTTTCTCCTTCCCCCTCCTCCTTATCAGCCAATCACAGCTTAAGCTGTCCCTTCCATGCGCCAATGAGAGGACTGCTCACTTTTATCTGGAGCAAATCCTCCAGCCAATCAGCAGGGAGCAGCTTGTCACTCAAAATTGGTTTTCCCCCCTGTGAGCACTGTTCAAAACTATACGCAAGTTTTGCCAATAGCCGAGATGATCTGTATATTTTTTACCTGTCTGGATATTGCTGACTAAATTTAGCATGTAGATTAGCCAACACGTGAACAGGGATATTGATTCCTCTGCAACAAAAGCACTGCAGCCAATCAGGATGCTTCGGGCTGCTCTTCTTTTCTTCCTCCTCTTCCTGGTCTGGAGGGGCTGGTGTGTGTTTTAAGTTGTGACCTGATGGGGTTTTTTTGTTTCATTTTATGCAATCCAGTGGTGAAGCACTTGTCAAACAGCTCTTTTACAGAGGATAAAGGCATTCATATCACCTCCGCTGGTGTTTACTGTAACAATATTAACATTCATAGTGGATACTGTGAACAAAAGAGAAAAAAAAGCACATAAGTAAGAGTAAAAGTTTTGTCACAAGATCGTGGTCCATCTAGATGATGTTTGAACTATTAAAATAGCAGGTAAACTATCATTCCGTGTGCTTTCATCAAACTCGCACAGAGGACATTCCCGATTATTGAAAAGAACATTCCATACAAGGAGGCAAGTAAGGAAAAGTTTGCGATAAAGAGCCAAGAGATGTTTGTACAAAGTGGAAGAGAAAGAAGAGACTGAAGGATAAAATCATTGTTACACGCTTCACCTCCACCTCAGTCTCTAGATTGGAAATATCTGCTGTAATCATCTGCATAGATATGAATAATTATTGATATATTAGCCGACCATCGTCGTCTCTCCACTCGCTCCTCGCCATGTCTGCTCTCTTGTTATCTTCAGCTCTCGAAGCGGTGAAGCTCTTTGCTGAATTTTCTTTTATATTGTCTCTTTTTTCTTTTACCTCTTTAAATTTTGTCTTTTTTTTGGGTCCAAAAATCAGAAATTTTGCTCATTAGTACTGGAGATATCATTAAAAATGTTGCAATAAAATGTGTCTTTTTTGGTTTGTCTTTATTGGGTTAAACACTTAAAAGTACAGATACAGTTAAATGAGGTTTGTAAGTCTGTTAGAACTGAAAAAATAATTAAAAAGAAATCTTGATCCAACATCTTTAAAAAAATTGACCTCATCAGAACAGCTGACATCAGAAATCACACTGATAGTCTAATTTCAGTAAAACAGCAGTAAACTTGCACACAAATTAGTTGTTTAAATCACTAAAGCATCAAAAAAACAGTATCAACATGCAACAAGTGATCAGTGCAAAAGGAGTGAAGCCTGTGCTTCCTGCGTCTTTGCTCCGCCTTTAGAGATTATTTATGTTTAAATTTCATTAAATTGCTTCAGAAACAGAATTTATTACACTTCAGTTGTTGGAGTTTGATGTTATATTTGCTGTAAAATGACCAACTGGAAGAGTTTTAGTGTAAATAAGGCAGCAGATTGGCGTTGAACCACTCTCGGGTGAACTGGAGGTGGTCTCCTGGTGTTGCCAGAAAAACAAGTTTACCAGCCTTGTCCATCGCTGCCAGACCCAGACGATCCTGAACGTGGGCACAAAAATCAGTTTACAAACAGTTAAAACTTTATTCAGTAACCAAATCCTATTTTACAAGCTGTAAAACTGTTTGCATTATAACCACTGCACATTTTCCTCTTATTTAAATATACAGATTTATAAAACAATGTTTTTTTTAACTTATGCCAACTATGAAAGGGAGCTACAGTTAATCAGTCGATTTTATACGTAATACAGTGTCTGACAGGTCGAATAAGTTCACTTTAAGTTTTAAGTGCATGAGAGAAATAAAGTGAGAAACCTACTGAGCAAATAAAATGTACTACCTGCAAATAACCTGCAGACGGATTTTATGAGCCTGAAAGGATGTTTTAAATTATTTGAAAAACTGAATTTAGGATCAATTTAAATAGACTTAAGACAACTAACTGTATTTTTGTGTAGCATTTCTAGAAATTTAGCGGCTTATAAGAAACATAACAGACTCAGTGCAGCAGAGGTCAAGCTTCAATCCCATAGTTCTCTTATCAGGGTTATTTTCTCAGAAGTTATTTTTGTAACTAAAGTATTTTAATAGTGAGTCACTAGTATTTTCTATCACAGTTAGGGACCTGAGTGCTTCCTTCACCACTGGTCTCCATTACAAGAGACACAAAATGCAACAGTCACAGAACTTTAATGCTTTTTACAAGCTGCTCCTAACGATGAGAAAACTGAAGTTCATGTAAATCGGATGAAATACTCTTTTAAACTATGGTGATATCTCACTTGTGGCTAAGCTAACTGAAAAATATACACTAATAAAACACTCACCTTATCATGTTTAAATAAGACTATCAAGTAAAGTACAGGAACACATTTAACTTTGAACACATGCCGGTTACAGACCTCTGAATCACAGCTCACACTCACTTTAATGGCTTTTGCTTTTTTGTATTTTTAAAAATGGTTATTAAGACATTTAATCCTTCATTTTGTCAGCTGCATTTCCTCATGAGGCCATAAACACTGTTACCTCTTTGTAGAGGACGCTCTCCTGCAGAGTTTCTGTCTCTTTGGCCTGGCCGGTTTTCAGGAAGCCGAACCACTGCAACAAGAATCAGGATTAGATGGTTTATGTGCTGCTTTATTATATTCAGTGAAACAGAGAAATACTGTTTACACACACAGCAGTTTAAAGTACTCAGATATAATGTGATGTCGAGTGTGTGTGTTACCTCTGTATCCACAGGATCCACCACTGTGTCCTGCAGGAACTTCACCATGACAAACTTTTCCAGCAGCTGA
The DNA here is from genome assembly GCA_029783645.1 of Ctenochaetus hawaiiensis. Lineage (NCBI taxonomy): Eukaryota > Metazoa > Chordata > Actinopteri > Acanthuriformes > Acanthuridae > Ctenochaetus > Ctenochaetus hawaiiensis. The sequence continues at coordinate 4,477,398 of JAPZDY010000008.1, read as the reverse complement.
AGATTCTTCTTATACGTCTCATTTACAGCCTTGAAAGCAGAAAAAAATGTCTTTAAGTGTTAAATAGATGCTCATTTTTAAGTTTTTAATAAATCAGATTTACTTTAGTTCTTTTCAACAAGATAGGTGTTCAAACACTCAAAGTGATTTTTTCACAACCTGGCAACCCAAAACTTGTTCTTATTAATGACCCAACACTCATCTGTGAATACCTTCATCTTTTTACTTCCTTGTCCTGAAACTTTTACCATTTTAAGTCTTCATCTGCATCATAGAGTTGCACCATCTGCTGGTGAAGACTGTGAGATGCAGTTAAAATCTCTTGAAAAGGTAAGTTGAGTGGACCTTAGCCTACGTTTACACTGTCAAACTGATTTTTCTGAGACCTCTCCCATGTTTTAGTCTCTGTTCTGCCTTTGTGAGCTCGCTGCAGCTGCATACTGACCCTCTCCTGGTTGATGTCGGCCAGGAAGAGGCTGTGCTTCTTGTACAGGTCGTCGTTCAGGGGGTCATGCCAGTACTGCGCCTGCACCAGGCTGATAACCACAAACACAACGAGTCGATGTCACTGTTCAGTTTACAGCACACAGCACACAACAACAAGGCTGCATCAGCGAGTGACGCACAATCATTCAGACAGGAAGTGAGTGACATCTTACTGTTTTTGGACAAAGTCTGTGTAGGCGCCGTCGTTCAGAGCTTTACGTATCATGTCACAGATGCGGGAGCTCTCTCCGGGACACCTGGGCAGCCCGTACACACCTGAAGAGTCGAAGAACACACAGGGCACCTGATGTTTCTTGTCAAGACTTGAGAAAGTATGTAACAGTGATTATTCACCTTCACAGTCTTCCAGAGCATAAAAACACAACCGACTGCCACGCTGCAGCGGCCAATCAGCCGATCAGCAAAGTACAAAGATGAAAATGAAACTCCTACACAGCTGCACAAACCTGCGTTTATCACTGCAATGCCTGATTTGAAGGAATTTAGCGTCACATTTGAAACCAAAACTTAATTTAGAATGATGCATTCATTAACTATGCAAGATCTGTACAGAAATTAAAGGAAAAGAACATTTTAAGTGCAAGCTTTACTGGGGGAAGTGAGCTGATTTGGTGTTTGTTTTTTTTAACGGTGATGTTACCTTGGTGTTGGCCGCCGACAGAGATCAGTGTTTTCATTGGTGGGGAGGGACAGCGTTGAGCCACAGCTCGTCTGTGAAGAGAGGAACCAGGACGGATCAAAACAAGCTTCCTCATTCTCGTCAGGTGACAAAAAACTTTAAATAGAAAAACATCTTCAACTTGAAACCTGCAAATGAAGCTTAGAACTTGAATCGTATTATGTTGACTTTTTCAAACAGAATCACCCTTTTTTCTAAGATACTGGTGTTTTTTTAAGGATTTCATTCACTGTGTAGTAACATCAGGCAAGAAGGGAAACCATACAAACACAGACTTTGTCCTATTTCTCCCACATTCGCATAACAAAACCATTCAGGGTCCAGAACAGCGGTTACATACAGAAATTGTGCCCCCTGGGAGAAGCCCATAGCATTGTATCCTCCCTTCAACTTGGGGTCCTGAGCCAGCTGAGTGCACACCATGGACACCTGCTCATTCACGTCCATGAAAAACCCATTTTCTGTGTCCTGCATGAGGAGAGACATGAAAAGTTCAAAAGAAAGACTGAGATTAAAGGGAGAAAACGGGCGCCGTGGACGAGGAGAAGAGCTGAGAGATGAAGTCACGGTGTCACGATGGATCAAAGCAAAAAAGCGACAGAGTCATGCTGGTTTGCTATGAATATTAACACTGAAATGTTACATATTGAAGTTGTAAAGGAGCCATTTTTCTGATGAAACTTGTGCCACCAGCACTGCAAATGTCACAGAACAGAAATCCTTACATGTCATTGGGGATGTATCAATCAAAGCCTCGGTGTGACTGCTGACCACACCGCCATGACACCTTGCTTGAAACGCTGCAGCACGATTATTTCCCTCCATTTCTGACTGTTAATGCTCTTGTTTTTTTTTTTTTTTTAAATGGTTTCAATTCTTATTTTTATTTTTACACCTGTTTATTTTTAAATGCTCTCTATTTAAATATTCTTATCTCGTGACTACTTAGCTCCTACATCCTGCAGCAGATTAATAATTATGAAGAAGACAAAGATAGTCGCATCTTTCATAAGGATTTTAGCACAATCTCGGAGACAAATTTCCTTTAAATACAATGTGCAGGTACCTCAATGACGTTCTTTCCGATCATCAGAGACAGAACATAAATGCCAGAGATGTCCTCCTCAATCATCTTCTTTATCGCCCCCATGCTGAGCGGGTTGCAACAGCTGTCACCTGGTGGACACATGAAAATTCATCTCATTACCTTTTAACTATTCAGCTACACTTGACTCACTTTACTATGCAAATATATCGTTAAAACAGCCACATTGATGCACCGTGTGACATGTTCTTTTGATGCCCATAAAGTGAAAACTGTCCTGCATATATCGTTCTGCTGCCTTCACAAAAGCACAAAAAGTGTATTGATCTGTATTGAAAATAGTGCTCAACAAATACACAATATTCAGTAAAGACGATGGAGCCATGTTATGTTTTTCATTTCCAGAGCTCTGCTGCTGCAGCTCCAAAACTATGTCACATGTCCTCTTACACTTCAACACAGAAACTACAGTAAAAGTTTCAGTAAATATTTAACCTTAAATATCATTTGACACACTGATGTTGGCAGGTTCAGGTACTATGAACCTGAAAAGTGGTACGAATTTCAAACTGCCCTCAATCTTAAGTTTTATATTCCCTTTGGGGAGTTTGAAGCCCATATCTGATTATTTTTTTATGGCTCTTGTAATTATTTTTATTAACTCTATGTTCTTTGTGTAGTTGAGTTTCTGTTTGCTGATTGTTTTTCTGACAATGTTTCTTGTTCTCAGTTCTCACTTATAAAAGAGATCTTTATATAAAGGAACTGTGTCATTCTGTAGTGATTAAATAAAATTTACTCTATCAAACGTTTGCTAGAGGCTAAGGGTGCCAACCCCTTTAATTATTTTGTCCTTTTTAAAAATGAAACTGCATATTCTTGCCACTTTTTCCAACATTCACATCCCCAGAAGCGGAAAAACTGCACTACTTATTCTTGTATGAGCAACATTTGTTAAAAAAAGTGGAGAAAAAAGGAAACACCAGCTGTGTCATCCAACCTGGTCAAACAATGAAAAGGTATAAAGAAAAGCTCTTTTCAGAAATGTCTTATAGTCTCTATAATAATTTTTAATCAACACACAGCAGAGTCTTCTGCTAGTTAAACACAAAGAAGCTTCAGCGAAATGGAAACAGCACGTAACCTGAAAGATTGTATCTCAGAAATACCTCAGCCATTGCTTGTAAAGAAGAAGTAAGAATATTTTTGCTTTCTTACTTCCCCTGACGGTGTTTCCCCAGCCTCGGTGGAATAAAACAGAACAACCTTTAAGTTCTAAGTGTAGCTTTAAGACTGCAAATCACACATCATGTCTCATTAAATGTTAGGTTTGTATTCAAGCACAGCTGATGTCAGTGTAAATGTTAGAGTTTACAAGAAGTGGTGCATTTGTTTTTTTTTGCTCTCACTTTTACTAAAATGTAGGCCAAAACATGGGCGGGTACCAAGGTTTTCAAAGGTACTGATACATGGATACTTGTTCCATATCAAGTATTTAAAATAATTGTTTTATTTTTTGCAGCCAGACATCTAAATTGTATAGTACAGAAAATGTAATAACAGTTAGTTTAACTCCAGTGACTACTCGCTTGTAGAGCTATCATTACAAACTCTTAACCTACTTATCATCTTGAGTAAACGTTGTAAATATTTCATATTTGTTTAAACATTAAGTAGTCGAATAAAAAACTGGAGCAACCTGATGCAGAATAATTACATATATAGAATAATAGTGTCAGACAGAGTTGACTTATATGTTTTATCCAACCTTAAAGCTTTTACAGGGGAAATAAATAAATAAATTTATGTTCAAATGAGTCATTAAAAACAGGTTTCCTCATAATTTTAATTAGACAACTAAAGATAAACGTTGTGTTTTTATCTTTCACAAAGACTATGGACAGTGCAGTCACTCACCCATCCCATGCCACAGCACCAGAGGCACAGTCTCGTTGTTGGGTTTAAAAACTGAGCTGCCAGCAACCAGCAGCACTGGACCAGCCAGGAGGAAACACAGGAGGGCTGCTGTCATTTTGGACCCTACAACAAATACTCAGGAGGTCAAAAGCGAATATTTGTGCTGCAAAATAAAAATTACATTTTATCTTCTTCAATTTTTTTAAATATCTAACCTTATCTTAAGAGATAACTCTGCAAGATTCGGATGAATAAATACAAACTCCACCTTTTTTTCAATTCAATCTCTCCTTTCAATCTCCACTCAGTTCTAAATATTGTGTAATAAATATTTTATGCTGTTTGTATTTTAATGTTGTATTTCTGAGTATTTTCTGAATACTTTCAGTTCTTCATAACTGTGTTTACACTGTCTTAGATGTTTCGGCACAACAACGAGTGCAGAATAAAAAAATATTTTAGAAACTGTAGCAACGACATAAGCATGCTTTCGATGAATTCCTGAGAAAGTTAGCTTGAACACGCTAAGTTAGTGATCAAGGAACACAAGATTATTCAAATAAATCAAAGACTAAATTCATTTTAAAATACGCGGTTGCACATATCATGCAATTGCACAGCTCAGATCAATCAAATATTATTCAACAGAACATATAACTTGAATTTGATAAGCCAATTTAATGTTAAAATGTCCTAAATATCAAAAGACATTACTCACCGTTTATTTGCTCTTCCTGCTTCTGTTTGCATGACTGTTCGTCACATGACTATGTTTAGAGCGATCAGCGAATCAGATGGAAGGGGCGTGGCTAACAGCTAAGGGGGCGGAAATGTCTAACTTAAGACCAACAATTTTTAATATCCCTGCGTCTGTTCTCTAGCCTAAATTTATTCAAAGTTGTGTAATATTATATGGTTTTAACATTTTGGTAAGTTTTATTAAAATTCAGTGTAGTTACGTCACGACCTTTCGTTGCTTTTTTAACATATAAACACCGCGCTCTTGCTGCTAGCTAATTAGCATGCAATGCTAGCTAGTTATGAAAATCACCGACAACAACATTCCGATACGGATTATTAAGCCTGGTAACTGAAAGTACAAACAGTGACTGGCTTTGAGAGCATAACTAAGAGAGAGGAGGCTGGGTAACAGTAACGTTACAGGATGTCCATTCAGTTCGAGGAGCCCACTTTACCCGGGAGTTACGATGTTGTGGGGTCGTTTCCCAAAAGTTTTGGTTACGGGGTGGAGGAGCCAGACATGGAGGAGAGCTCAGCATCAGCTGACAAACCCAGGATACTACTGATGGGACTGAGGCGGAGTGGAAAGTCGTCGATTCAAAAGGTAAATTGCCTCTAACAAACTCTTAACACACCTGTCAAGTTACCTGGCTTTGAAATATATCATTACCGTCCACAACAGTCTTACAATAAACCCTCAACTTAATGAGAGATGTGATCTGTTTTTTTTTTGAGCTGTGGTGATTTTGCCTTTAAGTATTACTGCCTATACTTAAAGGGTTTGTAATGATCAACCAATCTTCACTTATACTGTATAAATACGGTGCTAAAATAGCAGAAAGACTACTCAGTATGTCACGATCAATTTGATCAGCAACTTGAACTACATGAATTAGAATAACTGCAACATTGAGAAGAATCTTTAGTAACTTAATAAAATATCGGATGTTATAGAAAATCGATATAGGAAGAGAACTCTGTACCATTTAAACATTCACTCAGAGAAGGTGAAAATTTCCAACACAACCTTCAACAGGAAAAAAATATGAGCAACAGAAGAACGATTCATTTATTAGTTTAGAACGAACAGATATGAAATAAGTGTTTATACATCTATATCTATAACTATGTGTAATATACAGTGTACAGATGTAGCAGAACTACAAAATAAAGAATGACAATATAGAGTAAACGGAGCATAAAATATACATATTGACTTAATTGTAAGTGTAACAAGCTAAAGGGTTTTGGATAAAATTTACACCAGGAGAATGAAGGCTGTAACTCAGAGAAGACTTTGAAAGCAATCTGTCTGTGTTTCTGTCCAGGTTGTTTTTCACAAGATGTCCCCCAATGAGACGCTGTTTCTGGAGAGCACCAACAAAATCTACAAGGACGACATCTCCAGCAGCTCCTTTGTCAACTTCCAGATCTGGGACTTTCCTGGCCAGGTGGATTTCTTCGACCCCACGTTTGACAGTGAGATGATCTTCAAGGGAACCGGAGCTTTGATCTTTGTCATAGATGCTCAGGTAGGATGATGTTAGTTTAAACGGTAGAGTTTGAAGGCTTCCTGTGTAAGATGGATGAATACTTCAATGTTTCCTGTGCTAAATCTGTCTGTCCTGTTGACAGGATGACTACGTCGAGGCTCTTGGCCGGTTACACCTCACTGTGTCCAGAGCCTTCAAAGTGAATCCAGACATTAACTTTGAAGTGTTCATCCATAAAGTAGACGGTTTGTCGGACGACCACAAAATAGAAACACAAAGAGACATTCATCAGAGGGCTAACGATGATCTGGCAGATGCGAGCCTGGAAAAGCTCCACCTCAGGTGAGTGTGAGACAAGTCTGCACAGGTTAGATACTTAAAACTGAGATTGAAATCGAGCCTCAAGACTTCATTGGAAACCATGTTCATTTCTGTGAGTGCAATCTAACAAGATGGTGTTTTCTCTGCTCTACTTTAACGCACTGGTATGAAAATAAATAAAGAATGAATTGCAGTAGGGCAGAAGTAGAAGAAAACTGTCCATGGTGTTGTGCATAACTATAATTCAGCTGAAATACAAATAGTGGTAAATTCTGTTGAGAAAGAGTTGGTTTGCCAACCTGATATCTTTCTCTCTCGTTTTTGAATATAATGCAACCTGCAGAACCTGCTTTTTGAATCCAGCCTGAAGTGGCCATATGAGGAACTGCAGTTTTTTTGGCACTTGTGTTGCTTCATCTTTCAGCCCTGGTGGTTGCCGTTTGGTCTTAACTCTCCTCTCCTACTTTTCCTCCTCAGCTTCTACCTAACCAGCATATATGACCACTCCATATTCGAAGCCTTCAGTAAAGTCGTCCAGAAGCTCATTCCTCAGTTACCAACACTGGAGAACCTTTTGAACATTTTCATATCTGTACGTTGTTTCATATTATTACTCAAACTACCAAAAAAAGCTTGTACTTGCTCTTATTAACGTCCCTCGTGTTTTGCAGCATTCTGGGATCGAAAAAGCCTTTCTGTTTGATGTTGTTAGCAAGATCTACATCGCCACAGACAGCTCACCTGTGGACATGCAGTCCTATGAACTTTGCTGTGATATGATAGATGTCGTCATTGACTTTTCCTGCATATACGGGTGAGGAGAATTATATTGTACTTGCTTAACCAGTTTGAAATGATTGTATCCTTTTATGGCAAAGTTTAAAGGTGTCTATGTGTCTCCTTCTCGGCAGGCTCATGCAGGATGGCAGTGGCTGTGCGTATGACAAGGAGTCTTTGGCTATCATCAAGCTCAACAACACTACAGTGCTTTATTTAAAAGAGGTCACAAAGTTTCTCGCTCTCGTCTGCATCCTCAGAGAGGAGAGCTTTGAGAGGAAAGGTGTGTAGTTAGTACAAGATGTCCTAAATGGTTTTAGACACTATTTTACATTCAGTCACATTTGAAATGTAATGCCTCTATATTTCTTTTTTCCTGTTTTTAGGTTTGATAGAGTACAATTTTCACTGTTTCCGAAAAGCCATCCATGAAGTGTTTGAAGTTGGCGCCTCACCACAAAGCAGCAGCTTGTCCGGCAACAACCTGAAAGGCAATAAGTACGCCGCACTGAATGGAAGTGCTGTTTAGAGGAGGAAGACGAGGAAAGGGACAGGTGTGTTCTTTGGTTTACCTGAAATACAGTGAGGTGGTACGATGTGGAGTAATGATATGAAAGCACAAGCACCTCCTGTCAAGCAAACGTTGCCTCAATGTGCAACTCAATGTGAATCAGTGAGAGAATCAGAGCCGCAGTTGATGAACTAAACTCAGTGATTTAAATGGATTTAAGTTGATCAACCTGTGTTATCGCTGCGAAATGTGTCTGTGAAGTATTACAGGTGACATGCCAAAAAACCAAACATAGCTCAACAGTGGTTCCTGCTTTCTGAACATTTATCGTTTATTCAAATGTCTAAGAATTTTGTCAGCTTTGTTTACCTTCCTGGCCAGTTAATTCTGTGAACTCTGCAACATCAAAATAGTCTTGAAAGAAGTTTGTGGTCCTGTTTAAATGCTTTTGTTAAACTCAGCACGGTGTTAAAGCTTCAACCTCGAGCATCTTTCCAGTAAATACACATAACATTCTGTGACAGCACAAACTCCCTCTATGTTTTTGCTCATTTCACCTTGAATTATTAAGTGCTGCAAGTGGATTTAATCTCCTCTGTGAAAGAAAAGCAGGGTGTTTGTTCTCGTGTGTTGATAATGAGTCATGCGATAAGTGAACGGCGCTCTGCTCAGGATCACAGACCACAACTGTGCCAGTTACACCATTAGAGCCGAGGTTGATCAGCAGAGGGAGTGACGGCATGTTGGTCCTAATGGAGTCTGGAAATGCCTGAAGACTCAGATGACCCGCTAGCCTGCAGACAGATGACTTTTCGCAGCTCAGCGAACGTTTTGACCAAATTTACTTCACAGAGATTCAGTTTGTAGCAGTTTGTTTTGCTTTTCGTTGTGAGTGTTGAGTCCAAATATGAATAACATTTCAGAGAATGTGAGGATTTGTTTTTATTAGTGTTCATATTTCTTTAATAAAATATCTTTCATATTTTTGCTGAGTCATGCTTTGCTGTAACTTTTTATATGGAAACCTACTTGAGGAAAAAACATCACCTAAAAAATCTTCAGTTATGAAGGTTTTTGTTAATATTTTTGCTAAGATTATAATTATGAGACCATCCATCTTTTAAAAATTTATTTATATGCTTGGAAATAACTATGAAAAAATAATATGAAACATAAAATGTTAAAATCTGAATAGATATTAGATAAATATATCTTTTTTTCTCCTAATTATGTCATATAATCTCATAACTAAAAGATCTGTCAATTTTGATAATGTTTTTTATAATTCTGAGAACTTTCTGACAATAATGAAATAAACCAAGCATTCAAAATTTGTTTCATTTCAATGCCATAAAAAATTAGTGTGTCTTAAACTATCACAGTTCGGCTAAAGTGTCTCAATTTTTTTTCTTGAAATTAAGAGATACAATTTTAGTTAAAAATCAAATTATTTTTTCATTATAAAATGTTTTCTGTCATTAATTGTCACAGAATTCTGAAAAAGTGTTTTGTATTGTTAGACACCTCATAGGTGGCAGAAGGGGTTTAACTAATGGGGGTAACTAACCAATTAGGCCAGTAGGTGGCAGCATATACACATTTAAAAATATGACATTTCTGGATGATGTTGAAGCTTTTTGCCCTCACTGATGTTTGGCCAATAATAACAACAATAATTTATAATATAAAACATTATAGATTCTCTTCAAATCCTTCACTGTGAAATCCTAGACCTTTCTGCCCATCAACAAGTTCTGTAGATAAATCTTAAAGTTCTCACACACATAAATAAAAAGTCTTCATCACATCACATGCACAGGACTTAATGGGTTGTGGCAGGATGGAGCTACAGCTGAAGCCTCTAATCGTCCCCAGACCTCCTGCTCACCACTGTGGAAAATGGAGGTCAATGAGAGGGAAAATGATATCTTGCTTTCATGGACCCTGCAGTTTGTTCCTGACCGCAAAAAAAATAATCTAGTCAAGAAATCTTGGAAGAAACGCTGGACTTGAGAGTGAAACACAATACAGGGGATGTGAATGTAAATGTGTATCTATTGTTCAGCATCATGGCACGATGGGTTGTAACAAGTAAAGAGATGAGAAATGGTGTATTAACTATTTAAATAGTCAGTTTATTAATTTATCAATGCTTTCATTACAACTGAGCCAAATTTATCTTCATCTGGGAGTGTAAACAAGAAGATGTGGCTGAAACATCCAAGTTTAACATGTTTCATAACTACTTTAAAGATCTCTGTGTGTGATGAGGTGTGTAACCTGTTAGCAAATGCTTTAAAACTTGTAAAAACTGAAATATGGCAAAAGAGAGTACAATACCTGCCTACAATTACATTCGGTACACTGCTTAAGGTGCTATGGTTGGAGGAAAACAGTCTGAAATAAAGTTGAATATGTATTAAATCAAATTCTCCGATGTTAATTACAACGTTCCCCGGACGACTTATAATAAAAACACACAACAGTCTTATTATCCAGCACCGTCATGGCTCTTAGGACAGGATTATTATAGAGATTTTCCACTCAAAGAGATGATAAAATGGTTTACATCTGCAGCTGGAGGCCAAAATCCTACACTATATTTAAAATATTCAATTACATCCAACACACACATTAAGTGAACCTTCTTTCAGCTTGAACTCCCCACAAGGTGAAAGAAGGATGGAGGGAGTGGAAAGACAGGCAGGCAGAGGAGGAAAGGGGCGGTGTTTGGAGGGATGGTTTGCTTTTTTACGCACCAGCACAGATGCTTCAGTCGGTGGAAACACCGTCGGCTCTCAGCTCGCGCGACTCCACGCGGAGGATTTAATTATCTGTCATATTATCCGGCGGAGCAGCACGCGCGGACGGACCGTTCCTGCAGAGTCTCTCGTGAACATCTGCTGATGCGTGAAGAGAGGTACGTTTACACTTATACCACTTAGACGATGGGTGCTTTCAGGCTTGTGAAGTGGAAGAGTGGAGGTTTCAAAATGTTTAATCTGAGTTCGCACTTGTAGGCTATAATCTCTATAAGTTTAGATGTGGTGCGCGCGCTGCCTCACCTGTGTTCACCTGCTGCAAAACGGCGCATTATTGACGCATGAAACACGTTTACAGAAGGCTTTAAACTGAACGGCGCCACTTTCTGTTAAAGGTTAAAAGCATTAATAGCTAGTCAGTGATGGTTTCATTAAAAATAAATTGTTAACAAAAGCTTTATAGATGAGTCAAACTCTTTCAATGAGATCTATGGAGAAGTGCTGCCGGTATTTTTCTTGACTAAAATCAATTTCTTAATGAGCTGATAAACGAAGACCTGATTGCTTAATAAAGACCGAGAATCTCGAGCATTTATAATTTTATTAACATCATAATTAAAAAACAAAATATCAAACCTACCTGTTGTTTTTTTCGCGACCTGGTGACCCAAAGTTTGCTCCCAAAAATGACTTGTAGTTGATCCATAAAGCTTTACTAAATAGTTTTTCAATAATTAATGCATTATCAGCCTTTTTTAAAGTATAACTTAATTATAAAAACTTATTTAAAGCATAATCATCTCAATCATGCAGAACTTAGTGTTTTTAAGCCAAATATTTGACCTCCCACATCCAGGATGCATCAGAAAGGATATTCTTTCTTTTGACCTTAGAGGGAGGAAATAGTAGATGTTATTTGGGGGTTGGGGGGCCTGAATGGGGTCCAAAGTGAGTAACTGATACTGTGAATAAGTGCAGCGACCCCGTTTTTTAAGTAGGGTTTATGAGACCAAGAACAAGGAGACCTTTGAGGAAACATTTCCTTGCTTTTAATGCGTCAATTTACTTGAATTGAATGGAACACAAAAAAAAGGCTTCATGTGAGCTTAATATGCTGTGCAATCATGTGATTTTTGTCCATTTGGAGGAACGTTAACAAGCCTTTTCAGTCTTGTTGAGTTACAGTGATGTCATGTCTCCTTCAGATTACAAATTTTCTTCTGGAGACTCAGCAAAGCTCCCCCCTCCACCCTCCTCACCACCTCCACTCCAGCAACGCTCATAGTTTCCATCACCGCACACCATCCACTCACCACTAACATGTTCCAATCCATTTGGGAGAAATTAATACATTCATTGTAACAATTCCCCTCTGGTTGCATTCAAGACTTGGAGAAATGTTAATGTTTGTGAGTTTGTAAGGAGGAGGGAAGGCTTTTTTTTTCCACACAGAAAGGAAATCCTGACTTTTGTCTTTTTTAGAAGTCAGAGGGCGGAAGAAAAATGCTTCTTTTTTGTTTACTTTCTTCTTCTTCTTCTTCTTCTTCTTCTTCTTCTTCATCTTCTTCTCAGAGTTGGAACCGCACGATTTTGCCACGTTTCGACCACAGTCGCATTCCTCTGAAATTCTTGCGTTGGGCGAAGGGTTGCATCTGTGCACATACACTTACAAAAGAGAAAAGA
>JAPZDY010000008.1:4454378-4464862 GCA_029783645.1 Ctenochaetus hawaiiensis | reverse complement strand
AAAGACATGAAACAGTTAAAAGGAAAATGATTTAGGGGCCGTTCAGTGACTTATGTCTCATCATGACTCAGTGTCAGTCACATTACTGCCTTTTCCACTTCCAATACACAGCTTGGGAAGATGTTTAAAGGAGGAGTTTGACCATTTTTTTTAGCTGATTTGCCTTCTTGTTAAGAGTTAAAGAAGATGATTGACACCAGTCTCACAAAATTTTAAGCTAGCGGCAGCAGTTGTTAAGCTAGCATTAGAGCAAAGCAGAAACAGCTAGCATGTCTTTCCAAATGTAGCGCCATTTAATAGCGCTGATTAGCATGTTAATTAGCATTTTTAGATGCCTGTATGAAAGATAAACTCTTTTATTTTTGTTTTATTTGTAAAATAAGATGTAACATATCAATCAGTGAGCTTTAAGGTCTTGGTTGGTGGTTTTTGGTTCCTCTTGAGAGAGCTAGCTAACTTTTCTCCTCTTGTTTTGAGGCTTTATGCTAATCTAAGCTAGCCCGCTGCTGTTGGTGGCTTCATTTTTACCATACAGACGTCAGTGTGGTATCAGTCTTCTCATGTTACTCTAGCCAAGAAAGCAAATGAGCTTTTGACCTTAAATGTTAACTACTTTCATGAATCAGAAGGGAGGCACCAAATCTGTCTGGAGAGCAGTTTACCCTTCAGTTTGGAGTAAATTTACTTTCTGGAAATCCAAAAGTGCAATCGTGTCCAGTAGTTCAATGACTCGTCAAGTGGTTCAGTCTGACACCAAATCCTCAGCCTTTCTGAAGCTCTCCAACACAAAGATAAAGCTTAGAAAGTCAAATAAATACGTCTGTAAACATGAAGAAGAGACAGCAGGCCCAGCAGTCTCTCAGAAACAAACACTTGTTGCCATTAACACTCAGGTCTCGAACTGACCAATGCCAGCTGGCGTCCAGTGGGAAAATATGTTTACTTGTGGACTTGTTTGTTTGAAAATGGTTGCCGGTACTTAAGATCAGGCCAGTCAGCGTTGCGCCTTCAAATGCAATCCAAGTGCAACAACCATGCTGCCAAAAGTAACTTCACCAGAGATACTTTATTTTTAGAGACTTCATGACAAGACTTGATTATAAGCTTTTCAATCTTCTTCTTGGCTTTCAGTCTTTTCATTTTCAAAAAAACATTTAGACGTCTAATACATATTTTCACCGAGTGCTTGGCTTTAAAGGTCGATGTCCAGTGATCGGTCAACCCAGTTCGGACAGAGTGCAATATTTCATTCATGGTCCTCAGATGATGAACCTAATGATCCCAGTCTTACATGCTAGCAACAAAAATTCGTTCTGTATTTATGACTAAACACCTGCAAAACTAAAGAACTACCCATCAGCCTCATTTTATTTTTATATTTGACTCTATTCACATGCAAAACTCAGATTGTAAACATGTTAAAGATTATCCCGGCTAAATATTAGCATATTAGCTTTGTCATGGTGAGTTTGTTAGCATGCATTGGCGTTTAGCACAAATTACAGCCTCATAAAGCTGCTAGCATGAAAGTAGGTTCTTAGTCCGATTAAGAAAGTCAAAAGCTATAAGTTTCTTCAGGTCAGTAATTCACAAAACCTCTTTAAGTGTGGTTTTGACCCCTTGTCTCATTTCTCTGATGGAATATCTCCAGTGCTGAGATAAAGATCTGACTTCGGAAAATAAAAGCTCTGACTTAGTTGTATTTCTTTAAATCCATCACAGTTGTCCTGGGCAGCACTAAGCTCATCTTACAGACATGATTCCTTAAAAAAAGCAACAAGAGGAAAACCGATGGCAAACAAAATGCTGACTGAAATGGTGGCAAATTTATGCCCACAGTCTACAGGCTAAATTTTCTAGGAATTTCCTGGAAAGAGTGATGTAATTTTGATAGAAAAAAAAACTACTTTAGAGACAGTGTTTAGTTGGTCTATTTTACATAATTCAAGATTTGTAATTACATGCCTCCTGTCTGACAGGTCAACCAAACATGCAGAAATGGTTTATACTGACTTCAGGCAAGCATATAATTCAACAAATCTGAGGAATAAATAAAACTTTAAAGCTCCCTCTTGAGCTTAGAAACAATAGTCTTGCAAAAAAATGATTCATAAATCCACATTTTAGTTTATTTCCAGAGCTTTAACCACATCTAATGGTCTTCCACTGCAGATAGTTTGATGTTACATGACTGGTGATGTATATTTACTGAAACTCATGTTATAACTGAGCAAACTGCAACCACTGAGGAAGACCATGAGATATGTGAAAGCTCATTATCTTGTAGCCAGTTCCTCTGGTGGATTTTATATTTTTTTTAACTTCAGTTTTACTTGATTTTGTAAAAAGAAAAGAAAAGAAAAGGGTGTCCAATAGTCTGTGTAGACAGATCAAAGAATTTCCTTTTTATTTGGTGTAAATTTGTATTTAAATTACATTTTTCTTCCAAAGAAGTTATTTGGAAGTGATGGAGTCATAAAAAAGATGAAGAAACCTACACACTATTTTGTTCAAAATCTGAAAAAAGTTCAAGAGTTTAGTTATTTCTTTTATTTTTTTCAGTCATAATTTCGTCACCCCTGGTGGGGGTCATGACCCCCATGATGGTTATTAGCTCGTCAGGCTGTGTGATGAAGTCTTGGTGTTGTTGTGGCTTGTTTACTTGTTGTCTGACTGAGGTCTGTTTGTCAGTTTAGTCAGCAGAGGTGTAACTGCAGCTGCAGCCCACATTGTTTCACTGGATAAACAAACCGCCATCTGGAGGCTCATAAAACAAAACCAGACACGTAGTCTGTCTGTAAAGGTGCTTCACTGCCTCATGTTACAGGCTCAGAGTTGCAGGTTATGCGACATTAATATCCAGTGATACTGATCATATTATGGTTTGGATTTAATTCAGTGTGAATAAACAGATTTCCCTGAAAAGATGATCTTAAATTAAATGAAGCTGAAAGTTTGTTGACCTGAAGAAAATTTCTTTTTCACATTCAGATAACTGGAATAATTTGATCGACGTGGCTCAGTATCTCACAATGACATCAGTGTTGAAAACAGCGAGGAGCAAATCATGCTGATGAGATCTTTAATCAGAGAAAACAAAGTGTGAACCGTGTGATCGTGTTGATTTGTGTGCGTTCAGCTGAAATAGGCCATTTGATCTGCAGACACAGCCAAAAATTTTAAAAGTGCTTTATTTCTTATCTTATTTGCTTATTAATACTGTTTGTCAGTGATGTTTTTAGTGGAATTCAGATGGATTTCTGTGGAATAATTGCAGCACAATCTCATTTTAAAAAAATAACCATTCAATTTTTGACCTTAAAAGGATTTTACCAAAGATACTGCAGCTATTTGTCATGTTCAAGAAAACATAATTCTGTTACAGAAATTTGCCAAATCAGTGTTTCAGAATATCATCATTGTTTACAACAGCATGGAGCAATTCATCCTTACGAGATCTTTAATCAGTGACAACAAAATGCACAGTGTGTGTTCATTTTGATTTGTGTGCGTGCAGCTGAAACCGGCCTTGTGATCTGCAGGAAGCCACACCACACTGAACGTCTTTGTACTGGGGGGGATGAAAGGGAGCAAAGTCATCTGACAGCCATAAGAGACCAGTCTTGTTTTCTCTCTCTCTCTCTAACAGTTTAGGGCTGCGACCATGAGGGTGTCACTTTTCCTTTAATGCTGCAGGGCTCCTCTGTTGCTGGCAGCATCTACAAAGTGTTGTGCCGCTGTCAATATTCTCATTCTCCTCCCCAAATCCAGGTTACGCAATCCAGGAGTCACACAATATGACGACTGTTCTGAGCTCCACAGGACGTTTAAGCACCTTAATCTGTTTCGGTGGGAATGAACAGTAAAGTTGTGTGGTAATTAAAAAAACAACTTTGTTACATGCTTTCCTGTTTTAACTGAGTGAACACACAGTTTTGGGCTCTTTAATGAGTGTGAAAGAGAAAGCAGTGATTGTAGGTTGGAGTATTAGGCACACAAGAGTCCAGCCATGGGTGAAGCTCTGTGAGGCTGCAGGTCTTAGCGTTTTAGACCAGAGTTCAGCCTCTGTGTGACGCTACACACTCAGAGGATATCAAGTTTTTATGACGGCAATGTTAGCGACAAGTTTTGTAAGATAGCAACGTAAAGATTCACAATGCATTTTGGTCCTGGACTCAAGTTGGGCCCATTTAATTCCCCATCTGGGCATGTTACAGCTGCTATCCTCCAGTGTGGACTGACAGCAAAGCCAGTTTCTGTATTCATGCCAGAATTGGTCCAGATGTGGAAGTAGCATCTGACTATCAAGCTGTATGTGGGCCAGACTTGAGCCAAAGAGCTGGACATATATCTAGCTAAAAGAAACACAGATGTGTCAGACATTTGTAGTTCGCTACAGATGTGTCAAACAAACCGTTGGCAGTTACATCCAAATTAAACCAAATATTAACACCAGGACAATCAATACAGCCAGACAGGAGCTGAACACAGTTTGTGTCTGAACCACCTCAAACTCTTCATGCTATTTAAATGATGTAATGACAAAGTTAGCATCTTGGAATAATGCGTGAAAGCTTCCAGATTGGAATAAGAGGACTTTTTTCTGTCTTTCCCATTCTGCAAGCATGACGTGGATGCAGCATGAGACCAAGTGTTGCTTTGAGCTAATTGCTAACATCAGTAAATTAGCAGGTGTATTCTTTACCATGTGTTCAACTTTAACATTTAAGCATGCTCAGATTTGCTAATTAGCACAACACAAAGTGCAGCTATGTCATAAGTTTTGCAGGTTTTTGGTCAAAAGCCAAATTATTACAAACCGAAATTTTGACCTGATGATGGTGTTTTAAGAAAATCATATAAGTTGTTACTTGTTCCTCCAGTGGAAAACACAAATCTTTGCATCAAATTTCATGAGAATACTTCCAATAAAAGTTGAGAAACATCAAGGGGATCAACAAACTTGTGACGATACATCATCTGGGGACCCTGAATGTCTGCAGAAAACTTTATAACAAATTTTATAACAATGTTGAGATCTTCTGAATGGCAGCCTCATGTTTTAGTAGGTTAGCAGAAAAGGAGCAAGCAATGGTTCTAACTTTAGCAGTAGTTTCTCTCAGATTCCTTTTGCGGAGACAGAATGTAATAACATCACCACAAAAAAAGGCACTGAGGCTGTTTTATAACGCGTGGATTAATATTCTGTTGCTATGACAGATTTAACACTCACCTACATATTTGTTCCACTAGATTTTATAACGTGTGACAGTGGTTTTCATCATGGAATAATCTGGTTTGTAAACCCTCGGACACAAGTCTAAATTCCTCCAGTGGGAAAATAAACAGTGACATGCAGCAGCAGCTCTCACGGCTGACAGAGTTCCTGGCTCCGGTCAGAAGAAACTGTCAAGATTGTTGAGGAGTAAAGCAACAGCAGCGAGCCATGAAGGGACATGAGACAGGAGGCCGATCCTGGGAGACAGTTGCCATTTGGCCGCCACTACAAAGCTCTCAGGGCCAAGTGATTCCTGTAAATCTGAAACCAGGACAGGCGGTGTATGGCTGAAGAATTCAACGAGTCCACTCATCAAGGTGAATTGTGGGCTCGAATAGTTTCAGCAGCCGTGCTACTAGAGAGAGTACTTAGAGAATATGGATGACTGTTTTGGTTTAACGTCTCCCGGTAGATGGAAGAACTGGGGTGACGAGTCTTACTGGGTGCGGTCCAAGAGGACACCTGTAAAAATTAATGTGAACGCGTCTCACACAAGGAGCTGACTTCATGTCAGTTTGAGGCCATAAACGTCAGACACTCAAGGTGATGTGAAGACGAACAGCTGCTCTACAGATTTTTTATTAGCACTTGTGGCATTAAAGTGAATGAAAGCAAAAATAATGGCTGTTAAAATCTGAATGAGTCACTGAAAACATAATTAAGTAGTTACATCACTGTTGAACATATAGCAACGACATAATTAACTTTAATAAGCACTTAACTGACTTTATGAGGTCAAAATTTCCCCCTTGTCAAAATTTCAAATTATGCATTTTCAAAAACTGTATTTACATTGTACTGCATATAATTTTTTAGCATGTATCTAGTATCTACAATTCAAAAACTGCTCAATTATTGCTCAATTCAGTGAGCTAATCTTGTAGCTCAAACTGTCCTGTATTGTCATTTAAGTGACTATTTCATTTATTAAAGTCAGAATTAATAAGATGTACAAAAGAAAGCAAAAATAATCCCCCTTAATCATCACCTAGTAAAATGTGTGGTGTGTGTTTGCAGAAACACAGCCCTCTGCGCGTTTTTTCTTGTATTTTTACCTTTGTTTGGGTGTCTGTGTATCAGCCTTTGGGTAGCGGGCATGTAGCCACAAGCTAATAACATCACACAGGGTTTTCAGGGCGACAAGATTCACTACAGCTGGTTGGCAGAGCAGCTTTTAGGACTCATACTGTCCTAAAAGAAAAAGGCTGAGATTTGTGTAAAATTCCCTGTTTGATTTTTTGCAAAGAGTTAGATAAAAAGATATAATATATGAGACTTAGCTTAGCTTAGCATAGAGACAGTAAACAAAAGTAAGCAGCTAGCCTGGTTCCACCCAAAGCTCAAAAATCTCCTTACCAGCAATGTAAAGTTCACTAATTCCCACATTTTATATCTAGTTTTTATAAACTGTACAGCAGAAATGAAAAAACAACCATTTTTGGTTTAAGTGGGAGTTCAGGAAACTCCAGGAAGTCTGGCTGTTGAACATAACTCCCCTTAAAACTACCAAAACTGTTGTTTAAACACTCGTGTTTGCCTATGGATTGAATTTAGGAGATTAATATGCCAATAAGTAACATTTAGGTTTTTTTCTTTTAACTTTGGGCAGAGCCAAGCTAAAACTTTCTTCTGCTTTCAGTGTTTAAGGATGCTAAGCTATGCTAAGCTAAGCTAACTGCCTCCTGGCTCTGCTCAGTTCCTCATTCAACTCTTTTACAGTCTTTCTATATTTTCCTATTGTTTGGGCGTCTTCAGAGTCATAATGGACTGTCCACAAGGAACCATAAAAACACTGGTTTCAACAATGATGGATTTTAATTAGACGCGGTTTTGCTTTGGCACCGATTCCATAGGAATTCTTTACTGGATGCCTAAAGGAGACTTTGATGACAGACAACAGCTGGAGACCACAGAATGTGTTCACAGATGTTGTGGTTCAGGAAGAGAAACATAAAGCTCAAAAACTGAAAGACTATGTCCGGAAGGAAAACCATTGTTCTATCACTGCAATCGTTGTGACACGGCCGGACAAGAATAGAAACTTAAACCTCTTTGGACATTTTAGGAGGGAAGTTGGGCTGATTTCCCCGTACAGACAGCAATCTGACAGAAAACAGACATAGGATGTGATGTCTCGTCTCCGTTTGGTTTTCCTCCTTGTTTTGTTGACCTAGCTTAGTGCCCTTGAAGAGGAAGCGGCGCTGTTATCTGCAGGCAGGGATGTGCAGCATGAGGGATGTCCTCTGTTTTGCTAACATGGCACTCCAGAGAGAAAAGTCTCCAAATGAGCCGTGGAGGAGAGGAGGTTTCTGCTTCTGGCAGAGCTTTAAGACATGACTGAGAGCAGACTGTGTTTATCTTTTTTATGTTTATCTGAAATTGCTGTATCGTTGGTTATTAGAAGCAAAATGTTTGATAGCAGTCGGACGTGAGGAATGTAAACTGCACTCTTTAACAGACCAGATGCAAATACTTGGAGGTTGCAGAGCATGAAGCACACAGTACCTGTAAAAAAAAATTTGCAAAACTTTGGTGTAATTCTCATCAGCTTTACAACAAAAACAAAAAAAAAAACAAGTGGCTGTCATCAGTTTACAAAGAGGTCTGGGTCATCTCATCCTTCTAGCAGAGGTGGTGACATCTTACACCTCTGAGGAGAGGAGGAAGCTTATGCCTCGATCCCTCAGAGAGATTTCAGATCCACAGCAGTTCCTCCGCTGCACTTTGTTGAACCCGAGGCCTCTTTTCTGACATTACAGAAACATGTCAAAGCCTCTCCGTGCCCAAATTAGGGGAGGGGGGAATTATAAACAATTACAGTCGCCATGTGAAATGCTTCAGTGTCTGTCTCTGGAAAGAATCCAGACGTTGTGATCTTGAGCATGAACCGATGCATAAACATATAGCCGAACTCTGGAGATTTATCCATAACTGTTCCACTGGAGGGTATTTGAACATCCAACACTTTGGGTCTTTGCTCATTTCCATCTGCTGCTGCTGATCATCAGATTGCAGATCTGTGTTTGTGTCTGCAAACCACATATCTGTTGAATTTATATATTTTATATGAACATTTCTACATGACATATTAAAGAGATTTTAATCAGACTTTTTCATTTGGAGGAGGAGGGAATGGTAGTTAAAGACCAGTGTTCAATTTCTTTTACAACTGAGAAAAACTGGGTGAATTTAGCAACCATCCATCCACGTTTATGTCAACAAAACCAGGTGTTTTTAATGAAATGCCAAGACATTTTCCAACCAATATTGGTGGTGAAAGGATTCGAGTTACTCCTGACGGTCTAACTGCCAACAAGTAATCCCTTACATCATCTTTTCTAACCCTGTCCAGGTGTCTTTTTGCATAAACATGAACAGACCTTAACCACAGCATTAACACAACATGACTCTGCAGCTCAGTCAACAAAAAGAAATGTTAGCATTATTTATACGTATATCTGTGGTTTACAGAAGCAGGCAACACTTATTCCATGTTGGCTGATGCCTTTAGTTTGTTCAGTATTAATGGCGAGATGATGTCATTGTCTATGTGCACAGCTTTGTTTCCATCTGTCCTCCCTCTGCTCCACAAACTATCAATCAAGTTATTTATTTAAAAGACTCTAAATGCATTGTTTTGTTTTAAAGAGGCTCCTGACCAGATGTTACATTCGTTAAAAGTTGAGATAAATTTGACATAAATTTGGGATAATTGTGGTTGAAAAGTAACAGTTTTTTTAGAAGTCTAGTTTACGTAAATACTTTTTTGCAACAGCAATGCAGTTATTATATCTCAGTAACTACACATTGAAATGTTTTGACCCACAAATGATCACAAAAACTGTGCTAAGTTTGAGCCTTGTCATTTTAAACCTTGTTGTTTTCTCTGATTTCTTGCTTGCAGACATAATGATTTCAATGACGCTCATGACATCTGCAACAAAAACAACA
This sequence comes from Ctenochaetus hawaiiensis, assembly GCA_029783645.1. Classification (NCBI taxonomy): domain Eukaryota; kingdom Metazoa; phylum Chordata; class Actinopteri; order Acanthuriformes; family Acanthuridae; genus Ctenochaetus; species Ctenochaetus hawaiiensis. Next base: position 4,455,633 of record JAPZDY010000008.1, on the reverse strand, counting down.
AAAAAGCATCTTCTTACAGACTTGTTGGGTCATTAATGATGCTATAATAAATCAAATAATAAGTGAGAAACTTTTTTTTTCATTATGGTCGATATGGTGACAGATGAGAAAGATTTGGCTTGAGTTCAACTTTAGTTAATATTTGGAGATCAGCTTTGTTTTCTCTGTGGGATTGTGTTTAATGTCACCCAGCCGGGCGAGTGGGACGTAAATAAAGCTCCATAATGGGGCAACTGAGATTTAAAAGACTACAAGATTTTTATGAGAAACTACGGTCCAGTTTGAACTCTGACAAAGTTTTGTTTTTCCGAGGAAATCCTGCTGCGATTAAAAAGTGTCCTGGGAGATGAATTTGTTTGTAGTTTAAGGTCATTTCTTTCTAATAACAAACTTTTGTCAGTAAATGTGTTCAGTGTAAAGTGTTCAGAATATAAATACAATGATGACCAGATACAATCAACCCTTTGACACATTCACATTAGTCATAAAATACAGGAGCTTGTCAAGATCACCAGAATAACTTTGGGCAGGAAAACAGTTGCAGCAACAAAACATCTTGAAAGCATTTCAAGCAAAGTCTCTTTGCTACTGATAACAAGATAAAGCTATGCTTTTGAAACAAGAGGAACAAACTAGATAAATGTGTGGAATTGCCCTTTAAACTCAGGCCAAACACAGATGAAAAAGCCTTTGAAATGGAGAACGTTGCTTCAGTTCAGCTCCCAACAATTAATATTGTTTGGTTGTTCTCCCTCAACGCCAAAACCGCCGCAGGGGGTTTCATGCAAGAATAAAGGGGGAGGGAGAGGCGGACATTATTCACTTTCACTTATTCATGAGTAATGATGAAACAGGAGAAGCAGATTTATCTTCTCAATAAGTCAGCTATGACTCCTCTGTATTGTATGTGTTCATTCAGTTCTGGAAAAGCTTCCTGGACGTGGATCATTTTGGATAATATTTAACTTTTAACTGCAGTGTGATGGCTTTCGGTAAACCAGGTAATCTAATTAGAGTTGCAAATGACTCTGTGGGACAAAGTCACTATTATTCAAAGTCACCAACATCCTCTTTTTCTCTGGACACCTCAGCTCTCCAGGGATGTTATATAACTTATGTTAATGTATAACTTATTTCATCTTATTTATTATCTTTTTTGTTTTCTTTTATTCTATGTCTAGGTTTGCACTGATGGAGCTGCTCTTAATCTCATTGTACATGTGTATAGTGACAATAAAGGCATTCTATTCTATTC
>JAPZDY010000008.1:4438105-4454278 GCA_029783645.1 Ctenochaetus hawaiiensis | reverse complement strand
CTATTCTATTCTATTTTATTCTATTCTATTCTATTCTATTCTATTCTATTCTATTCTATTCTATGTTTTTTTCTGTGGCTTAAAGGTCTAGTGTTAAAGATTTATGTAATAGATCTGACACAAATTATTCAGAGTTGTATATGATAACCTGAAAATAAGAATTTATATTTTTCATTACCTTAGAATCGGCTCTTTATATCTACAGAGGGGGATTCCTTCAGAGGAATCCATCATTTTGCACAGTCATGTTTCTACAGAAGCCCAGAGAGGACAAACCAAACACTGGCTCTTTTATTTTTAATTATTTTTCATGAGTTATGCTTCCTTCAGAGGCTTTTATGCCTTCTTGGAAGTAGAGGGTAAGCTAAAGGGTAAAATTCAATTGGTTGCAATATGCAACCTTACCACTTAAGCTTTAGTATGTTTAAAGCTAGATTCATTTTTTTCATTTTTGGGGGACTAATTGGAGAACATTTTTAACAAATCCAATACTGAGTGCGAGCACTGCAGATGGCTGCTGCAAAAAAAGGCTGGGATCTTATTTTCTACTAAAGGTGCTTGTTTTTTTTGACACTGGCAGGCTCAGGTTGTTATTTAGAAAGTCTGAAAAACTTCTTGGAAAGGATCCCCGCTAAGAACTTTTTCCATCTGTGTTTTTGGAGTAATTTTTGACAGCCGTCTCCACACAAATCTCATTACCAAAACAGCATTTTTTCCACTCTGAACATGTAGCTCGTCTGATCCTTTTACCCCATAGCTGCTAAAAACTTGGATCCATGTTTTCATCACATCCAGACTCGATTAATAGCCGTAACATCTCTGCAAGTCCAAAATAAACTCCAGTCCATCAGAAAACTGCTGCTCACTCACTCCTGTGACCACATCACCTCTGTACTAAATATTTTGTTCAAGAAACAGATTTAATTCAAGGTTGTTGCCTTAACTTGAAGCCCCCTCCTACCTCCAAGACCTTCTCCACCACCACAGCGCCCCCTGTACAGCATCCTCCTGTCCCCTCTCTATAAAAACCTGTTTGCTTCTCCAACACATCTGTATCTGCATCAATCTGTGTTCAAAAAATCACACAAAACTCCCATTTTCTCACAACTTCTCTCATGGTGTTTTTATTTACATTGGATTTTTCTAACTTGTGATGCAAATCATCCTTATCTTTCACCAGACGTGCTCTCTTGCAGCAAATATAAAATTTATTTTTTGTTTCTCCCGTTTTTGACACTTGTGTTCTTCTTTTCCTCCCAGCTGTAAAGCTGTCTGCCTCCCCACATCCTGCTTTCTCTCCCTGTCTTACAAATCTCAAATCTCACTCCTCCTCCTCCTTCCTCCTTCCTGCACTGTCTTCACTGTAAATGCTAAACTGTGCCTGTGGTTTCTCTGTTTTGCAGGAGGTCAGCCAGACAAAGACATCATGAGTGACCGGTTCGACTGTAAAAACTGCAAGGAGTCCCTGTGTGGACGCAAATACATCCAGGTGGAGGAGAAACCTCACTGCATCCCCTGCTACGACCGCCTGTACGCCAACACCTGCCAGGAGTGTAAAGAAATCATCAGTCACAATGCAAAGGTGAGATTTACTTCTACAGTGGTGGAAAGTAACTAAGTACATTTACTCAACTACTGTGCTGACTTGATATTTTAAAATAATTTAACCTTCCTTGCAAATATTCATTCATGCTTTATGCTTTCATTTCAGAGGGGAATCTTGTACTTTGTGCTCCATGATGTTTAATTAAAAGCTTTAGTGTCATAATAGATTGAAATATAACAGAAAGTATGACAAGATTTTTAGAAATTTAAGTTGTGGCTGAATCTTAACCTGATGTGTCCAGGTTTATGCGATCAGGTATCTTAATTGTTAGATCAACAGTTCAAAACCCAAAGATGTTTTGTTTATAAGGATCTAAAAAAGGGAAAAGCTGGAGCCAGGAAATAGTTGGCCTTTCGCTGAGAAATTAGGAAAAACAGTTGTCCAAATAGTTGCATTTTTATTTTATGTTGATCACAAAATCATGTCAACTTTGTAACAAATAAAAAGTATTGCTTTGCCTTAAATATACCAAAGACTATATAATGTAGAATGAGTTCAAATTAACCTCACCTTAATCAACTTAAGTACAACATTGAAATGTTAAAGCATGACTGATAATAAAAATCAAATATAAAATTAGAATGACTGAATTGTCGATGTATTCAAGTTTCAGTTTAGATTCAAGGCAAACCTGTTGGCTATAAAACATCATCACTCAGTCACTTTGTGTGAAACTTTGTCAAAATCAGTGTATAACTTCTTGGGCTATGACCAAAAACAAATTTTGTGAAGTTACTTGACCCTAAGTTTTGACCAGCAAATTGTTTACAGTTTATCTGTGAGTCCAAGTGGATGCCTGTCCATAATGTGAGGAAAATCCCTCAAGGTATTTTTGAATTATTGAGTTCACAAGAACGAGTCAGACGGACAGTCAGAAAACATGAAGCCTCCAGCCACTGCACAGAGGCATGGGAACAAAATGACACTAACAGGGGCGACTCTGCCTCTATAAGGACTTTTTTTTACCTTTTTAGTACATGTAAATAATAATACTTGAGCTCTTTTACTCAAGTAACATTTTGAAATGAGGACTTTAAATGGTAGTGGTGTTTTAGGATTAAACGTCTCACTGCATTCGAATAAATTTTCAAACTGCTTTAACAAAACGGATGACATTCCTGGAAAACACAACTTCACTAACAGAACATTAAAATTGTCTGTAATCTCCTCTTGGTTACCTAAAAAGCCATAGTTAGTGAAAATTAAAACACTCATGGAGGCCTTCACTGCCCTGTGAGTTACTGACTCGCTGTGAGGGATCGGCTGTAAATTTCGCTCCTGTTTGCTTTGGCCGACCCTCGTCTGCACAAGACATAACAACATTGATCCATTATCCTTCATCGTCCCTCCTGCTTTAGATGTTTCTTTTACTGTGAAACACTGCACCTCGAAAATAAGTTATTCACTGAATGATCAATGGAGCCATTTATCAGAGTCCGCTTGAACTGCAGATGAACTGGAACACAAACACCCCTAAGAAAGAAACTGCAAAAAATGGGTTATTTTGATTTTTAAATAGAAAAAAAATGCACAAAAATGTCTTTGATGCCAGTGTTACTCTTCTGTTTGGAGGACAGCTGGATGTCTTCAGCATTAAAAAAAACATTTAAAACACTGATGTTTCTTTGTGCGGGGAACCAAATTTAAAGTGCATGCCCCAAAGTTCAGTTTTGCACACAGGTAAAACAGTCGTACATATTTCCTTCAGTGGAGGGCAGATTCACAGTCAGGTGACCTTCATCCTCACGGTTATAAAAAAATCACATGGTTTACGCTGTGAAACCGTTGCAGTTTGGTTTCATTAAGGCATCAAATCTACTTGGTTACAGCAAATATGTCACTGATCTGTGACTTATTTATTTCTATTTATGTCCAGTGTGTGGGATTTAGTGACACCTAGAGGTGAAGATACAGATTACAACAAATTAAGTAACACTAAAGTTATGAAAACACAACTTTTGTTATCTTCAAGTGATTAAACACAAGTGAAAACATACTTAAACTCATATTATCTTATTCATACTCCATATCTATCATATTCTGCAGTTAGATATCCCATAATCTTTTGCTGTGGACCTTTAAATAGTTTTTATTATCATTTATTCTTTAGTTAAATTTCATATTTATGGCCTTTTTCTGGAGAGGCTTTTAAATTAAAACGCCATCAACTTCATTACTCGTATTTAGGATTCTATTTTTATGATTTCTTGATGACAATCTGTAAAATACCTCTTATTTTAATCATTTTTTGTCTCTTGTTTGCTTATTTCATCTCTTTTAATGCCTGTTATTTTTCGTCTTGTCTGCCAGATGTCTGTGATTACTTTTGTTATTCCTATTGGGGAGGAAACACCTCTTTGGCTTCTTTCTATTCACATATGTGTTTAGTTTTAGAGTTGTGTGTCTTTTACTCTGAGGTTTTAATTCAATAAACAAGATCTTCACATGATTAATCTGAATCTCCCAGTGAAAAATAATCATATCTTAGAAATGTAACATGGGACGAAATCAACATTTGGTTGTTACAGAAAAATGTGAGTTTTAATCCTGACTGGTTTAAAAAGTCTCTAATCAGTTTGACACTCCCTCTCCTCTTCCTCCAGGAGCTCTTCTATGAAAATAAATATTACCACTCGCACTGTTTTCGCTGTTTTCGATGCGACCGCTCTCTGGCCGACGAGCCTTTCACCAGCCAGGGCAACTCGCTGGTGTGCAGCGACTGCTTCTGCAACGAGTTCTCCTCCAAGTGTGCATCCTGCGACAAGACGGTCATGCCAGGTACTGACGACAAAACACTTGAGAGAGAAAACTGTCTGTGTCCCTTTTTCACCCCTTAACACCAAGTTCACGGGCCTCCTCGGGGACAGATTCTTGAGAAATCACCCGAACGTTCAGAGAGTTCACACCCTGACTGACTTTGCAGGGATAAAGAGGCTAATGGGTTTTTGTTATCCGGAGCGTGACAGCTTAGATGTGACAGAATGATTGTTTCCTTGCTCGGCTGAAAATGTCTCCCAGCAGGGTTTGCGAGCCCTGACGACACGAGAGAGCAGCAGAGTGGTGTCAGATGACTGAAAATTACCCGAGGCCTGTGGGTAGTATGGGATGTTATAATTCACCGGTCCTTTTCTGAACTGAGCAGTCATTTTCTAAAGTTTCTGTTCGGCCTGAAAAGCCTCTAAAAGCTGCTGCCTTCTCTCCTGTTTTCTTTAAAGGTGCAGCCAAGTTGAAGTTCAAAACACCGTCATGCCTTTGGGCTGCGTTTCAGGCAGCAAAAGTCGTAAAAACATGGCTGTTGATTAAAGGACCGGACATTCAATTTCATAAGCATAACTGGCTCCAACCTTTATAAACATCTGAAATGAAGCATGTGCTTCTTAGCAAATGCAAACATGTGTAAGACCACACTTACAGCCACGTATGAGATGATTAAAATCAGTGTTTTAGTGCTGTAAGCCAGCAGGAGTGTTGCTTTGATGCAAGATAAGCTGATGTAATTACACCGTGCAGAAAGGGCTGCTGTAAAAACAGGTTGAGCCGTCACACCAAATCATCATGAGTGTTCATGTGAACGCTATCAGATTTCTCTGCGGCTTACAGTCGCAGCACAGCAGCAGAGCAGAGATCAGAGGAGCTGCCCGCAATGACACACCGGTTTGCAAATGTCATGTCAGGGAGGATGTCAACAAACAATCACAAACATCTCAGGTTCGGTCCTCATCTGCTCCCTCTCTCCTTCACGGACAGGATCGAAGATGCTGGAGTACGGCGACTCCGCGTGGCACGAGGACTGTTTTACGTGTCACGGCTGTGACAAGCCGATCGGCTCCGAGGCCTTCATCCCGGACAAAAACAACTACTACTGTGTGCCGTGCTACGAGGGCAGGTTCGCTCCTCAGTGCAGCCACTGCAAAAAGGTGAACCAGGCCTCATAAAATCTGTTTTTAAATGACTGTAGGGCTGCAAAATATCAGTCATTCTCATCGCAGCAGGAGCATCTTTGTGCTCAAACGTTGTCAGGTTTCAGATCTTACTGATACAGTCTGTGTTTTTCGTGTCCTGCAGGCTCTGACTAAAGGAGGGGTGACCTACAAGGACGAGGTGTGGCACAGGGAGTGTTTTGTCTGCTCAGGCTGCAAAGCACCGCTGGCTGGCCAGTCCTTCACCTCGCAGGGAGACTGTCCGTACTGCGTCAAGTGTTTCAGCAGCCTGTATGCCAAAAAGTGTGCCGGCTGCAACACGGCCATCACAGGTCAGCACAGTGCGCACTCACAGAGGCTGTGGCACAATATCTCTGGTTTATTTCAGATTTGTTGTTATTATCTCCACTTATTCATGTCTGTCTTTACTCTTTCTAACATCTTGATTAAATGCCAAAACATTTATCTTCACTGAACGAGGAAAGGCAGTCGGGTTACTCAGGTTTGATGTCTTGGCTCTGGTCCTTTTTCTGCCTGTTTTGTATGTTTGCATATGTATTCGTCCCCATGTGTTGTGCGATTTCTCCTGATTTTCCAAAGAAATAAGGCCCAGATTAAAGCCATGTGATGTCGTGTTTTGCGGTCGAGTGCTTTCCATGTGAACAAGCAGCAGTAGAAAATGTTTGGTTTGAATTGGCCGAAACCTAAAAAGGTTTTTAGATACTTTACCAAACAGCTGCTCATTGCTTATATGCAATATTGTTAATGTGGAGTCAGGTCTCAACTGATGATTTTGAAGAAATATTTGGCTATTTAGCTTATAAATGTTTCACTGTGCTTACTAACAAAGTGTCTGTCTGCTGTTTGGTGATGAGCAGGTGGGTTAAAGTGGGTTTTTAGATCTTTTTCACAAAGAGCAGCTGCAAAGAGATTTCATCAAAACATTAAAGTTGAAAGCTGAGCAGCTAAATCATGAGGTCTAAGCTTCTGTAAAATCTGTGCATCATATCAGCGTTATACACTGATATTATACACTGCTATTACGGAAACTTTATATATAAAGACAGTGTAAAGCCCCTTTGAGGCAAACAAACATATAAAACAAAGACTGAACCAGTTTTCACCAGGATCACAAAAACCAAAACTTACAGCTTCAAAATAATTTAAAAGCCGCTATAATCACATAAAAACACTGGCTTTAAGGGAACACAGGGGGACATGAAGATTAAAGAAAAGACAACACAGATATTCAAATATTAAACGTCTATTATCTTCTTTGTGTAACTGGCAAAGAATATTAACCTGCCAGAGTTTAATTAAAATTTGAATTATATGTTTTTGACCACATCTATAGACTAAAACACCAGCAGGTTGAAAGAGCTGGCAGTGTTTTCTCACCTTTACTGCCGACTGCTGATGTTATCATGAATTCATTTAAGTCGTATCCTCAGTGTTGCAACTCTGTTTTTAAACTCTATTTTCCGCTCCTCGTGAAACATTCCTTCATTGGTGGCTCATGTGTATGTTTCTGCATCTCGCAGGGTTTGGAGATGGGAAATACATTTCCTTCGAGGACCGACAGTGGCACCAGCCCTGCTTTAAGTGTTCGCGTTGCTCCGTGTCGCTGGTGGGATCCGGCTTCTTTCCTGACCGCAGCCAGATTCTGTGTTCAGACTGCAACAACGACGACTGACCGAACCACCTGCACCGGGCGCAGCGAATGCATCAAGCACTGCAGACACCGGCGAACCTCAGCCGTGCACATGAACACTGCAATGTTACTGATCCACTCACAGTGTAAAGCTGATACAGAACTCAGCATTTTACAATTCAAAACTCCCATCCGGCTTTTAGCACATTGACATCCATGTAAAACGTCTGCAGAAACGTCCTGAAGTATGTGTACGCCTTTGTTTATCTTTATTTTATGTTTTGCACATCAAAGACTTAATAAAATATACAAAAGATACACAGAAACCTTTAAGTTAAATTGTTTTTTTTCATGAAGGTGGGTAATACACCATTTTAAAACACTTTTCTGTCATGATCGCTTAACGATATTTACCTGCTATGACCTCTATTTCTACCTTTTTTTTTTAAACATTGCAATTAATGAAGCTGCCATCCTCTTTCACTGCTTGTATGTAAACTTACTGCTGATGTTGGAATAATGTTTATTTTATTATCCGTTTGAAACAGTCTTTATTGGCATACCTGCAATAAAAATGGTATAAAATAAAGGTCGTGTATAAATGAATTAATGCCATATTTCTTTTACAAGAACTGAACACAACACACTTACACTGAACAGTGGCCTGAGTGTAAATTATAAACTCTTCTGGTTGTTTGCTGAGGAGATAATTAAATTTAATTCTGCTTCTCTTTGCCAGACAGTAACATCTATTAGCAAAATAGCAAATCAACATTTTTTTCCACTTAAAATGTGCATAAAGGAGCTGAAATTAAATATTCCTTTTGACAATATATTGACTTTTAGAGAAAAACAATGTCCAAAAAAAGAGAAATCATAGAAAAGGTTCCTTCAAACCCAAACCCAGTTTCCCAAAGATGGTATTTCTATGTAAACTTTCCCTCACTATTACTTAAAATAATAAATATTTACAGTTCTGAACCTCTGTGCTGATCTGCTCTGATTGTGTTTATACAAGCCTCTGCCAGGCGAATATCCATGACAGGAGGAGGGGACAGAAACCAGCTGACTGCACGATGATGGACAAAGTTTTCCATTAAAGTGATTTCAGCCTTTAGTACTTTTTTCTATTTCTTTGTATAAAACCTTCTACCTTTTTCTGTCTGGCTTTAAAGTTTTCCTGAAAATATCTTAACTAGACCAAAAAAAGATAAAGGGACATTCTTGTAGAAGCTTTAAAAGTTCTACTCTGACTATAAAAAAAGCAGATCTATGATGATAACAAATATGATATTAACAATAAGAAAAAGGATATGAAAAAGGAAAATATTTGGATTTGGCCCTGACAGGTGCTAATGTGAAAATATGAGCACTCCCCTGACTCCAGGCCACTGGTATTTCCTCATAAACTGAGAAATGTAGCCGTCAAGAAGTGATAAACACTCCTGTTATATCCTCCTTTTGATCATCATTTACGACTGTGCGTAAAAGTGTTGACTTGCAGCAACAAGCCCTGTTTAAGTCTTATCACAAGATCGACTCCAGATGAAAAATAAAAGGGTCCATGTGGTGCTGCTGTTTGTTTGAGCTGTTCCCATGACTCTTCCTGAAATATTTTTGACCTTGTTTGCGGGGATGAGGAAGAGCAGTCTTATTTGGTCCCAGGAGGAGGAGGAGGAGGAGGAGGAGGAGGAAGGATGGGGCTGAAGCTCCTCAGTGAATATTGTGAATGCTGAGGGGCCGGGGACTCAAACTCAGCTGGATCCCTGCTGGTGGAGGCTGTTAAAGCCATTAGACGACGTTACTTTGACTGACAGACAGAGGAAGTGAGGGGGGCTGGACACAAGACCCTGAAGCTTACACAGTTTTTGAATTAGTTTTTTTTTTAAAAAGTCATTTAAGGTCCTCGAATGTGTCAACAGGAACATTTGAATGATGAGGTCGACTCCGAAGAGCGTCTGTTCACTTTTATAGCCAAAACACATCTGTCACGGTTTCTATCCAGAAATGATCATTTTATTTTTATTTCTCCGGTTTTCAGGAAAAAATTCCGCCTCTGTACCAGTAAAATGAATGAAACGGATCATATTTGTTGCACTCGCTGTGTCAAAATTTAAAAATGAGGCTTCATCTCTTTCAGGAGCCGCTTCATTTTTAATCCACCGACCTCACTGTCAACAGTTTACATGAGGATTGTTTCTTTGGTTGAAGATATTGCCAATGAAAACTGTTGACATGAACATCTGTGGTTGAACATCCATATCATTCTGCACTTTGTGGCTCCTGTTGATATTTTTTAAAGCCCTGAAGCTGCACAAAGGAAAATCAGCCAACCTGCACTGTATTTGACAAAAAGAGATACACAGAAAAATCTGATCCGTTCAGAAAGAATGTGTTTTAGAAACAAAATTCAAAACAGCAGTTGAACAAAACATCTGGACAGATTGCTTTTCCAACCGATAACATTGTTTATGGGTAAAACAAACCAAATAGCCACATGTGTTTCATATTTTGGCTAATCAGGTGAATTACAGCTCTGATTCCAAAATGAAAGTGAAACTCTGTATAAACCACAAAACAGAATCACCTGTTTGAACTTTCCACAGGTAAAAGGTTCATTAACAGGTGAAAGTATCATGGTTTGGTATGAAAAGAGCATTCTTGAAAAGCCTCAGTCATTCACAAGCAAGGATGGAGTGAGGTTTAACACTTTGTGAACACATGATTGGTTGGTGTTACCACATGAGCTCAGGAACATTTAAAACCACTGATCGGTTATCAGTGAACAGTTTGTTTGCAAATCATTGGATTCTGTTTTATTTACATTTTACACAAACATTATTGGAATCAGAGATGAACACAAACACAAAACTAAGGGATATTACATGGCAGAATTAATATGTTTGATGATGTTGTCGCATCACAAACCCTTGAACACCAAAGTTAAAAGAAAATATATTTATGTTTTCATCATTTGGTTAAACTTGATTTTTAACCTTATTTTCTAGACTTAAAGGAAATTGTAATTACATATGGGTTAGATGTGCAAAGTCACTTGCTGAGCTTTGGGTTGATGCTTAAAGAAATAAAGCAAAAACGTCCCATTTTTTATGAACATATATATCTTAATTGCGTTTGAGTTGAGTAGAAAAGAAGATATAAACACAACCTCACTGTTTTATTCATCATCTTCCTTCATCAGGAAGTTGCAGCAACACGAACGTTTTGTTTGGAAAAGCTCTGTTTCCAGTAAAGGTCAGCGGGAATGAAGTGAAGTTGCACTCAATACTTAACTGGCTGAAGGACTCATTATTTAAACCTGCTGCTTTTTCATGGAGGAACTGACACTTAAGTGAACACACATGCTCGTTTTTAACAACACGAGTTCATTCATTCCAATCAGGGAGCCTCAGCGGAGAGCTGTGGTGATCAACTTCTGGACTGTTCACGCCTGCATGAAACATTTGCATGTTAAGAGTCAAACTTGGAAGTTTTTGGCAGCAAAACAGATTCTTTTGAGCCTCAGACTATGTTTGCGCTTTGCTAATGTGTAGTAAATGGCTAATCTGGACTCAAAAACACATTAGTTCACTTCAGGAATCCAGTTTGGCATCAAACCGCTAAATTGAAGTTTTGATTCGGTCGATTCTTTCCGGATAATTTTCCCCAAAGTGACAGGAAATAAAACAATGATTTGCTGTTAAGTGGTGAGAGGCACATTGTACATTCATGCCTCATTACTCACACACCCCAAAGTTAAATGTGTGGAATGTTTTCTGGTGTGAGTCTGAGTTTCCAGCCAGATCGCATTACGTAGCAAAAAGGTGATGTTGAGCAGATTGAATGTGACTCATGAGTCATGGGCGGACACGTAACCTGGTCTCAACCCCACCCTCTACAGTATCTATGTGCTGGATGACTGAAGTAGACGAGGAAGTAGACAAGGGAAGAACAACTCTGACAGGAAAATGAGCAGTATGTCTCCAAACCTGTGTTTATGCTCAGTGTGCTGTCATTACCTATGAATCACAAACGGGTCAAGAAGTGAAGGCCAACTTGTAAAGTTTGGTGTCATCGCTCAACATTTCTGCTTCTTAATGCAAAAGAAAAGAGAAGAAATCAAAAAACAAAGCATAAACAATCTACAGCTATGCTACAGGGTCAATGAGTCTGTAGATAATGCTGAACAGATGTTTAAAATGTTCCTGTGGTTGATATCGAAGTATGTTCGCATGCTAACATTTACTGATTTGCAATAAACACAAACCACAACAGAGACCTGTGCTGCTATTATTAGTCCTGCGGTAATTACTTCAAATGATACTCATTCTAAGTAACAGGAGGAAACAATCTTTTGTTTTCTTGTCATAACTGGTTAATTATCTCGTTATCTTGAGATAATCCCTCAGAAGATGAAAAGTTAAATGATCGTCAGAGTTTTTACAGTTGACCCCGAAGGTGGCGTCAGTGTCACAGCCTGTTTTCATGTCAATTCATCAAAGACACTTTATTTCAGGACAATGCAAGTGTAAAATTTAAATAACGAGTGAAAACCTTAAGTAGCTGGTAGCAAAAGATTAAAAGTCCAATATGCACCAAAGCTAACAAGTTTCATCCTCCTGGAACCATGAATGTCTGGACAAATCGAGAGAATTTGAGAGGATCATCAGCAGACTTTCTATATAAGAGTTTACTGTCTTAAATCAATGAATGTCTAAGTGAAATTTCACTGAAATGCATCCAAATAGGTGAGATGTTGTTATATTTAATAACCAGAACTTGTTATCCAGTACAACAGTATAAATGCTAACTGCCTGCTAGAAAAACGGAGCAGACAAAATAAACAGTCGTTGTGTCGTTTGTACTGGATTAAATGTGACTCTGTGATGGAACAGTGGTGGAGCAGCATGAAACCCAGGATCACATTCCAGGGATTGGCTCTTCTCAGTCAGTCTCTCCATTTGTCAGCAGCTCTGGTTCCTCGTCTCCATCCCCCATTGTGGTGATGTTGCATGCCAGTAGTGGCTAATGTGCTACTCACTGCAAAATTCAAGTATTTCCAGTTAAGAGTTACTCCAAGGGAGGTCTGAGATGTTTGTTTTTAACCCAAAGATGGAAAAATAACTCCACATATTAACATAATGCTCCTGGAAAATGTATTCCTATGCCGCCATGAGATGTTTCTGGAATAAAAAATGGAGATTGGAAGAAATTCCCTTGAGGTTTTCACAAGATATTGTGATAAAAAAACTGGCCAGAAAATTGTAAGGTCACAATAACCTTGACCTTTGACCTCTGAAAACAAATCAGGTCATCCTTGAGTCCAAGTGGACCTTTGTACCAAATTTGAATATATTTCCTTGAGGTGTTCTTGAGATGTCATATTCATAAGACATGAGGTCCAAGTGACCTTTGACCTCCAAAATCGGATCAGTCCATCTTCGTGTCCAAATAGACCTTTGTACCAAATTTAGAGCAATTCCCTCGAGGCGTTTCCAAGATATTAAGTTCAAAAATGTGGCCCAGACTAATGTGAGGTCACAGTAATCTTGACCTTTGACCTTCAAAATCTAATTTGCTCATCCTCGAGCCACAGTGGATCTTTGAACCAAATTTGAACAAATTCCTTCATTCCTGAAATATCACTTTCACAAGCATGACATGAACATGAGGCCACAGTCAAGTCAACTTTATTTATAAAGCACACTTCAATCCAAAAAAAATCCCAAACCTGCTTTTTATCCATAAATGAATACATTTTACTTTACCAAAACTTGTAATTTTATATCGCAATTTTTGTCTTTTAACATGTTTTCTACATTTAAAATTCGTCTCTCTGTGCCATTTTCTTTGTGAGAACTTATTTATTACATTCTGGTGTGTTAAGTGTGCTATAAATAAAGTTTAACCATCATTATTGTGTCCTCTGTGCTCATTAACAATGTAAAACAATCTTGATTATATTTCAGTTTTTGTGTATTAGTGGTACAGATTTATTGCCTGGCATGGCAGACCAAAGAGCTCGGTGGATTGATCTGGATCCCAACAGGTTTTTTTATTTTCCACATAGATTGAATAAATAGGAAGGAATGTTATTTTTTGAATCTTTATCAGTTTACAGGCTTGACTGCAGGTGTTAACAGTTAATCTAGACAAAGTCAGAAAAACATTTTTTAGAGAAAAATCAATTTTCAACCATCCCACGAGGATCCAAGTAACACTACAGTTCACCATGTGTTTTGGCGCTACCTAGTGCAAAAGTGGGGATACTGCATGCTGAGTGCAAGGTGGTTACAATGAACTGATGGCTGTGACTTTAATTTGTTGAAAAAATAGTATCCTTGTGTTTAAAATAAATGTGTTAAAACAACATGAGGACTTTGAGTTAACAGCTGACTAAAACCTGACAACACAGTGTAAGTAACATGCAGCTGAGTGATGCCTATGTTCACTTCAGTAACTATTCTCATAAGACACATTGCGTCAGGCAGAAACTGTGCTGGCTTTTCTCTGTATTGGTTACATAAACACTGATTAAATTGAGACTCTTTCATTATGTAATTTTTTAAGGATGACATGTGTGGGAACTCCCATCAACAGTTGCTAAATTCAGAGTTTCTCTGGCGAGCGTCTGCCTGTGACAGACACAAGGAACAACAAAGATTTTGAACTACTTTAGCAAATTAACAAAATTAAACAATCCTTTGACCTCTGTGATGACTGATGCGAAGCAGTGCCTTCAGTAACAGCTACAGATGTTTTAATAAAACAAACGAAACAAATTCAATTACTGGTATTTGATTGTTTTAATGAAAAACAAACGTAATAAAAAGACCTCAAGGGTGTTCAGAGGTTACATGACTGACACTTGAGAAAAAGCACAACTTTTTTACATTGGCAAACACAGAATTTAACTATATAATATATACAATCTTTTTTAAACACTGTACAGTATGGTATGTTACTAGAAGTAGGTCTCATCGAGTAACATAAAACTTCATGTTTCTGCTTAACGGGTAGGTCAAAATAACCACGACCAAAGGTTCATGACAGGGGGAATGTTTTGAATAACACATACAAAATAAGTTGTAATATGACAACTTAAAAAAAAAAAGTTCAAAATCAGATATCGAGTTCCTCTTCTCCTCATATGTGTCCAGGTGTTCCAGATGTTTTTGTTAAAGCAACATTATGTAGCAGTGGGTTTTCTGTGCAATCTGGTGACCCGCTGTCATAAAAACTAATCCCTGGTTTCTGTATTAGTCGTAACGTACCTGCATATTATGAACAAAACTCGACTACGTCATTGCAATGTTCTGTGCTGAAAACTTGTCTTGCAGTAAACGTGCATGCTCAGACAATTTTTTAATGTTCTGAGAGTTTGCCAAGCATTACAAATGACTCAGAAAAGCAGCATGCCAAATTACATAGCCTAAACCAGATACTCTACACTGCTAACACCTGGCTGCAAGATGCTAAAACTATATCAATACAGAATGACTTGTCAATTGATCAGAAACAATCGAGCTGACTTTGCTGACAGCAAAACATCAACCACGTGCAACAACACAAGACATAACTTAGCAAGCTAGCTTAAAGTCAAACACTGAGAAGTACACTTTGGTGTCTGTCTTCAGCTTTTTGTGTTGCAAACTCTTTCCAATGACTGAAAGCTAGTTTGACATTACTGTCGTCTCCTCTTACTCAGTCACTTTTTCTTTACTCTGTAAACATCCTCTGCTGTCTATTCGTCTCTTTCATGATTTCAGTCAAGGCTGCTTAGTTAGTTTTTTTTTTTTTTTATTCCAATGCGATGTAGCAACTTTCTCTCCTTACCAGCTAACAGAACTAACTCACTGCTATAATTGGCAGTAGTTACTGGTTACTTGGGGAGAATCAATAAATCACAGACAGCTGAAGAAGAGCAGCTGAAGAAGATCAGATGGTCCAAAAAAAAAAAAAATCACCAAAAGGCAGTGATAATCGTTGTTGACTGAGACCAAGTGCTGGAAAACGGTACGTTCTGTGATCCCACCCAGTCACCCACATTACACAGCACAGTAACCGGTGATTAGGGCCCAGAATAACTGACACAGAGACCATTCACTTATTACAAGTCTGAACCATCATCATAATAAATTTGAAAAAGTTTTTTAGAGGTTAAATATTACATAATGTTGCTTTAAGCTGAATAATCCTGCAGGAGGGTAGAGGACAGAAAATGAGTAAAAGTGCTGAAGTAAAGACAGAAGTTGGAATTGCAACAATAAATTAATGAAATTATTTGAATCAAATGAATCAGCAGAAAATAAATCAGCAACTCCTTCAATCATGGAATAATAGTTTAAGTCATTTTTGGCAAATAATAACAAATAATCACTATTTCCTGCTTTTTAAATGTGAGATTTAATGCTTTTTAAATGCTTTTCTGTTATATGTGATTGTAAATGAGTGGTTTGAGTTTTGTACTGTTGGTTGGATGAAATAAGATATCTGAAAAACTCAACTTACCGCTCTCGGTTTTTTGTTGACCTTCATGTCAAATCTGAAACAAAAACAAAGTAAGGCTGTATGAGATACCAACAGATCATAAACCCGTTTTTAATGGGAATGAAAGTGAAAAGTGTTACCACTTTATGAATCATGATGAAACCTACAAACAAGCCAAAATCAAGCAAACTAAATCAAGATACATTTTTGCTTGTTGTATTTTTTCTGCCACCAACCCAGCATCTAACAAGCTGGAATCCCTGCTGGAATTGCAGCAGCACACTTGAAATTAAACTGGGGTTAAAAGATATGAAAATGTCCCAGTAACAAGCAGAATGATCTCATGAAGTTTGGAGTGCTGGTGCTGATATGCATTCGACATTTAAAAATGAAGTGTTGGACATGCAGTGTGATTCATTAACTAGCAGACTTAAACTTAAAATCTAGGTCAAGAGAGGCAAACAGAGCAGGAAAAACAGTGGAAAAGTTTAGGATGGAGTTTACAG
>JAPZDY010000008.1:4421194-4436712 GCA_029783645.1 Ctenochaetus hawaiiensis | reverse complement strand
GACTTTAAAGAATGAGAGAAGCACTTCTCCTCAGTGCATTAGGAGCACCTGTTGTGTTAATATGTGGTTAGAACAGTTTGATATGAGTCAGTTAAAACAGGTTGACAATAAATATGAGGATAACACAGCAACAAGTAACGCATCAAGTATCTTCTATAAACTAGTCACTTGTTGCATATCAACCCAGCGTGGCAGGCTACCCAAAAAAAAAAGCCCACAGTCTCCCAAAAGGGGCTTCAGGTCAAGAGTAAACATAATCTTTACCCCCAGTACAGTGTTTCTGGGTTATACCCGTGGAACCAAGTTTTAAGTCAGCAGTGAAATCTAAATGGGAATGCTTCAGTCGTCACAAAATCTTGTTTAACTCAGGTGCTGACAAAGATTAAGTAATATAAGTTGTCCAATGCCAAAAAATTGAAAGTCACAGCTTGCACCTGCTACAGAAAGATTGCCATTGCTCAGTATGAGCGCAAAAGATAAAGTCTCAGTTTTTCGATTGATCCTCCTAAACACGCTGTCCAACTTCAAGCACAACTAATTTGCTCACGGGAGTTGTTGTCTAGTCTGCATGTGAACATGCTGATCTGCCATGAACAGATTCATCTCCTTCATTAGAAATCTTTTATTTAAAGGTCTGTAAACAGCACAATCAGAAAGAAAACAAAGCACAGATTAAAAAGCATGCTGACACACCGTGTCTCGACCTTGTACCTGTGTCTATTTTTGTTCTTCCTCTTCTTGTGGCTTCCATGATGGCTGCCTGAGGAGGTGGAGGAAGCAGCCTTCTGAGGTTTTAGGTCCTGCAGTGTGGAATCCACATCTTCTGTATCCTCTTGGCTGGGCTCGTTCTCTTGGTTCTGGAGATCTGGAGATGCGTCACTTTCTGTGCCACTGCCTGCCTCACCTGAAGTGACACAGAAAAAAGCACAAATTTAATGTCAGAAAGTACCAAAGACTATGAAAGAGAAGCTTTTACACTACTCATATGGTGAAATGTACAAAAACAACTCACGTTTTTCATTCATATGATCTGGTATCCCACCAAGTGCACATACTGCCTGAAAAATTAACACAAAGAGTGAAGTTGCAAGCAAATCTTTAAAGAAACTGACCATCTCATATAATGTGTTTTAAAAGTACAATAAGAGAGACACTTACTGCAACTGAAGTGACTGACGACTTGCTGAATAAACGTTCTGCTTCCTTAAATTTTCTATTCCTTCTGTCCGTTTTACTGTTGGAGTTCCTGTTAGAATTTCAGAGATATTGTTAGGAAGTAGCTCATTATTAACTGGAATAGCACAGAGCTCCCAACACATACCTCATAAATAATTGCAGTAGTAATTAACCATTTAAACGTCATTTTTCACTCAATAATAAAGCTAAGTTTCAGGGTTTACAAATCCCTTGAGCTTACTGTGCTTTTAATTTCTGCAAAATATTCAATATATCGCATCATTGTTTCTCTACAATTCACTTAAAAACAAACAGTGCTGTCATGCAGACAGTCTAAAAGAACTGTATCTGATGATAATTACTTTTGGTTGGTGAGGTATCTGTCCCATCCTCTGATGATGTTGCCATACATCTGGGTGTCTTCTAAGTAGCTGCCTTCAAATGCATATATCTGCCTTTCCAAGTTCACAAGCGTCTCCTTAGATACAGAGGAAAATAAAAGGAAACTTGAGTTAATTGTGAAAGATAGTAGGATATGTGTACAGATCATCAACCAGATGTGAGGGCATGCTGTCAGATTTGAATTTGAGGGAGATTTCGGGTTTAGGGATGCAGAGACAGATGGGTTACCAACTGAGATTAAAGTAGAGATAAGATGAGTGAAAAGCAAAATAAAACTACGGTATTACTGGTAACCCTGGACTAGTATCTGATAACTTTTGCTGACATCCAGTATTTTTCTTTTGATTTGAGGTCCAAAATATTTCTGACCTGAATAGGTGATCGCTAAACAAATAATAGCAGCCACGTAACGTAATATTAGCCAATAAGGCGAGAACTTTAGCAACAGGCGGTTAAAATGCAGCTATCCAAGCTAGTTAGCATATTCAGGCAACAACGCTGCAACAGCGCCCTCAAGCGCTGAAACGCCGATATTTAGACATACATGTAGTCGTGCAGTTAATAGAAATTGCCATTATTATGAACTGACAATCGAGTCAATTTAAGATAGTTTAATAACGTGCCGTTAGTAATATATGGCTTGCTGGCTAAGTTAGCAAAAACTAATCACTCTACTGAAGTGAACGAGCTATAGCTAACGTTAGCAACCGCTGTTGTTAGCTTAGCAATTAGCGAGGCCTCGGCTACCAAACGGCAACAAACGCTGACATTAAAGTTACAAAAAGCTGTAATTTTAAATAGTTAAATACTTAGTATCGCCTTTATCTTTGACGAAATTACGGTAATATGTACTTACGGCAAGTTCTTGTTTCCTCTTCACCAGTTCCGCGAGCTCCCGCCGGGTGTCCGGGATCTGTGGCGGAGTGGTCCGCGCGTGCATCGCCATGATGGATGTGGCTCTGTAACATACAAACAAAACCGAGGCGGGTTTGTGTATGAGACATGCATGAGAAACCGTGAATCTACCGAGAGGTGGCGCTGAATGACAACAGGAAGTCAGACCGAACCACACTGTTTTTTCTTCGCCATAGCAACTTGATCTGTGAAGACCTCTGAGTGTTTTTTATGGTCTCAGATTTACTGACTTTATTAACAATAACTTAAGACGTGATATTCAACTGAGCCATGGGCAACATGTAACGAGGTCTTAATAAAAGTGAGTGTAAGTGAAAACTTTATTTCATTCTAGCTAATAAATATGATGTGTTAAAATGCTCTTCTGATCTTAAAGCAGATGGGACCTCAGCTTAGACCGTTTTATCTTTAATACCAACAAAATACCAACCAGTGATGATGATAAATCGAGAAAAGAAGGGCTTTTCCTCTCAAGCCAAGAGATTCCCCTCACACGTCTGTCTGGTAAGAAATTCAACCCTGCTAACCTTAAAATAAACTCACAGCAAGCTAATCAAAACTAACTTAAACATGATGATGTGTAATTTTTCAGAATAGAAATCCAGGACCAGGCAGCTATGACTGCGTTTCCAGTGCTGAAGTCATAAGTCCTTCCTTCTCAAAGAAAGGCACTACAGGCTTTGTTTCACCCAAGGTCAGGACCTGAATGATCATGTGCGCTGATTTTGTTTCAGACTGAAATATCTCAACAACCAGTGGACACATTGCTATAAAGTTTTGCACATACAATCCTGGTCTGATTCATGCCTGGACATTGGTACCCTACTGTTACAAATCTGTGTGAAAGTTTGAGAAACCTCGCTCTCAGATTCATAATCCATGCACGTTTTATATTAAACTGTGGAAAATGTGGCTTATGGATCAGAAGGCACAATCCATAAGGGTTTGAGGGTGAACATCAGCATTGTCATTGTTTGTAAAGCAAACATGACCACAGAGGGAGTTAAATCCCTCAAGATGCGTTTAAATTCAGCTGATTGCATGTGATTACGACAAATATTCTTATAAACACCTTTTTCAATAGGCTGCCAGAGCTTCTAACCCACAGAGAAGCATCCCAGGACCGAATGTTTACAACCTGCAGAGCTCCCTCATAAACAAGCATAACTTCAATGTTGGAGTCTCCAGAGTGTTCAGGTTGCCGGTGGCCGTGCAGCTCGATGGTCCGAAGCACAAAACTCCAGCCCCGAATCAGTATGATGTATGTGTGTGAAACATACAAGCTTCCTTTATGGACTGACTGTGTTGTGCATGCTGCCTTTAATGTGTAGTGTTTTTTTGGTTTAGGTCGGCTGTGGCAGGAGACAGGGATTCTCCTCAGTGGTTGGTACATCCGCTTTCCTGTCAAAAACTGGACGAGACTCCTTTAATCCAAACCACAATTTACCATCACCATGTAATTTAACTTTATTTCTCCAAGTTGTCTATGCAAAGTCATTTAGTGTTTTGATTATATAATGTTTTTTTTGTGTTCCATCCTTTTTTTAAAATTTTATTTTATTTAGGCCACTATGAAGTGAACAACAAGGGAATCCAGCACAGTTCCAAGGCGGTTTTGTCCCCCTTCAAATCAAAAACTCAGAGAATTCCTGCTCCAGTGGACCACCATGTACCAGGCCCTGGTTCCTACAGCCCCCATCAGACCCCAGCACTGGTGAAGAGGACCATGCTGCCGTGAGTGCATGCACAATATTGTGGATTTGGGTTGTGTTGACCAGTTGTTTCCTTTTTGAAAGTCTGAAAATGTGAATCCTCGTAACTGTGTATCAAGGAGGAGGTATTTGGCAATATCAGCGCCTCCTCTGATTGTTCCGAAGGACCCTCCCTTGCCAGGCCCCGGGCATTATGACGTAGGGAATTACACAGGAGCATCTAAGCATCCCATGCCCACTGCTGCATTTGCATCCACTACTGAAAGAATTCCCCAAAGCGAAGAGGCTGACATGACGCCAGGTCCAGGTAATAAGAAGACAAACAAATAAATACAGGACTTTTTGGTTGTTTGTTAATACTTTTCTTATTTTTGTGAATAACTTGACAAATTATATCGATGTGATGTTTTCAGATCAGATACAGAAAACTTTATGGCTCCATAAAACAGATGAACAACAAACACCTGGTGGTGTTTTCTGTCATTTTATACTTTTTTATTCAACTGCAGTAAAGGCAGTGAACTGTCTTCTTCAGTGAGGCCACAAATTCCACACTCTCACTAGTATTTTTGTTGCACTGACACATTAATTTGTGCAGCTTTAAAATAAATGAATTTGGATTTGATTAGGTTTGCAATAAATTTGCATCCCTACTTCGAGATTTGTTGCAGTGAAGTGTGGTAAATGTCGGCCATTGCTGACTGGAGTTTATGCAAATGGGGCAATGGAAAGGAAAAGTAAGCACGCATGAATAATTGAATGATCTTTTCATCATTAAATAACTCATTGAATCTGCCTAGGATTTTTCCTTTAACCTTATCAGTCCCCCTTTTTTTAAAATGTAACTGTTAATTAACAAATCAGTAGTCCTGTTCCTCATGAACCAATTGAGCTGTAAAACTTTGTTGAAACTAATCTTTGTGTTGTTTTACAGCTGTGCAAAACTTTCTGAAGTTAGAGAAAGAAACTTCAGTGTGTGCCAGTGTTTTTTATTAGTTCTGGTGTTTTTGTGAACAGTTTTTCTAGGTTTTAACACATGACACCTATAAAGTCAGAAAGATTAACGAGGCCTTGAAGGAGTAACAACTGCATGATGTTAGTTTGATATTCAGTTTTCTCGTACTTTCACCTGTGTTATGTGTTGGTTATGACAATGTGCTTAAACAACGTTTACTGTCGGTTGCGCCACAGACCTCACAGGTTTCACTGGTTAGCTGGATTGATGCTTTATAAAGAGCTATTACTTTTGACACATAATGTTCATAATAAATGCATTTTATAACTGGATTTTCTAGGAAAAACCTTAAATTCTTGTTTTTTTATTCGTCATAAATCTTGAATTCAACTATACGCATCAAATCTGTCTCTGTTTTTCATTAGTTGTGCAAAACAGCCATATTAGAGGCAAAGTCAGTGACAGTAAGATGAACAAAAGAAGCATCAACACATGTTTTCTTTTGGTCCTGAACGCATTAAAACAGGGAATGTCCCTGACTTCTGGGATTGAAGGGAGAAACCAAAAGCTGTTGCTCACTTAACATTCATCTCTGTCTGTTATCGCCTGAAGCAAGACTGATGAGTGACTTCTTCACGTCTGGTTCAAAATTCAGTTGGGTTTAAACTCAAAGTCAAAAATAGAAGTTATAAAATCCATACATGATTCATTTTTAGTGGGAGTAGCTCAGGTTTTTCCATGTTTCTGTGTCTAGACTTGATTACTTGATTAATTTCTTTGGCTTTTGTAGAGACACATAAGTCAACATTAAACTGTACTGTTGGTATTATCGATATAATATTAAAAGCAGATTATTTCAGTTACTCATATGATTGCCTGTATGAAAGTATTAAGTCAAACTTTATCTCACTCTCTCTACAGGTTTCTATAATCCACAAGTTTTGCCAAAGCAGTCCTTCTTTTTCAACAACTCCAGAGTTTGGATTCCTGTTTGAAAACAACACTGTAAATAAATAAATTTCTCATGAACCCATACTGTTATTAAAAAGAATGAAGATGAAATGTCCACACCCATTTATTCTGCATGTCTTTGTTAAAGTTGGCTGATTAGTTGGAAGACTGCTGAGATATTTTCATGATGACGATGTAAGGGAATGCCAAAACACTTTTAAAAAAAAAAGCCTTATGTTTTTATCCTCACCCAAGTTTCCTGCTGCTCTAAGCTGGAGATGATAGAGCAGTAGGTATCGCTGCAGTCGTCGACAGCTGCCGGTCCAGTCGGTGGTGCGCCACAGTAACAGCTGAGAGCTTGAGATGACACCACCGTGCCAACTGCTCGAGGGCAGGCAGAGGGGTGGAGTGTGACTCTGTATGTGAGCAATGTGACTGACTGGGCATGAGGCAGGGATGGTGCTTTAGCCCAGAGACAAATGGGCACATCAGTCACTCCCTTTATCCGATGTTGTGCTGTGCAACAGAAGCTGCAGCAGTTTTCTAAAGTCAGTTTTGTGTTGTTTTTCAAGCAACAGATTGTTTTAGAGTTTCATGAGAGAATTGATACCATGATCCCTCGATATTTACAGCCACCATAACTAGTATTTTTATAATAACACTATCAAGTGACAATGTGAAAACAATGCGATTATGTCAAGTGGTGCTGGACCTACACAGACTTAAGGCCTGAATCTCTTATGAAAAAAAAGACTGAAAAAGCACCAAACATCAGTGAGACAATGAACAGGTTAACAAAGTGGAGCATTGAGCAGCTAAAAAGCCAGATATTTACACTTATTGGCTGATAAATTTCAAAAACAGAGCTAAGAGGGTGAATTTTAGACTCGGGCAGCCAGAGACACAACTCCAAACGATGCTAATGTTGCTCTGTGATGACTAGGTTTATAAATAAGCAACTTTTTGCCAGCAAGTTGTCCATATCAGCTGAAAATATGATTATATATGTCAGTGTTTTATTGACAACTTATTTCCACTGCCACCTTATCACCATAAACATCAGTTATACCTGTTAAAAGAGCCAAGCTTGTTATTTGTACCTGTTTCTAGTCTATATGCTAAGCTAACTACTAGCTAGGTGTAGCTCTATATATGAAAGAGGTTCTTATTTAATTCTCTATTTAAAAACCAAACAGGGAAAAAGCCTGTTTTTCAGAATGTCAGACTTTTATTTTACGACAAATTTTTACTCCGGGATGCTTTTTTAAATGTTGACATGTTATTTTGTGCTCTTCAGATGCAGCTGTGAACATGGAAATGTATGTCATGGAGAGATATTTGCTCTCTGAAAATGACAAGGGGGAAAAAAAAAACATGGTGCCAAAGACATATATTTATACTTCCTGCTTATTTCCATCCGCAGAGACAAAGGATGCGATCCAGTTGAAACCACCGTGTCATCTGCTTGCAAGGAAATCAGTTGGAAATTTTTTCCCCCCAGCTCAGTTCTCGATAACCACACCAACTGCAGACATGTTTGACTCCCACACTGTAGCAGCTGTGGTTATATTCAGACTCTGACTTCAGCAGCCTGCTCTCCAAATATGTGTACTCGCCCTGTAAAAACCAAACCATTGTGTACTCAAGGGTTTTACAATGAAAAGAGCATTTTATAACTCCCTTTTTCGCAGTCAGAAATGTGCTCTCCCCTCTGGTCAAAGGCGCAGCGAGGATCCAGACGAATGTTTTAAGTGTAACTCCAGGCCTTTTGTTAGAAGTGTCTTTGTGGTGCTTTTGTGGTTGTGTGTAGGAGGGGCAATTAACTACGTTCCCTTTATAGGTTTAAGGGAGGCTCTGTGAAGCTCCCCATGTCCCCGTCAGGTGCAGGCGAGTATGGACATGCGGTCCCTCAAAGGAAGCCTCATTGAAAAAGGTGTTCGCTGAAGGAAAATGTTCATGCAGACTGAAATTAGTTTCACATTAATCTTTACTGTTAAAGAAAATCAAACTTTATTTGTGTGTTTTCAGTGCTCTGACCAGGTATGTTCTGTTAGATTTGGCTCCAAATTATACCAATAACAGTCTCAGTCTAGATCCAATAAACCAATTTGTTTTGCTAAAAATGATGCCGCCTGCATCAGAGTGAAGCAGCTTATAAAGTCAATTCGGGCCCGAGCTTATGTCTGTTGCTTGGCAGTACATCAGTGGACTGCAGGCACAATTTGTTCTGCTGTAATTTCATCAGTCCTGAGGCACGAAATGTTTGACGACAAAGTGTGTGTGTATAGAGTCCTTCAGGATCAGAGCATGAAGGAATAAATAAAGACATATGTGGAGGAAAATATGAAAAGTGTTTGACAGTTTTTCTATTCTGTTTGTTTGTTCATATTACGGATTTTCACCATTCTAGCTGTGCAGCTTTAGCAACGAGGCTCAGTTGATTCACCATCAGGCCGAAAAATAACAACCATGAGGCCAACCAACTATGGTGATCCACCATTGCCATCATTACATTGGTGTTTTTGTTTTTAAGTGAAAACCTCAAAAAATACTGGATGTATTGTTATGAAACTTGGTAGGCCTACAGAGGTACGTTGACCCTACATGATAATTTGCTAATTTACTGTCTAATGTTTAATATGACTCCATCATTAGATCAAAGATTTCATTAATCCAGTAGAAAATAAACAAATCAAATATAAAATATCTGCAGAATGTATGGAAAACATTGTGTAGTGTGTTTATGGATGAGACTTGAACCTAAAGGCTAAGTTGTAGTCTGTTTATTATTTCATTGCTGCGTGTCTGGGTACACCAGTGCAACAAAGAGTCCCTTCACTGATCAAGATGCGCTTTGATGAAGTAGATCATTTATTTATTTTGTGGTTTTGGCCTGGAAAATACAGCTCACCCCCCTCCTCTTTCTTCCATAACTCATGACTTACAGTAGCCACATTTTCCTGGAAAACAACAAGTTCACGTTGTAATCAGTTTCATCAAGTGCATCTCAACGTGAGATGTGATTTTTCTGGAGAACTTATAAACTGGAAATCACGACAGCGGCAGACGTGAAAACACATCAACGAATTTTTCATCCATCCATCCGTGATTACATCCTTTCCAAGAGATAAACGTTCTCCTGCAGATAGAACAAGATATGTGAGCTTCATTCGCCTGCTGTGTTACATTTCCTGCTCCTGCATTTCTAAATCCCATTAATGCATCCACAAATCATTTTTTACCGGAGACTTCAGACTAAACAGCAGTGTCACACACTCCCTAACAGGCACCAGCAGCTCAGATTCAACTCCATTAGCCCCGATGGAGCCACGTCTCTTCCTCTATCATGTACCACAGGAGGGACAGTGGATTGATTAGCAGTGTTTCATGGCACACTGCAGGCAGGAATAGTCTAGAAAACAAGCTATAATCTTCTTAATCATAAGTTTTTTTGCAGGGTTAGCTTTTTCACTGTTCATGTGAAATATAAGCTGTGATATTGGAGTTTTGATGGTTAAATATAAATTTTAGGCTGAATTATGAGAGAAGAGGGATTAAAAGATGGGTCGTCCGCAGTGAATGATCTGCATGTTGAGAATTTTCCTCAACTCAAGTGCTTTGAGCGCTGAAATCTTTAATGTCTTCAACAAGCTAAGTGGGTCATGCATATTTTATTTCTGGTAACCCTCACATACATTGGGCCTTTTAGCATATAGGGCAGCTCTAACATGTAATCATGCTAAATTACATATCCTGCTGCAAAGAGCCTAAAAAAATGAGCGTTAAGGGAACTTTTATTATGTTCTTTGATATTTGCACATGCTGCCGTCCTTTACTTGCAGATTCAGGAAAAAAAATGATGTTGAAAGCAGATGACCTCATCTATAATTAATCTGAATTTTTTATCCAAATGACCAAAAAAAGAGCATAGCTGGTGTGATTCTGGCCGGACTATTTATAAAACGCCTCTTTTAAAAAATGAATGATTTTTTCTCTTCAACCCGGCAGAAGCCACTTTTTGCTCATCTGACTCTTCATCTATGTGATTTAAAATTGACCATTTCAATAAGTAAATTTCAACTGAGAATCACTAAAGCCAAAGTGTTTTGACAATATCAAAATTATCCAGTATTTGTGAGATATGTGTTCCTGAAAAGAGCTGGGCTTGTTTTATTTTGATGAAAGTACACCCACACAAACAGCACCATTATGTCATATGCATTTCAAACTGGGTTAGGGTTTGTTTCCTTGAGTTGTTTTTATTTAGCCTTATTTTTTTTTTTAATTTTCCTGCTGCTTTTCTTTTTATCAGATAAGACTTGACAGCAGATTTCCTCCTCTGTCTCCTGCAGTGGCAGGAAGGTCATATCAATTGTTAATCGGCTTGTCACAAACAATACTGTAGCAGCATACAGGCAGATAACGCCCTCCATTTTTATGCATGGTAAAGATGTTTTAAACATCTTGTGTGCAATCCTTTTCTAAATATATATATCCCTAAAGAAATTGTGCTTTTTCTGCAGTTTGCTTGGTATCATTGGTTAAGTCATTGCTAGGTTTATAGAGATCTTCTCTGAGTTATTTATGTTAATAACGATTGCAGAAGCTAACCGGTGAAATTTAAACATTTTCTGTGGCAATTCGGTCTTTATTAAATCAATACTGGATATCTTAACTTTGGCCCATAAAGTATTTTTACTACAGCATATCTTGCCCGTTAAATTAAAAGAAAGTCTTTTATTGTTATAATCTGTTAATTGAAGTATCCCTAATTACTGTAATTACACATGTAGTTAATTTTTTACGCTGTAATGACAACTCACCTCGTTCCAGGCAGAAGGGCAGATTTCAGCTGCTGGAAATCATCTGATGGATCAAACCATTTACGGGAAAACAAAATTTTAAGACGACAAATCGGTCACTTCCGCCCAGGGCGATGTCAAAGACCTTACAGCAAATTAATTGTTTTCTTTTATGATTTTAATTCGCCTCTGGTGGGTTATTTTACCTGATAATTGATGGGTAAATTGATTTCCTTCTATAGGAAAATAGTTGGTACACTCCAGCTGTCCGGCATGCGGTTTTCCGCTCTTTCCTCACATCGTCAAGCTAACAATGCGACTAAAGAGACTATAACCGGAAGTTGTGTAATCTCACCTTCAGAATAAACCCGATTATCTAAAAAAAAGTGTGTGATTAAAACCTATACGTATCGTTTGAAAATCGATATATCACTAATTTTCTATATATAATCGTTTCAACAAGAAGAGTAGTGTGCTATTCAGAAATGACATAAGAAAATAATGAGACATAAGCTGCGTTTTGAGCATTAAAATAATATGAAATTATTATTCATACTTCTGCATGGAGCGTGATCTTATTGATGAACATCATGGTTTACATGTTTTAAATGTGGCTGCAGACCAAAATTAGTTTAAGCTAGGATATTAAAAGGCAAAATTTATGTTTATATCACTCTGAAGTCACTCCTTGTCTGCTGTCACACGACAGTTTTCATCATATGATTAATAAAGTCTGTCCGTCTATCCATTTATATATGGACAAATAGCGTTCAATCTAGTTTAATGAGAAAAAAAGTAACATTTCTCTGGAGCTTTATAAATCCTAATCAGTCGACCTAGCAGTGTGCTTTTTGCTTTAACGCAAGAAATAGTATGGATTTATTTTATTTTATTTTGAAATTTGTAACCGGACGTGCATTTCCATCCTTGGTAACATGACTCCAGCTCTGCGGCTCATCGGACTCGCTGAGGCTTTTTTTATTCTCTCACTTTAGATTTTCCACTGAAGACCTGGTGGACTGGACTTGACTCTCTAATTTTTAAGACATTTAAACTAGTTTTATTCTCTTTTAACACTAAAAAAGATCTCAGCTGTTGTCACTCGGATCCTGCTTTATGCCATAATAGTATATTTTTTGGTGACTTTTTTCTTCTATTCCGGTTGGATTTACAAAGGGCGTGTTTGGGCGAGCTGTACCGGGAGTTTCATCTCCTGTACTTGTGCGACTCTGAGGAATGACAGCAACTGGAAAGGGACTGCGATCCGCCTGAATGGAAACAATGGACTTTAAGGAGCTTGGACATCATTTCGAGGAGAAGTTGACAATAACAGACAAATGTGAGTACCCTACAGTAAACATTCATTAAAAAAAATAGGTCATGGATAACATTACTGTGATTAAATTAGGGGTGATGGTGCGGGTTTTTGATTATAAATAATGCTATCTCCTTGTTATTATCCTTAATCTTTTTATCCCTGTCATCATGACAGTGTAATTTCGGTATTTTCCTGTATGTTTGCTTTGTTTATGAAACGCACCTTAGATTCAACAGATGCAGCAACGCAACGCATCACATTTTTCCAATTGAAATGTTACAAAAAAATAGGATGTCTGTCCGCCCTGGTGGGCTGTAATTCCTCCACACCAAACAGCGGGTTGTCTGCATCTGTCGCAGGCGGGTCTTAACCAGCTGAGATCCTGGAAATGCTGCACAGAGCTGTGGTCTCCATTACCAAACACGTCAATGGTGCACAGAGTGAAAAATGGCCCACATATGAGCACAATCCTGCAGGCTGGGGCAGCTGAAGACGCACGCGTTTCTCTGCAAACACAACAGATCTTTAACAAGCCCTGCAGGAAAACTCCTCTTGTATTTCTCTCCCTCTGGTGTTGGGAGTCATTGTCTTGCTCAAGAGCACTCCAGCAGTGCAGACACTGGCTGATGCAGAGCTGCATCCTCCACTGCTCAGCCTCTTTGTAGCCGGTCTAGTACTCAGTGAGAGCCTAATAATTATGCACAAGTGAGCTGATATTAGTGAGCCACATCTCCTCTTATACTGTGCATATTATAATGATTTATTATAATGATACATGTATTAGCTTTGTCTCAAAGGAACACTGGATGAGCAGCTTAATTAAGCTAGTTTCTATTTGATTTCTCCAAGTAGATGTTTTTGCCAGCGGTTTATAGCTTTTTTATAGATAAAGACGACACAATCTGTTTGGGATAGTGAGTTTCTTTATCTCTCAATGTGTGCTTATACAAATTTGTGGCGTCTTGTACACATGGCACACTCATAAAAACGTAATTAATTCATCCATTGTAAGATATAAAAACACATCCTCATGCTGCCTCCACCTCCATCACACACCTCCCCTTGACCTGTGTACTGGTAGAAGGTGACTTTCTGCCTATTGGCGGCCCTCCCCCCCCCCCGTTTCCACATGATGTGGAGAGCATTGCATGAAGGGAGAAACGTCTGCTGCAGCTTTTTATCACTGCAAAGGCAGGCTGTCATGGTGCTCGCTCGCCCGCTGCATCTGTGGGAGTCCAGAGGTACATTTGCTGCAACAAAAAGAAGAATAACAACTGCAGCCTGACAATGGCATTACTGTCATTTTTAGACAGCAGCATGGTGGGAATAGTAATTTTTTTTCAATCAATTCATAATAGAAACAAACTATTTGATGCGCAACGCTTAGAATTATTTTTGTCTTTAAACTGGGATGTTTCTGAAGACTGATTGTCAACTTTGAAGCTGTCTTTTGTTGGAAAGGCACATTTCTTGAAATACTGAACAAGCTTGTATTGTTCTTGAGCACATTCACCCATTGGTAGGTGATCTAAGATAAAAAAACAAAGGATGTTTGGGTTGCAGGCCATCTTCAGAGAGCTCCAGCATGCAGCGGGGTCGATCAACATGTGACGTTATCGTCAATGCTCGACGCCAGAAAAGGCAGCGGCGTCAAGATAAACAGAAACATTCTTTCTCTCTGACTCCTTTCTGAGAGCTGTGAGTCTCATTCCTGTTCCAGAGAAAAAAGATAGGAAGACAGAAAAGCCAAGCAGGGTTTGTTTGTTTGTTTTTTTTACATAACATTGTGCCGCCCGAGCTGAGAGAGTGGATCATAATCCCCTATCAAGGTGATTTGTTTATGTCCTAGGTTGACAGACCTTTGGTTCAACCCTAATGCATGTAGGCCATATAAATCCCCTGCACATGCACACAAATGCATGCACTTACCTCATCTTTCCTGTCATCCCTCAAACCCTTTGAAAACCAGAGTCAACCAGAGACATGATGCCACTAAATCAGAGTCTTGTTTTCTGTGCCTGCTGGTGTTTCAGAGTCGATGCTACAGAACAGAAAAGAGTTTTTTTTTTCCTTTTTTTCTGTGAGGAAACACAGCTCCAGCCTCCTTTCTTACTCTCTCTGTGAGTGCTGGAGTTCAATCAAGCCTCTCCAAGACATGACATGTTCAAAGACTCTCTGTTTGAGCGGCTCACAATGGGAGTGGTACCGACGCTCAAACAATTCACCTTTTGTGCGATGCAGACAGAAAAACCTCTGCACTTGTTTTTAAAGGAGTTTTAATTGCATAAGTTACAACCGACCCCCCCCAGATGAAAACCTCTCTTTCTCGGTATCTGCTGTGTCACTGTACCAACTTTTCCAGCCCCATTGGCCTGCAGTCAGAGCCTCAGTATGGAGTTAAATGCTCCTCTGTGGAAATAATCATGAGACATGGACTCCCTTTGGCCCAGAGAGCTTCCCAGTCATGCTGACGTTATGTTCTTGGCACTCATTCATCATCACGGCAAGGCTGGAAATGCAGATTATGGCCTAGAAACCCTCTCCCACTGGCTTTTAATTTGCCTCTATCATAAGTCATCCAACATCATAAAACTCAGAAAAGAAGTGACCTTGGTTTGAGGTTTCCAGACAGTAAATAACAGTTGAATTACATAAAGTGAGGAAAGAACTATTTTTCCTATCCTATAATTTTAATTGTTTTTTTATAATAAGTTAGTAGGCCTATCCCTTTCCAAAGCCCCCAATATTTTTTTATAAGAATGTACATCAAATTTACTTGATAAATCAACACTTGACCATTAGCTTAACTCCTCCGACAAATAGAGACTGTTTAGTTATATCAGCCTAAACATGGTAATACTTTAGCTTTTTAATCCAGAAATACAAGTGCAAAATGTAATGAATGTATTAAACAGTCCGCTAACAGAAGCTGCTAATGTTAGCATGTCCAGCTAACTAGCCTACCATTTTTAGTAGTAGTTAAATCCAGCATCATTTCCATGGGCAAATTACACTTTCAGCTAGCTGCATTATTTTTTTAGGATAAAAAAGTCTGTATATAATTTTAGGAACAAAGAAATAGACTAAATGATCATTTAGAAATGACAAGAAAAATAAGCTCAAGTCAGAACGTGAATGAGCTAGGATGTTGCTATATCATTGACTGTATAAAACACTGGACAAACCCTCCGTGACGTCACCCATTGGTTCCTGCCTGAGCAAAAGTGAAGCCTAAAAAATCTCGTCCTGGGCGCCGCCATTAGCCAGCGCGTGACTCCGCCCAGAGC